>CM067362.1:54654413-54871913 GCA_034401795.1 Chaetoderma sp. LZ-2023a
GCCTAGAACAAGCAGTGGTAAATAACATATTACGAAAATTAAATCACGCTAAGAACACCCAAAACTTGGACACGTTAAACTCAGCTGTAGACATGATCGGGGAAATGTTTATTAAAAACGCTGTGTAAACCGTTGGATATAAAAAGATATATAAAGGTATGCGATGGGTAAATAAAAAAACGTGTGTTGGAAAGGAATGTGCTGCGAAAAGAAAACTATATCATAGGAAAAAGAAGCAATACAACGTAAATAAAACAGCAATTAATCATCGACAACTGAAAAAAGGCAAGTAAAGACTATAAAATTTACATTAAAAAGTATTCAGAAAATGCGCGTATTCAACTCCATTCTAAGCTCCGTAATCTTAAGCGAACAAACGGTAAGGAATGTTAGAAAATAATCAATAACAAAAGAAGAGACACTAGTGATAACGAAACTATCGATTTACATTCACTTTACGATCATTTTAAACAGGTAAACGGTGCGGGTGATGAGAATGGCCTGGATGACGATCCTATAACAAATATAGCAGATACTCCCGATTCTGACGTACCAATAACAAATGAGGAAATACGGCACCCAGTATATAAATTAGGAAATTATAAAGCATGCGGCACCGACTTGATACTAAACGGATATATTAAATCCACAATTAAAACCATGATTCCCATTTATAATGAAAATTTATTTAATATAACATTTGACAACGGAATGGTACCGGAAAATGGCTAATCGGAAAAATTATACCAATGGATAAGAAAAAAGGAGACCCATCGGACGCAGAAAATTACCGACAAATAACACTTTTAAGCTGTATGGGGGACACTTCACCACCATTATTAATGCTCGTTTGAATGCATATGCGGGAAAATATGAAATCATTTCAGATTCGCAAAACGGATTTAGAAAGGGTAGGCCTAGATCCACGCTGGACAATATATTCTCACTACATCTCATACAGCAGCTCTTATCAGCCGAAAAGAAAAATGTTATACTGCTGTTTTATAGATTTTAAACAAGCAGTCAAAACTGTGATGAGAAAGGGACACCGGGAAAAAATTATAAAAAACGGAGTTAACAGGAAAATGATTTTAAAATTATTTTTAATACGTATCAGTCTATTAAATCATTTGTCGGTCATAACTCAAATAAGTCAGACACATTCCCGTGTAGGATACGCGTTAGACAAGGTGAAAATGTATCCCCTTTCATTTTTTCGGTTTATCTTAATGATTTAGAAACTTAGAAAGTTACCTAGAAGAACACCACACACCAGGGCTGACAACAATTAACGAACTAGTTGATAATTTACACCTTTATTTATATCTTATTGTGCTTCTCTATGCTGATGCCACTATGATAATGGCAGAAACACCCAGGTCGCTACAAAATGCATTAGATGTACTCCAAGACTATTGCGAAAAATGAAAATTGCAGATCAATCATTCAAAAACTAAAATAACAATATTAGAAAAAGGTAAGAAAATTAACCAACCAAAATTTCAAATCGGTGACCATAGCATAGAAGTAGTTGATGAATATTTATTTTTTGTTGTACTTTTCAAATATAATGGTAATTTTTTTCTTGTAGAAAACGAAACTCAAGTTGAGTCTATGTTTGTACCAGTTATATTATATGCGTCCGAAATCTGGGGCTTCGAAAACACGAAACCGCTAGAAATTTGCCAAATACGATTTTACAAAATTATGTTACAAATGAAGAAAAGTACCCCGAATGTTATGATCTATACAGATTTAGGTAAATACCCTTTAAATATTATGATACAGTGTAATGTAATTTGATTTTTGGTGGACATCGTGAACGCTGGATATGGACAGCATTCGTCTATTCTTTACTATCCCCGCCTACAGTATACAGAGACAAAGAATATCAAGTTTAAATGGATAGAACAAGTTAAAGAAATACTAACAATAACAGGATTTGATACAGCATTTTACGCAGAAAACGTAAATAAGACTAACATCACTAACCAGGTAAGAATAGCTCTACAAACTTAATTCAATGAAAAATGTAGAGCTGAAATTTCTAATTCAAGCCGATTAACGTTAATATAACGAGTGATTCGGTATTTGAAAAATACTTTGTTGTATTGCCATATCGTGACGCTATAACTCTGTGCCACTTCAGAACATTAAATCCCCAACCTGACATCGAGACCAAGAGATGGGAGGGGATTGATCGAAATGAGCGCATCTGTAATGCATGCAATTGCAACGCTGAACGACAAAGACCCTTCTTACCATCTAACCAAATACTCGATAGAAAAAGCTAAAGGACTTCTTTCAATATGCAACAGGCCAGTTCTCCAAAAAAAATTGCAAATACCTTTTATATGCCGAGAAAAAATAAGTCAATATGTCTATTATCGCTGTTATTAATGTAATTAGTATTTATTTATTTATTAACCTGGTGATATTCCCTGTATATTTTGTCACTTTACTAACCATAATAACTGTTATAAATATGTACCCTCATAGGCTACCTCGGTAACCTGAGTGTAATATATGTGAAACTGTTGCTACCTAATGAGCTGTTGTTAGCGGGTGTAGGTGTTGTATTCAGTGTAAAGGAGGGTGGGAGGGGTAATTACTTTATTTCTCCCGGAGGTGGGATAAGGGTGGAGGGCAGTCTGTGAAATGAAATCTGGAAACAGAAGTTAGGCAGAAAGTTTTGAAATAAAAAATATTAAGAAACGAAACTGAAAGATAATACTATCAAATAAGAATAAGTAACTTAAAGTAATGGCATGTGATTAAATAAACAAGAAATTGGAAAAATTAAACTTAAGATTTAAGTGTAATTCTTTTAATTGTTAATTTGAAATAGGTGCCGCATGCCTGTAATTCAATTTCACAACTTAAAAGCTTATATTAATTTATATGGAATGAAGATTTAGTTCGTTTCATTACATCTAGTCACACAATCTAAGTTTCTAAAAGCATGGAATTTAGTTTTCACGCATTCTGGTGTGAATATGCACACTTAAGATTCGTGATTCTCTATTTTTTACCGTTAATTGTAGGATGAATATGATAAACTGAAGCCCGACACGACGTCACTTACACGATTCCTAAGACAGATTGAAAAAAATGCCAGAGCAAAGGTGAAGAGTCAGGGTTACTTTCTCGCTGATCAGTTGGCAATGGCGGCGTATTTGTATCCACACCTAGTTACTGAGAACATGAAGATGACTGGAAGTATAGAGTTTTGCTCAGGGGAGAGAAAAGGTGTCTTTAGTGTGGTGAAGTGTGAGATCAATGACAGTTCAGTCACGATCGTGTTGGACATGGATAAGCAGAAAACTGTTAGTATTTTAAAGAAAGCGTTTCTATCGTTTTCTTTATGATTTTAATGTGAATAGCGCATAAATGTAATTGATGAATTCAAACTGTCGATCAAGTAAATGACGTCATAATCAATTACGTCACATGTAGGCTGACGTCACAATCCACTACGTAATGAATGACTAGTTAAGTCCGTCATGACCTTTCAATCGTTTAACCATTCTGCTGAATATTTTGAAAACCAATTTGACTGGGCTATGGCAGCAACAACATCCAGTCAAATTAGTTTCAAAATATTCAACAGCTTACTTATATCGTTTTCTGGAAATTGAGATTCAGGGAATTCAGGCTTAGATTGATCGCCTCACGTACACAGCGTGGGTTGAGCTTAGCTAGCGATGGGCAGGGCATAGCTAAAACTGCATGGATTCTTTCATTCATATATCTATTATATAAGCACGCTGATAGTCCATTACATAACATTGATATTAAAGCATTGCGGATAGTTTTTTATTCAGCTATAGTATAGAATGATCCTCGATAACGTGTATTACTGGGCCGGTACTGGATCAATACCGGGCCAATATGGCCCGGTATTGGTCCAATACTTGCCCAGTGGCTTGTGTTATCATGGATAGAACCTTCTAGTAGATTCAAAAGCTGGAAACGTTACTATAGTCCATATACTGTAAATGTTTTGCTACATAGTCAGCTGTTGTCGTCTAGCAGTGGTAACGTAACAGTGTCCGTTGCAACCTTTAGGGTTATTCTTTTTATGGGAATTTTATAATTAACATTTTGGAAAAAGAAATAAATTGATAAAAACAAACAGCTCAGAAATTTTACTGTGTCTATATCCGCCCAAATGGGTTTTATCCAAAGCAAAGCAACAGATGGATGGATAGGCAAATACGGTATTTAGTTAACCCTTCCATGACGAAGCCTCGAAGCCGGCCAAAACCGGCCTATGTAGTCGTCTTGAAGAATGTCCATTTGCGGGCCAAAAGATCTTTTTACATTTACCACTAGAATGACTGGCTCGATAACCGAACGAGTCATTAAAGTGCTAAATTTTCACATAGCCTTCTCTTGCCATGCAAATGGGCATTCAATAAGCAACGATTTTGATTTTCCTTGACCAAGATGTATCCATGTCCACCATTTGATGGCTCAACTGAAAGGAAATCCATGCAGACAAGCTCGAGTGGCTGATATGTCACTATGCTGATTAACGGTGCACCATAACCATGAAAGGGTTCTTTTTCTCTAGCATCCCCAGATGGAAGCATATAGAGGCATATAATACCTCATGAACTATCGTCTCCTTGTGTTCCATGCAGCGATCAATGTAAACACACCCAAAGATTAATTCTGAGGGCAGACTGATGGGCGCTTGGTGCCCCTGAACCATATAAAATTCATAATACATTCGTTCAAATAATAACCGATTAATTTTTTGATGAATATGTGATATGATGATAAATTGAGATACATTGCCGATACCGAAGCCAATGACAGTGCAAAAATTAGTGCTTAATTATTTTGCAGCTTCTATACTGAATCTCATAACATTATCCTAAAGTAGGCTTATTTGTGCAGTTGTCACCATACTACAGAATTTGGTAGTGCGACTGAATAGTAAAGGTGTGGCGAGCTGGTCGCTTCAAAGGAAATGCGGCAAATGCTGACACAAAGTATTTTCACACCTACTTACAGAAAGGATTTTCACACCTAGGTGTGAAAATCTTTTGTGTCAGCTTCCTTTGAAGCGACCAGCCCTCTTCGATTCTGATTGGATGTTAGATGTAGAGGGTGGGCCATATTCCCCTCATTAAATCACGTGGCTCCTGTCATCCAATCAGGTGAGCCTACGGGTAAATAGTGTAATGATGATTGACAAGGGTTAATGCATTGTGTAAGTATGATTGACAGGGTACATGTCTGGACTCGCCTTTTTCCAGACTCTGGGAACTCATACAATCCCGAAGTCCCACCCTCTCATTAAATCACGTGACTCCTAGCATCCTATAGCATAATGATGCTTGACAATGGTTACCCAGGGTAAGTAAGCGTTGAGCTCTTCGAGAGAGTACAACGCGCAAGGGTTAATGTATTTCGTAATGATTATTGACCTGTTGCATGTCTGGACTCATCGTCCTATTGCATGATCCTCGCCCTCCCACTGCGTACCGTATCAAGTACTGTGCTTGCACGGCTTTGATGTTTGCGCTAAGTTCACGAAGCTTCATACATATTAATCAGCTGAGGTCAGTCAACTTGCGCCAATGAAATTGCTCGATAATAAATAAGGAAGTAGACAGATTTACACATGTGCATACACCAAACTAGCGCGTTCTGTTCCTCAAATAGCTTGTTTAGAGCAAAACTATTGCAAACTTTTGCAAATGTCTCTTTCCAGTTCAACCGCGTCGCAATCGCTGCTGTTTTGTGATTGTAATTTAGGTCACCAGACGAAGTCTTGCCTATCATGTGAAGTAGGCAGAAATTTGATTGGCTACCTCCAACCCACTAGCGTAATGTTACTTCACATAGCGAGAAATCACAGGTCTGCAAGTACGGCCTCGGACAGCGTAGCTATGTGAGTGGGCGTATGTTAGTACGATGGTCTGGACTCGTCTTTTCCTGACTCTGGCAACTCATTCAATCATGAAGCCCCGACCCCTCGTTAAATCACATGCCTCCTGCCGTCCAATGAGGTGAGCTTAAGGGTAATTAGTGTAATGCTGATTGACAAATGTTAATGAGGGTAATTAAGCGCCAATCTCTTCAAGCCAGGACAAAAGGGCAAGTTAATGTATTGTGTAATGATTATTGACTGGTTGCATATTTGGACTCGTTTTTTCCAGGGTCACTCATTCAATCGTGACGCCCCATCCCTCATTAAATCACATGCTGTGGGAGGTTGGCGTGCGCGAAAAATTGTTAAAATCATTTTTAACACATAAGATCAAAAAAGCATTTGAAGTTTTAGGCAGTAGGGAGGAGAGTTTGAATGCATCGAGGCTCTAGGCTGCTACTGCCGCTGATGGTAGGGCGTTCCAGTCTCTGATTGTTCCGTGGGAGGAATGATTCTTTCCGAAAGTCCCTGTCTACCATGTTGTTATCAATTTTAACTAACATTATGAGTCTGACATTTCTTCGTCTCTGTTCCAATGATGTAAATTTTAGGTGCTTTATCATGTCACTTACTTTGCTGAGTTAACTTCTGTTAAGATGTGACAACAGAGGTTGTAATAGTGATGGATTGGGTGGAGTTTTCTCGTGATTCTCAGCACATTGCATTTATCTCGGTGGAACTTCATCAACCATCTCTCTTCCCAGACTGCTAGCTTGTTGAGGCCTAATGCAAAAGTTGGTGATGATATAGCCAGATAGATGATGGCACCGTCCGCGAAGAGACGTATCTCTGATGTTATTCCTCCTGGTATGTCATTTATGTAAAAGAGGAAGAGACTTGGTCCCATTACCAGATTCAACGAGGGATAACAGATTCAACGTTAATGGCGTCTGATTTTTCTCCTTCAACCACGACAGATTGTGAACGACATGATAGAAACGAATTGATCTATCTGCTGGTGCTACAGCGGATTCCATAGTGGTCAAGTTTATGTGTGAGTAGACGATGGCTTACCTTGTCAAATGCCTTAGAAAAGTCCATTAGGCCTACTACACAGTCAGTTTGTTTCCCGCTTACATGTTAAGTGTGATGTCATAAATTAAATCATTCAATTGTGTTTCACATGACACTCCCTTTCTGAAGCCATGATGGAGTGGGTAGAGTATATCATTAGTGTCATCATGTTTCATGATTTGACTAGTCACAGTGTGTTCCATTACTTTGCAATATATACATGTGAGTGAGATCGGCCTGTAGTTCTCTGTCTTATATCGTTGACGCTTTTTGAACACCGGAGTCACATTTGCTGTTCGCCAGTCACTTGAGATTTCACTAAAGATGTAAGGTAGGAGCAATGTCTGATGAGGATATGTGGGCGGATATTATCTGGACCTTGTACCGTAGCAAATGTGTGTACACTAAGTTAGGTCTGTCCCATATATGTAATCGATATTGACGTTATATTGTTACCTAGCCTGTCAATCACAACTAATCCTATTAGAAAGACTAAGCGCAATATGATGTTCGGTTTACTAGACACAACCAAATTCAGTCAGAGTACGATGCCAGATTAGAAAAGATTGTGTTAAATTAGATCGTTGATTATGAGTCGAGTCCCTGCCCATAGATTCCTGTGAAATCATTATAACTAATTTTAACAGACATGTCCTGCTTACCTGACATTACTATGAAACCAAATAAAGATAGGATCTAGACCAAATGAACATAATTTCCAGATGTGGGTGATGTACATTATCAGTATTATTAATATATGGTACAATCTGAGAGATTATGATGAATCATACTAAAATATATATTTTATACATATCGATCAAACCCTAAATTGCCAGAATCCCAATATAAAAATGCATACCGATTATCAATTTAAACTATAACATGTCTACCAATGGGGATGCTCTTGCCTCGTTCAGCAGTGCTCATGGCCTCCTTGCCACAAACACTGCCTTCAAACACCCACGCCATCACCAAACAACATGGGCATGACAGATACTAAGCCATAGAGCAGAAACAAGCTTCAGGGGTACAAGTTATTTTCTGAATTTACAGATATCTTCAACTAAATTGTGTATGTGATGAGTAAAAGCAGTACAAAGCCAAGTGCTGCTTCAGGACTCACGTTGATATGGAGGCAGAGACTTCAACTCTAACCACAATCCAGTGATCACCCACCCTCAAATGAAGCACATTTTCCTGCTGCATAAGCACCATGCCAACCAACGTAGTAACGTCAACTTTGATCTAGAGAGGATCCTTAATGACACAATCACCAACTGTCATACAGGAGGACCCTCGAGGAATAGATAGCAAGCGCTGACAAAAGCGCAAATTCAAACGAGTCAAATGTACTCAAATGCATTAAAACATTCGCGACCAATGTGAAAGGAGGTATCAAAAACAACAACATAGCTGGTACACTCACTGTAAATTTGTCCGGACAACAAAAGACACTATATGGTTCTTATTTTAGCAAAGTGGTTAGAGCAAAGACTATACAAGGCTGCACAGTGATTGCAGTGCCTTATTTCGCATGATTAGTGAATGACTGAAGAACCGATGACCATACAAGCAGACTGTTTGGTAGGTGACATCACAGCCACAGATGATTGTTGTGAATTTTTTAAGTCGGTGAGATTTCTGATAGTCGCTGGCCCATAACTATCGCACTGAAGACAGCTTCATCGGGACAGACCAGGGGGAAACAGACGCGATCAGAGAATGGCTTAAAACACGATCACGGATCCAGATTATGAGCCATTACATACATTTGTAATCGATCACAAGCTAGTACAAGCACCAATTAAGCCCCTGAGAAATGGACCCATATCTGGATCAAACAGCATCCGTGATGAATTCTTTAAGTATGCAGCAGATACTAGCAAAGCTAAAAGTGGATTCATTCATTGGTGGTAATTAACATAGAACAACTCGTTATGTCGTCGTAAAGCCAAGTGCCAAGTATTAACAATCGGACATGAGGATTTATATAATTGTGTCCATGATTCTACTACTCAAATCAATCAATCCATGTCATATCTTGCAAGTCTTTGATGTTTGCTATCGTTTTATTGACAGATTAAGGACCATTGTTTGTGCAAAATATTTCCGATGGCTAAATATTATTTAATTAGCAACCTGCGTTCAAAATTGTGATGAGTTTTGCTGGTTAAGACCACGTTTATATTAGCTTTAATGCACATCTTTTTATTTCACAATACCATTACAATGTCTCGTCTAAAGCAGATTATACCTTCATGAGAACATCTATGCTTTTTCATCTAAACATGCAACAACTATGATGAGATGATCAACAATATACTCCATTTGCCGATGCATTTCCTAGGACTATATTTACAATGGATCGACCCGATCTGTCGCTCAAGTATATGATGTCATACTTAATTACGTCAAATATAGGATGACGACAATCAAAATGCATAATGAATGTTGTAGGCCTATCTAGCTCTGTCATGAATATTGAATAGTCCGTCAAGTGTACAAATTGTATGTCTTTGCTTGAGTTGCTATTAAATAAATATGCTGTTGAATATTTTGAAAATGATAGGTAATAACATAATTCAGTCAATTTAGTTTCGAAATATTCAATAACCTACATGTATAGACACCTTGAAATTGAAATTGGTATTATGTGAATTCAGGATTCAACAGATATAAGTTTATCCAACAGACTGCAAAAGGTGGGCGGAGCTTAGTTAGAAATGGGCGTGTCATGACTAGAAATTTATCATCTTTTATGAAATATGTCTAATATACTGAACCAAAAAAGTTTACCAACACTGAAAATATTACTGTATAAATGTTATTTAACAAAAACAATAAATTGATTCAAATATATTATTCAATTGATAGGTCATTTTCCAATTTGAACAACAGTCTCTTGTTACTGTAATGCTAGCATCGCGCCTTTAACACGGTATCTTTCAACGGAAGGGTCCAATTTAAATAATGCCACTGAGCTGTCAATACCGGTTGTGACCTCCGCGCGCATTAACCACTGCCGTACATCGCTTTCTCATGCTTCGAATTAAGCACCTGATGTCACGAAGAGGAATCGAATCCCATTCCTGGAGCAGTGCAGCTTCGAGCTCCCGCACGTTGTGAAGACGTGGATGGTTCTCACGCACCATACGGCCTAGAATGTCCCACACGTGTTCAATAGGAGACAGGTCCGGTGATCGCGGTGGCCAGTCCAACGCCGGAACGTTGTTAACCTCAAGGAAATCACTGGTGACCCTAGCTGAATGAGGACGGGCGTTGTCTTGCTGGAACATAAAGTCTGCATGATGCTGCATAAAAGGGATGACAACAGGGGCAACAACTTCTTCACAGTAACGTTGAGCCGTTAAATTTCCGCGAATCACAATAAGATCTGTTTTGCCATTTTAATGGATTCCAGCCCACACCATGACACTGCCGCCACCGAATCTGTCGTGCTGAATGATGTTGGCTGCATCAAACCGTTCTCCTAAACGTCGCCAAACCCATTCCCTACCATCCGTCACATCCACACAAAACCTTGACTCATCACTGAACAAAACGTTGCTCCATTGTTGAGCACGCCATCGCTGATGAGTTCTTGCCCATACAAACCGATTCTCGATGTAACGCTCTGTAAGCAGAACAGCGACAATTGGATGACGGGCATGCAGTCCAGCATCATGGAGTCCGTTTCGCACAGTTTGTGCATGCACTGTAGTGCTGGTAGCGGTGTGCAAATTACGGGACAGCTGCGGAGCAGTCTCAAACCGGTGATGTCGTGATGAGGTCATGTAGCTCGCCGGGTAGTGTCGGGCCGTTCCGGTGTAGTATGTCGACTCGCCGCGCCACAAATGCACGACGAGTGATGACGCTGGTTAGCATCCGGTCTCGGGGTGACGGACCTTGTACGAGACTGCCCTGCGGGAAACAATAAACGGCTCCTAAGGCCGGTGGAACTCAATCGTTCCGGTGGGGCCGTGTGACCATCGTCGCAAACATTAAACACAACTGTCTCATCCCACGAGTTTGTGTCACCAGTATGCCTGTCCATAGCAATTTCGAGATCCTTACAAGATTTGATTTGGTGACCTAAAAATATAAGTCTATACAATGAGTTTACCTAAACAATTATAAATATGCTAGATAACACTACAGTAAGAGCATACGAAAATACGAGACATAGAGACAGGTAGATGAACTTTTAAACATGGGGCTCCCGGAGGTACCACACAGACTCGTAGGTCCGCAGAGGTATCCCGCAAGGGAGGCTCCCATACACCAGACTTAACTATTTAGCTTAATATAAGTTATTATATCTCTAAGCTGAAAGGAAGAAGGTTATCTCGGACGAAAAGGGATGTGCCTCACGCGGGCACTACTCCTAGTGCTAATTTGGGTGAGGAGTATTATCCTGGCGTGGACCATCGTCGCTGAATCCTTGCGAGAGGCAAGTGCCTCCGTCTCGGGAAGGTGTCGCCACTGCTTAAAGCGGGAGAAGAATAGTAGGCAAAAATGGGCCTACTCTAATATTTCAATCAAAAATGCTTTAGAAAGAAAAGACCATACCTAGCGAGATTATGACTATAGGGGTGCGTACTGTTTTACTTGAAGACGGGACGGGGGATTCCCGATGGATTCCCTTGTTACCGTCTTATGTAATTCTTGGTTTGCTGTATTAGTAGTTGCCGCTTTATTTCTGCGGGCCTTCTGCATTGCTTAATTCCTTTTAGTTGTTTTCAGAACAAGAATTATTTTAAGCCGCAACTGGCTGATATCTATCTAGCTATTAGACACGGCTGTCACTGAGAACAGATGGCCAAAACATCAATACTAGAGACAGCGCTCATACATGTTACATAGCAGGATCTCCGAACTGGATAAGAACATTCCGCCCCGTACCCACACAAAACATTACAAGACATGGGTTACATTTCACGAAATCATTATTAGGCCATTTCTCTTATCGTTATGGTGGGGGTAAGAGAGATGAATACCCACCGTAAATGTCCTTCCCGCAAGCGCGTGACAGATCTAAATATCATGCCCAGACATTTTAATGGAATTCAGTGGGAATACGTATCTCCCCCGTCAACGGGTCCTATGGAACTAATCATTTTACCTGTCATTAGGTTTATATACAAGTTGCCAGTTTTGACCTGCGGTGCGGGAGGATTGACAGTAAATAAAATAATAATTAATACATGTGTTCACAGTGCTTTCCTACATTGGCTTAATGTGCTAACTGCTAAGTATCCGAAGATACACGGGAATGTGTGTGATACCGCACCCTGGCCATCACCGCTCGGAAACCCCAATAGTTTCCCAGAGTCGGATCAGCCCATGATGCGGATAGGGACATCCAAACCATTAAGAAGCCACAAGGCTGTGTGGAGCACGAAGAGAGACAAAATCCTACTTATGAGTCTTACCGGAGTGCGGGGCTAGATTATCACACTACCGGAAGAGAAGAGTATATTACACAGTATGTAATGAAGAGTGTCTCTAATCATTTTGAACCTATCCTATTGAGCTGAATAGAAAAGATTTAGTCGGTAGCATGCCGGGCTAAACAGAGTTATAGCACGGACAGCGACCTCAGTGAAAAATTGTTGGTGGCGGGAGAAAGTGCTGCATATATAAGTGTTGCTGTATAGTGTTTCCTACATGCACTGCAGTCCTATATTTTCTATGAATAAACAAAACATATGAACGGATGGCCACTGGCCATATATATACATAATCTAACCAGAACAATCAATACGGTGTCAAATGATCACGATATATATATATATAACAGTGCAGGTTAGCGAACCTACTATAGTGCGGTTAGCAACACATTGAGGAAAATGAGAATAATTATCAACAAATACAGAAATTATAACTAGCGTTCCTAAGACTGTTACGGTTCCTTTTAGTCATCGGGACCGTTCTTACGGATACAGTATAATTAACGAAATACATATAGAGAAATAATTAAACTGAAATATAGTTACTCGAATACTTGGTAGTCATTCGTAAGTTAGTCTACCATGTTACTTAAATTGATACGTCAATCCGTAGTCGACGAGGGATGATGCTCTCTCCGGAAGCTGGAAAATTCCCGCAGGTTGGTTCTCGCAAGCTGTTTTCTGCAAAACAAGACTCCCGCAAGAATACTCATGGCGGGAGGGATACATCACTCAGTGCTGTAGGCCTAATAAAATGTCTAACGAGCAGTTAGTAAAAGATACGATGGTACTACGTGGTGAAGAAAGTTCCCGTACACCGATGGCATGGATGGAAGTTATCAACAACCCGATCACAAGCGGGGGTTGTCAGAGGCAAACGAAGATACAAAACAAAGCTTCACGGTACTGGGTACGTCAGCCAGCTCTGAAGACGCACCGGGCAGAGTTTACTTGCTGCAGTCGAAAGTCGAAAGAACCTACACGATATTAGTGCGGCGGCGATTGAAATACCACTTTTAGGCGTGGCCGGCAAATCCGGCGAGTCATCCATCAAAGAACATCCTGCCTCTACATCTGTAGACTCACATATTCAGGCCGTAAATGCCTCACTGCAAATTTGTGTTCCGAAGAAGATGTTAATATTCGTGAACAATTATCAGAAGTTCCAAATTACTCCCGTAAATGGGGAGTTACAAAATTGTTTTAGTGCGGTGGGTTGGAGAACTGCACGCTACGGGATAAAAACCCGACACATAGCGAAGGAAGATGCGTATTGTCTGTCGCGCTTGTTAGTAGCTGGTACAGATCCAACCTGTTCGGCCCCTGGTCGAGGATGCTCTTGATCACTGGATCACGTCTCCTTTTATACTCCTCATGACGTCACAGGCGAAGGCTCCATCCAATCATTGTTCGAGCAACAGCCAATCAGCGTGTAGCTAGTAATAGCGCAGTCGAACGTTTTAGAACATTCTAGAAGTTTTGCGTCCACATGGCTATGACGTCACGACAATATTTTGAAGATAATCATGAAGAGTTTTCCCTGGACAACTCATCCATTTCTTAACCGATTTTGAAATGGTTTACAGAATTGAAAAGCCCATTGAATTCTGGTCTTGATTAATGCCAGATTTAACGGGAACAAGCAATCAATAAGGATTACAGGGTACCATCTCGGTACACTAAAAGCGCCATCCTATCTAGGTCATAGCTACGCGCTCCATACAAACAGCGTCTCGGCGCGCGCATGCACATCATGCGCTTTAACGAACTTAGTCGTTTTTCGACATGCTATCTCTCCCATAGGCCCATATATGCTTATGGCCGTACCCAGAGGGGCGTGTTCAGGAAATGAATCCAGGATGGGCGGCGCGTAACCAGCTCAGCTGGTACGGCCGGTATCCGACCGGTCGATCCGAACTACAGTTACTAAGTAGCAGTCTTCTCGTGGTGTTGTTGCTCTCGGTCTGCCAGATCGTGGTCGGTCATTAACATGTCCAGTTTCCTGCTCACGTTGGCGGAGACAGGAAATGGTTGAGGCGTGAACATTAAAATGTCGAGCAACAGCGCGAACGCTCTGCCCAGCAGCGAGTCTTCCCATTGCTTCATGGCGCTGATTTTCGGGTAGCCCTGGGCGGTGGCCCATGTTCGGTAGGGTAAACTTTTAAGCATTTTCTGTTAACGTTCGTTATCTGCTTTTGCAATATGGTGAATTTTTGCCTTCGCTACCCAGCAATGTGGGCCAGTGCATGAAAAATGCATTTTCACATGCAGTAAGCGTGCGGCCGAGAAATGCAAGAAATGATTTGCATTTCTTCATGATCAGCGAGACATTACATTGACGAAACATGCCTGCAAATATGGTTATAAGTGGACGCATAGTTTTAATACAACAAACCAAACTTCACTGTTGCTAAACTTTTTGGCTCAGTATAGTAGGGGAGACCGGGGTTGGTTGTCACATTTTTTACACTTTGCCCCCTCCCAGTTTGCTATAAACAGGTACAATCCTTAAAGCCTTCAAATCTGAAGCTAAGCTCCTTCCGTATATATAGCTGCTTCAATATTTACAGAGAACTGTTCAGTGTATATTATTTATAGCAATCGTGAACTGATCTGAGTTGTGACAAGCAACCCCATATATGGGTTGGTTGTCACACAGTAGTCACACAGTATGGGGTTGGTTGTCACATCTTTGTTTCTGTTATTTTTTCATCAAAGTAGTTGTACAACATTATGTTGTAACACATACAATATCAAATTTAGAATGACTATTTGGTTATATTAGCAGGCATTGGCAAAACTCAGGGTGGACGGAATGCGTAATATTGTGTCTTTCTATAGAAGCCCTAATCACTGCTAGATTCACACGAGTCACAGTTATGGCAAACATATGTGCGTCGTCCTGTGGTACCAGCCTTGTGTGCCCACTGGTTACAGGAACCGCACTGAACCCAAACCTCTCGCGATTTACTATTTGAGTACGGCTCAACACAAACAAGGCAATAATACTCATCATCTTCAAAGGACTCAGAAGAACTGGGCTGTCTGGTTTTACGACTTGTAGTCCTCTTGGGTGGCTTAGCGGATGTAGACCTTTTAGTCTTCTTAAACAGCTCTTTCTTTTACTTTTTAGCAGGTGGTTTATTTTTGCCTTGATTCCGCTCTTCAATTGCAGTTTTAACCGGGGTGTCAGTTAATATAGCGGTGTTACGTTTTCTAGTATTTGGACGATTCACAGCTTTGCGTGGGCCAGCCTTTGGTAGTGGCCGTAATTCCTCCGGTGTTGGTGGAATGGTTTTGTGTATGGAATCAGTAACAATAGCAGCGACCACCTTGGCTCCAACATTCGCTGGGTAGTAGCCCATGGTGGAGGTGTCCGTGCTGGGACCAGGCGCAGAATCGTTATCAGGCATTCCAGCGTGTATTGTGGTCGTAGGTTCAGTGCTCTTATCAGGTGTAGGATTGTCCACAATGACTAGCATAGCTGCATTCACTGCAGAGCTCGGACCATTAACACCAATCTCGAGAACAGGAATTATCGCCCCACCGACTGGGATGTCTGTCTCATTTTCTGGAGCATTGTCAGGCATGGGACGATCAGTTATATACAATGGTGAAAATTCTGAATCGGTAAATACATCCCTATTATAAGGATATATACCGCTTACTCTAAAGCCAGCTTGAATGTTACTTGCTGTTGCAGCAAGCGGATATGCTGTTGCTATGATAGCAGGGATATCATAGATTGTCATTGTTTGGCCTGGATGATTTAGTATCCATGCATCACACGCAGTGTTAATATACTTTTTGAGGGGCCCATATACAGTTCTGTCAAGTGGCTGCAGGCGGTGGGAGCAATGTGGTGGAAATGACAACACTGTTATTCCGTTCTCTTTAGCATAATTCAACCCCTCTATAGAAAGATGTGACTCATGATTATCTAGCAGTAACAGACAGGGTCTTTCATTCGAACACTTGGAAGATTGAACAAAATGGTGCAAGAAGTCTGCGAAATTGTCTTCCATCATCCAATCAGATGGATTCGCCCCACCCTTGCATCCAGTTGGCCCATTAGCAATGAAGTGGTCCCGAAAATTCACACGAGGAAAAATAAAATATGGGGGAATACTGTTTCCTGTGGCTGAGTGTTACAAGTGTTCCTCTCTCTCTGCAGAAGTTATTGATCCGATTTGTTTAAAACCTCGACGTGCCACTACTTTGTCTGGTTTCTGAACTGTAGTAACACCTGTCTCGTCCTGGACCGAATTGGTGCCGCATCAGAACAGTTGACAAGTTTTCAAAGAATGCGTTTACATTAACTTTATTAAAACTACTAGCTCGAGCTAAGCTTGTTGCTTCTGGTCTGCGGATGGATAAAGTAGGATGCCGTTTCAAGAAACCAGTAAACCAATCTGCACTTGCTTGCTCAACGTCTGACCAGTTGTTAGGAATATGCAGCTCATTGGCTGCTGCCAGCTGATACACAAGTTTACGAACCTCCTTAGGGGAAAGGCCATTGTAAATGTCAGATGCTTTGATGATGTATTCAACTAGCTGTTCTTCAAGTTCAGCTGTAAAGATCAGTCTATTTCTAATGTATCCAACTGGGATAGATGGCACCTCATTATGTCCTACAATGTCATCATCGCCGATCTTTTGGCAGTACCGAGCTAGTGTGCGGTAGTTAATATTAAAATCTTTAGCAGTGCCCCGAATGGATTTGTTGAAAAGCTTAACTTGTCGAGCAGCTCGGAGCATAACATGTGCTGGTGTTGAACCTTTAGTCGTCTTCCGTTCAAAGTTACGAACCATGGTTCCAACTGCAACAGATAAAAGAAACTACTATTATCATTAACATAATAAACTCACAAAGATGATGATGATGATGATGATGATGATGATACTTTGTCGCCACACCCATGACAATGATGGTGCCACCTTCATAGCAACTACCACCGCAACAACCCCCACACCTACCAGCAACAACAACAACAGCGACGACGACGACGACGATGATAGCAGCAGTACCATTTGCCCATTACATCATAGTTGTTCCTCCAGACATAAGAAAATATCACAGAATTAATTGAATAGATCATTCATGACCTCTATGGCACCAAATTCAGATCAATTATTTTCGAAATATGCAGTTAAATCACTTTCATTTGTCTAGATGTTATTTGGGGTTGGTTGTCACATGTGACAAGCAACCCCTAAATTGCCCTAATAGGATGTGACAACCAACCCCAACATAATTTTTTACAAATTACCTCCCCTTCCAGCAACACGTGCTTATGCTTCGCGTTTTCGTTTACACATGGTAGACCCAACATAGGACTGAATTTACCACGTTAATTATTTCTGTCAGAGGGCTACAAGAGGACGATGTTATGCAAAAATGACTACGTGTCAATATTTTACTTACCGTTCAGGAAAACAGATTAAATTCGATAATCTCTCAAAGAACTTTCGCCAGAACTAAACTTCAAGGCTGGAAATCTTCCGTTAGTAGTAGCACCCGCCTGTGTTCGCGTGGTCTGATCTAGGACTATGTTGGCTTAATTATAGGCACTGTGACAACCAACCCATGTGACAACCAACCCCGGTCTCCCCTAACCATGCTTGCGCGTGTTGCTGATCGATACAGGAGATAATAAATTTGCTTATTTGTATTTGTTTAATTTATATGTTTGTATTATAGGCCTACATAGTCCAGTCATTGTATGGACAAATAAGCCGAATCCTGTCACCAAATCCAACACTAGGTATTTCAGTGGTTTTAGACATTGACATGCGCGCTATGTGACATTAAAACATATATATCTTTGGATAGGCCGTTCATGGTCCTTCCGTAAATATCATGGTCATCAATACAAGATCTGCGGAAATCGCCTAGCAATATTGATGTGGAGAACAGGTCGATCATGAATGGGCAGCTGGCATGTCATGAGCCTTCGACGCAATTAAAATTACTGCGCCAGTCCAGCTACAATGAAGATGAGCTGCGACTAATGAGAATTCTACTTACAGAGATAAAGCTGAGAGTACGACTCAAGGCAGTAAAGTCCACATATTTTGAGATATCAATCGGCTCCTCACATAGAGATGGTATATCCCATGTGCATTTCACCCATTACCTTGCTGTTGCATTGTCATCTGCAAGGCGCCCCACCCCACCCATTGTCCATACTGAGTATGCCGAGAGCGATGGAATATGCTGACGATGTGGACTTCAAAAAGGTGGACTGCTTGACGACTTCACAATAGCTGCAAGCAAACTAAAAATTGTGAATCTCTATGAATGAATTGAAGAGTTCACCCCGATATTATATCTATCAATAAAGCATGAAACAAAAAAATGATGACCAACTTTGTGGCGGCGATACATGGAGGAAACCTTAAATGCTGGGCGCACTGCTTTGTAGTACAGCTGACATTGCTGCACGCTACGTCATTGGGAACAAAGGTCCCGGGTACTTCTTGAAGCTATGGATTTGTAGATCAAAGATGGCCTTAATAAAAAGACTATGTTTTACAATACAACCTTCGTATTCTTGATGCTGTATTACTGAGCAGTTGGGCAGCTCCAAATGCACTGTTAGACAAACTTGATGCCTGCCACCGCAAACACCTCCGCACCATCAGTGGGCAGCGATGACAAGACAGCACAATTTTCAATGATGCACTATGCAAGATGTGCAATACATCGCCATATTCAGATATTAGTAGCCGGAAAACAAAGCGTTTTATATTATTTCTTTGATTTATTTCCATACCGTTTGCTTATGAGAGAATATTAAAATGAAACATAGCTCATTATTCGACTGGATACGAGTCATCATGATTTATAGCACTGCATGATGGCCACCATGTAGTATTTTCGTGACCATGAATTGCCAGAAACAAAAGACATCTGAAATAATCCATATATCGTGTGCCATAGTTATAAAGAAGCATATGTTAATCTATATTATATGTCAGCCATTGTTTTTCTTAATTTTTTTGATTTCCCATATCTCGATTGCTTGGGACATTAGATATGCTATCTCTGACATGCATTTGTGTATACAACCATTGAGATACTTATGTTTAAATGACTGGACTAATGCTGTTGGAATTTTGTTTGCGTGCGTGCGTGAGCTTGAAATTGCATATAAGTGAGAAAACGTAACTGTAATATATGTTTCAGTTTGGTACTTCCGATACGCCGGATCAGTAGGCCTACGTGGTTTCGACTTCCGCATGCCAATTCATTACACTAACATTCGTAACCCGCATCTCATATCACCTATTAATAAACATCACATCTCAGGTCATAACCATATATATGATGTCATAGCGACATTATGCATCTACAAACATGAACACATTTTAATTACAACTAGAGACTGCAGTCATTTCGACGTATCAATAATAACCTTCCGATAGGTTTAGCGACAAGTGAAATAAACCATCCGGACTTCTCTCCCTTATTACTGCCTTTACTACAGCAACAATACCCAGTCAACTTAGTTTCAGAACAGTAAACAGATTACCTGCAGTTTTCAGGAAATTGAGATTCGGTGAGTGCATGGATCGATCGATCCCAATACTGGCAAAGTGTGGGTGGAGCTTAAGCTGCTTAACTAGGGATGGGCGGGGCAAAACAAAAAACTGTATTCTATATGTCTATGGATTACAGAGCCATGGTTGTAGGCCCTACCAGAGCAGTACGCGGGCATCGAATTAACCACCGGCTGAAAAAAAGAAACAAATATTATTGACGGTAATAAATTATCAAATAATAAAATTCTCACAGTAAAAACATAAATAATAATCTTAGATGATAAAATAACTAGACACGAGATACTACACGCAGCGGCGGCTGTTATCGCTATACCGGCAGCTATTTTGGGTCTACTGGCGGCTGTTTTCGACCGCGGCTGTTATCGGCTGTATTCGTAGATATCAGGAGCCTTACGCCTATTAATAGAGGATACTGCTATATTTAGCTCCTCAATAGATACATCTTGACCTCAACTTCATCAGTGACCCTATGATGGTAATCACTGTCATACCCATCTTCTACCGTTGGTGTAGCTAGTCGCAGTACTCGCGAAAGCCTTCTATAACATGCTTTCCCAGAATGGATACCGACCCTAGATGCAGGTCCGTCAAAGTCATTACCCTTTTTTCCTTTGATTTTTCAATAGCGCATGGAACAGCTTTGGATAGTACAGCCTTGCGCCCATAATTTTCTCTTTCTCCTCAACATTTTTCTAGGATAACTGGACACTTGCACTCCCTCCTCCTCTTTTTAGCGTAGATGTTATCATATTTGCGAGGTCTTTCATTCCACATCCACTCTTTGTTGGCACAACGCAGCTCTTTTAGGGATACAGCTATTTTAGGAGTCCATACTTTCAGCTTGGGCTTTGCATTATACTTTCTAAGTGGTTTGCATCGATTATGTGAATCCCATTACTTACTTATAAGTTCCGATCCTTCCATTTGAAACAGTGTGCCTCCACTTGTTGAAATCCTGGGCTGACTGCTTTGCCTTGTTTCACGACATACGTATTAACTTCAGTTTCATCACCGAGTGGCCGTTGCATGCCACGATTGGCAATCATCTTCTCTACTTTTCCTTGGGGTTCCAGTCATCTGAAAATGTCTAATTTGTGTCTATTTAGTGTGTGTTCTCTTTATCTCCATATTCTAGTGTTTATGATATTACTGATGGGTGTTTGTTTTGTTTTGTTTCTGGAAAGTGGGCAAGCAGTCACAGTTTCAGGCGTGTTGTCTGTACTTTTTCATCCAAAATGATCCCAAATTGCTCCATCCATACTTGATATAGGCATCCAGGTCAGATAGTTTGAAGATGACACAGATCCTTCATTCACCAGTGCTTCTTTCTATCCACATTACTAGCTGAGCAAATACAATTCCTGATATTGTGCACTAATTTTTTGTTTGATATTGTGTATCAACCATGGCTGGTATCTCCCTATTATAGTGATACTAAGCACTTAGTATGATCTTTGCTTTCCAGTGCAACCATGTCACCCATACTCAGTTAAGCCAAGAGCTCATTGTCCTCGACAAGTGCTGCACTTTCATGTACACGGCGATCTATTTGGAATGTTGAGTCTTCATGAAGTCCTTCATACAGGGAATATGTACACAAAAGATGCCAGACAGACCATTAGATTTTTGGGACAGAGCTCTGGGACAGATGATTTTGACGTCAGATATATAACCACTGACACAATTGACCTTTCCAGTTTTAGCTATAGCTAAGCTCCACCCACTCCGCGTTCATGTTGTGATCGATCGATCTCTGAACTCCCTGACTATCAATTTCCAGAAAACTATACCAGTCAGATGATGAATATTTTTGAAACTAATTTGAATTCAACAGCATGTTTATTAAATATTAAATACATACAATTCGCACAATGCTTAGTCCGTCACCAATTATGCGTTCTTGATGAACTTATCTATGCCATTCATGACATCATGGATTGTCATCACGTAGTTGATTATGATGTCATATGACATCAGATGAAGGATGGATAAACCGGAAAGGTCCATTGATTACATCACATATTTCAGTGTCAGATAAGATCCCTTCATTGTATTCTGTAGGGCAACAGGTCTTTATCTTATGCCATAAGGAATTACGTCTCTAGTTAGCTGACATCACAATCATAATGACATATATCTCCACCACAAAAAACAAAATATGACATTAGTGTACAAAATTGTTTTTTTGATGAATTTATAAACATTCTGCTGAATATTTGGAAACTAATTCGACTGGGAGCTGCTGGTGTCAGGTATAACCACCACTACCAACACCACCCACCTCCCACCAAACAAGACAAATTAGGTTCAATATATTCAACAGCTTACCTGTATTTTAAAACCGTAAAACTTTAATTCGGCAATTCAGGTTTCAGAGTTTTAAATCGATTACAACATGTGTAAAATGTGGTCAGGGATTATCTAGAAAATGGTGGGGCATAGCTGGAAATGGTGCCTCCATCATGAAAAGTATCAAAACACAAAAGGTCATTGATTTCATGGATATGTTTTATTTCAACAAGAAAATATAAGTTTGCCATATGATACACAACTTATACTATATAAACCAAGTCTATCTCGAATGATACCCTTTCATGACTGTATTTCATTGGCAGTTTCCAGGGAGCGAACATTGTCAAAATTATTTGCTAATTTGTGTGTATAATATCATTCAGGGAACATGATAGAGGGATTCATTTCCAGCTATGCCCCGTCCATGCATTGCTCCTGTTGGGATCGATTTATATATTTTGAATCCTGAATTCTCAGAATCCTAATTTTAAGGTAACGTTGCAGATAAGCAATTGAATATTTTGAAACTAATTTGAATAGTTGCTGTTGCTGCAGCTACATCACTCAGTCAAATTAGTTACAAGATATTCAACTTATATTACATCATAATCAATTACGTCATATGTAGGCTGATGTCACAATCAAAATTATAATGTATCTCTCTCTCTCTCTTTCATGAATAGTGAATAGTCTTGTCAAGTGTACAAATGTTATGTCAAAACATAAAATTTGTACACTTGACAAGACTATTCACTATACATGAAAGAGAGAGATACATTATAATTTTTATGATGTAATATAATTGAGTGGCAGATCTGATTCATCCATTGTGTAACTTACATTTGGATATTTCTTTGATGACACAAATAAAATTTAGAAATGGATTATTCAGCATGTAAGGTTGAAGAACATATAACGCAAGAAAGGGTGTTATCATACCACGGGATTTGATATTGATCCAAAAAATCTGGTGTGTAGTTTAAAAACTCGATGGAATACATCCCATGTGTTAAATCCTTTTGTTTTGCCACATAGCAGACTATGCTAATACCTTCCATTATGATTCAGCCAGAATGCAATAATGGTATAGAACAAATCTGTACAGATTTATTGAGATGAGATAAGCCCTTGATGAAGTAAATGTCCATTGAGAAAGCCCAAACCAAATAAAAGTGTGGAAAGGTTTGAAAAATCATTTTCATTATTACGGAGACTCGATGCAATGGCGGTATAGAACAGACCTGTAGTCTCCTTAAGATGGGATAGCCTGTGATAAATTAAATGGTCATTGAAAGATTTTAACATTTATCAGCTTTGGATCATTATTTTGAGTCACCCATGATAACGTAGCTTACTGGGCTGATACTGAAAGTATTGGCATGGTATCAGCCCGGCATCGGTCAAGCTGCGTTATCTTGGATCTCCTGCTTTGAGTGGGGCTCAACCACAATGCGCCAAACACAGTAAGCAGAGGTCTGCAATCTATGACTACCCTCGTTTCACTTTAAATGAGTTCACTATACAGTGGGCTATACAAATTTCTCCATTTCAAATTATGACATTTCATGATACGAATTACCAAATTCCATGACTTCCATAAATAAATTTGTAACTAGAAGAGGGACTATGTTGAATATTTCACAAATAATTTGACTGGAAGCTGTTGCTGACCACGGCATTAATAATTTCCAGGCAAATTAGTTTAAAAATAGTGAAAATATCTAATCTCATGATGATTGCCATTCCATGATCTGAGAGAAGTTGCGAGCTTTGAAGGATTTCTAGATTTTGAATATAGATTTTTAAATTCCCATGGCTTTTCATAGCCAGTACAAAGCCTGCCAATATATATTTCAGGCCTAATAAACAATATTGCCATTGTCAATCTTAGCAAACTAATATAGAAAGGTTACTGTATACAACAGAGCAGGTAAAAAGCCTGGTATACAGCAAAACATTGCATCGTTTTCAAAATAAACCATCAGTTAAAGTGATACTAATCTCAACTCTTGTATTATTAGATTAAGGTTTATAGATTCCATAACATTCAGTTTCCGGCGCATTCTCTTAACTGTATCACAATGATTCACATTTTAATATCATGTTAATGCTGAACTGTTGTCGCAGGCATTTTGTCTCCTCAAACGATAGTGTGTGATGTCATGTTTATTATGCAATAATCATCTTGTTGAATATTTTGAAACAAATTTGACTGAAAGTTGTTGCTGCCTAAAGCAAAAGCTTATATGTATGGTTGCTTTTATACCACATTGTCAACTTATAGATGGCACCTCTATGACCGAGCGCATATACCAATACAGACACGCTAGGTTTTCTCTGCTTGGTTGAAAAGTAAATCACGACAACCATCATAAGCTGTAAAAATGTACCAAAATTAAGCTACTAAAGCCTGAATATCTTTCTTTGACAGGATGATAAAACGCTTAAAATTCCATGCATAGTTTGAGTGGCCTATTAGACCATCTGTATCGATATCATGAGATGAGGCTAGTTATCCTTTAATGTTGAACTATGGTTATCACCATTTCGTCTCCTCATGTGTGATGTCATGTAAGTACAAATACAACACATTCTTATCAGTTAAATTAGTTTTAAAATATTCAACCGTTTACTTGCATGGTTGATACTAAAGCACACTGTCAAACTACTGATGACAGTTGTATGATCAAGCGTATATATATACCGAGGCAGAGAGGCGTTGTTGATTCTGATTGGTTGAAAAGTAAATCATGACTGCCTTTATAGACAGGAGAAATGTATTAACATTTAGCTATTATTGACTACTAAACCTGTCAAGTGTCAACAGAGAGAGAGCAAAATCCTACTTATTTCAACTAACCCATTTATGGTCAAGACTTTTCAAGGAAATTACAATTTTTGCTCAGTGAATGTCAATTTGCCGGCCAAATAGAAGACTATTTTTGTAACTTTACATCCAGAATTTACAGAAACAGCCTTCTCTTATTCGGAAAATGTAATTGTCAACAAAATTCAAAATTCTGCTCAGTCAATGCCCAAATGTAGGTCAAGAGAAGACAATTTTTATAAATTATTATCACTGGAATGACTGGCTGGTTTATCGAGCCAGTCATTCCAGTGATAAATTTGTAAAAATACTCTTCTCTTGGCCAATAAACAGGCATTCCTCAAGTCCACCACAGATGCTGTTCTGTCAGTCCATTACAGTTACAGTGTTAAGGCGACACAAGAGGGGCTGAAGCAGGTAGATCCTTCTTTAACCATCGAATTTGGTCAGAAAAATTTCAATTATCTCAAGGAAAATGTTCATTTGCAGAATAATAGAAGACTAGTTTTGAAGATTTACGACTGTAATGACTGGATCGGTTATCGAGCCAGTAATTCCAGTTGTAAATTTTCAAAAATCGTCTTCTCCTGGTCTGTATATGGACATTTCTCAAGACCACTGCAAAAGCCATTTTTCACTGATATGAGTGTCAAAGGGTTAACTTAAGCCTCAAATTTGCAAATGAACATTAAATTTGCTTATAGACTCCATTTGCACACCAAGAAATTATGTTTTGAATATTTATCACTGAAATGAATGTATCAATTATTAACCCAGTCATTCCAGATAAAAATTTTCAAAAATAGTATATTTATGGTCTGCAAATGGACGATTATCAAAACCACTGCAGATGCCATTTTTGGGCCACTTGAGTATTAGCCCTTTAACTCTCATATCAGCCAAAAATGTCTTCAGCAGTGGTCTCGAGAAATGTCAATTTGCAAACCAAGAGGAGTATTTTTTTTAATTTACCACCGGAATGACTGGCTCGAAAAGCAAGCCAGTCATTCCAGTGGTAAATTTAAAAAAATACTCTTCTCTTGGTCTGCAAATGGATATTTTATATGACAAATGGATTTTTTAAAAACAAATTCGAGGGCTAAAGCATTAAAACATCGGTAATAATAATTTGTTATATGTCTGAAAGTAGTGGGAATATGTGTGAATGTTGAGTACCGATCATAATTTCATGGAACATTTAAATTCTACAACCTCAAGCTGGAAAGCACTGGATAAATCATGTTTTATTTTATTTAAATTTTTTATCAAATCAGTTAACAGATTACAGATGTACAATTTGTGTATTAGTTATTTACACATTTAGTAATAATAATAATAATAGTAATAATAATAATAATAATAGCAGCTCTATGTATATTTTTACATATCATATATTTTTTACATATTGTAATTAGATGAAATATGCAATTATCACTATAATACAGTCTCATTTTATGAATTTATTTTATAAGATGAAATTCAAATAGATATGGATTAAAATAAGTAAAAAAACATAACAAATTTAATAACTGGATTCCTCATAACCAGATATGACAAATTATTTACAATATAAGAAATATTTTGTTGAATATTTTGCAAGTAAATGGACTAGAAGAACGCTTGTGTAATTTTTGCTCTGAAGCATTGCATTCGATTAAACAATCATGATCTTCGATAAAATCGTAAGTTTAAATTCCCAATAGTAAAACTGGAGTAATGCGATCAAAATCACCAAAACTGTCACCTCCATGAATGACCATAGGAAGTGTTAAAATGAAGTAATGCCTGTGATATGAACGTTTTGTTGTGTTTGTTGGCTATCATCGTCATCCTTCATTCCCGGATTTTGCATAACTGATATAAAATGATGCACATAGAAATATAATGTAATGGTGGCACTTATAGTACTGATTTATAAATTGAAATACACTATCCTCGCTTCCAAATGAAACAAACTTGGATTAATTTTCAGTAAATATTTGTCAAGTTTAGATAAACTCACCAAATCATTTCTCTACTACAGTACAGCTGCGAAACAACTTGACAAGTTTCAAAAACAAAATAAAACAAACTGTTGAATAATTTGAACATAATTGGATTGGACGACATTGCTGACTAAGGCAGCAATGTCTTCCAATCAAATTATTTTCAAAATATTCAACAGAACATTTCTTACTAACTAACATGTTTCTGATTTTATTTTCGAAAATATGATAACTTATTTATGAGTTGTACTGTCTATTCATCATTGACGAATGCGGCAAAGTATAACAAATATTCATGGGAATAACTAATCAAATTCTTGGTTTTATGATCACATCGGACGGAGGCGGCGCTTGGAGAAGTGGCTAGCACTACAGACTACGTAACTACAGAACACGGTTCATGCACGACCTGTGCCTCTATTGAAACATGAGCAACCTCAGCCCCTTGCCTCTCTCCACCCATGAGTATAAATGGGTACCAGTGTAAAAGCTGGAGAAGCTACTAATAATCGAGTGAAATAAAACCAGCCTAAATATGGCGTGAAGGGGATATGGAATCAAGAACTCAATAGATGCCCATCAAATTAGTCGACACATTGCAAAGATGGATAGGACATATCAATCAATGATGGTTATTTATTTGAAAAAGTGGACATCTAAACATCTAAGTGTAGTAGTGTGTTGAAACAAGCGGCCATAAAAATATAACTCACAAATCATGATTTGAATGGACCTTTCCAGTTTTAGCTATACCACGCCCATCTCTAGCTAAGCTCCACCCACATCTTGCTCGTGTTGGGATCAATCGATCCCTGAACTCCCTATCAATTTCAAGAAAATTATACAGGTAGGCTGTTGAATATTTTTGAAACTAATTTGAGTGGGTCACGCCCAGTCAAATTGGTTTCAAAATATTCAACAGCATGTTTATTAAATAGCAAAGAAATACAATTCGTACATGTCGGACTACTAAATGTTTAAGACGGACTAAATCGAGTCATTCATTCTGTAATTGATTATGATGCCATCCTACATGACACAGTTGATTATGCCATCATATGATGGATGGATAAACTGGAAAGGTCCATTTCTTCAGCCAGTAATGAACACACGTTCGGATTTTAACAACCATTAGTTTTATGATTTTTCCTAATTTACATCGCAAAATTGCGACTAAAACATCAAAAATTCATCATTAAATTGCAAAATCACAACCTTAACGGTAGCTGTTCCTGACTGCAGGAGCAATCTCTTCAAGTAAAATTACATTCAAAATATTCAAACGCTTCTCAATCTGTTTGCTTTGAAATCGAGATACTGGAATGACAAGGATAAAAGCGTTAATATACATGCAAAACAGAATTGTAATCTCAAGTGATACTAAAACATAAATTTAACTTTGTTAAACTAACTAGTTAAAATGCTAACTAACCCTGACCACTGAATAAGCACAACTCAAAACCAACCACTGAATCCCACATTTATACCCCTAAATGTTTCAAACACTCATTCAATTTATAAATAGACAGTTTATATGAGAATATCCCGCCCATTTCCATCTATGGCCCGGTCCATTTCTAACTAAGCTCCATCCTCTTTCTATGCATGTTTGAATTAAATTTAACACCTTGAAGTTCAAACTCACTATTTCAAGATAATTAAACATATATGCTGTTCAATATTTTGAAACTAATTTGACTGAGCTGTTGATTCAACACAATCCTTATTAAATTGAATATTCACCAAAATACATACAATTCGGCTGGTTACTGTTGTCTCTTTTTCGCGATGGACCTATGTCATTTTGCTGTTTATATCTCATTTGATTGTGATATCAGCATGTGGCATATTTTGATTTTGACGTCAGATAATTCAGCGACAGATTGGATCAGTCCATTGACAATTGTTATTTTCCAAAAGGTTCTTTTATATGACCAAGCAGAAAATAATAATGAAAAAGACTATGTTTGAAAATGTCTGTTACTATGACAATCAAAATTATCAATAAATATAAATTCTCTTAATCCTTTATCACTCGAATTTGTTCACGAAAATTTCAAATTTCTCATAGAAAATGTCCACTTGCAGACCAAGAGAGAAGCCTATTTTTTAAAATTTACCACTGGAATGACTGCTTTGGTTATCGAGCCAGTCATTCCAGGGGTAAATTTTCTAAAATAGGCTTGTCTTGGTCTGCAAATGGACATTTCTCAAGGCCCGTGCTGATGCCATTTCTGGCTGACATGCGTGTTAAAGGGTTAAACCTTTAAAAGTCCATACTTGTCAAGTAAATCAAAACATTTCCCTAAAACATGCTCATTTTAAGGCCAAAAGACCATTTTATTAAATGTACTAGTGGGATGACTGGCTTGGTTATTGAGCTCTCTGACCTCTAGGAATGAACATGCCAGCTTTGTGTCCAAGCAATTTAGAGCAGTAACACACTTGAAACATATCCTACTCACAGCGTCATCTGAAAGCAGATCTCATTTAATCAACAACCCCAAGACAACAGATGACCTGCTACTGACAGCAAATTTCATACAAATGACCCACTTCTCACTTCAGATTTGAAATCAGAAGAAAACGGAACATGCCAAAATGTGGGTAACATGCACCTTTGATCATAGATAACTATAATAAAACAAAGGTTTTCATGCAAAGCAAAGTATATTTTAGCCAATTAGTACTCAGCCTATGACAGCTCATCCGATAGAATGTGAATTGACCTTTCCACTTTATCCATCCATCATATGATGTCATAATAAACTAAGTGATGCATAGAATGATATCATAATTAATGACATCATTATGACATCATGATCGATGTAGATAAGTACATCACAAACGAATAGTTGAAGATGGACTATGCGTTGATGTACGAATTGCATGTTTCTCTATTTAGTAAATATACTGTTGAATATTTTGAAACTAATTTGACTGGGCGAGGTGTGGATGGAACCTAGCTAGAGGTGGGCGCGGCATAGCTAAAACTGGAAAGGTCCATTGGTTGTCCTTTCAATGGATAAAAATGCTCTTTTTTCTTGAAATTCTAAACAAACATTTAAATCCCTTAGCAGAATAAATTCTTCACGTTGCAAAATTAATGGAAGATGAAGACTTCATAAAGCTTGTACTATCATCATAATGAAATTTAAGAGCAAGTTTTACCACAATATAACACTTAATTATTTTGTAATAATTTTTCAGTCACACTGGTTTCCAAGTATTCCCCATATTTTGTATTTAGCATAACTCAACCATTTAATGGTACCGCTGGTCAAAACAGGCTTCTGTAGTGCCCTTGAGGAATGTCCACTTGCAGCCCAAGAGATTATATTTGAAAATTTATCACTGGAATGACTGTCTCCATAACCTCGTCAGTCATTTCAGTGGCAAAATAAAACAGGCTTCTCTTGCTTGGTCTGTAAATGGACTTTCACCACGCAAAACTAAAATTTCAATTTTCTTAGCGAATCTTGACCCTTTAATAGCTAAATTTGATCAAGAAAATTTAATATTTGTTCACTGAATGTCGATTTCTAGCCTACGATTATGTTTGAAAATTTGTCAATAGAATAACTGGCTCGATAGCCAAGCCAGTCAATTCAGTGGTAAAGTTTCAGGTGTTTTTTTGTCTGCAAATGGAAATTCAATAGGCGCATACTTTAATATTCTTGAACAAATTTAGACATTAACCCTTTAACACTCATATCGGCCAAAAATGGCTTCAGCACTGGTCTTGAAATATTTCCATTTGCAGACCAAGAGAAGCCTATTTTAGAAAATTTACCACTGGAATGATAACAGCAGTAAATTTTCAAAAATAGGCTTCTCTTGGTCTGCAAATGGACATTTTCTATGAAAATTAAAATTTTCTTGAACAAATTCGAGGGTTACAGTGTCAATGGTTTAAATAGCTGGCTTCTGAGGGTTCACAGAACTAGAACTTGAATGGCAGTTTGACTGATCTCATCTTCTGGGTCCATTTATCCACAAATCACAAAACTTTCCCTCAGCACCAGTGACATGGCTGAATACGCTAAAAATTATTAGCTAACAATTAGCTATAATTAACCATAAATAAATTATTCACAATAAACTAAGCGAATTATCAGTCAAGAATCTGAAGGTATGTAATAGGAACTTTGCCTTTATGTATACCTCGCTCAGCAATCATCCAGTCTGCATCTAATTCTGGCGTCGAGTACACTGTTATATACTGCAAGTAATAATAATAATTATATAATAAAATAAAGGAAAAAAAAGAAAAGAAATAACATGCAGTTGTCTGTCGAAATGCCCATTTTCAACACAAGAGAAGACTACTCATGAGAATGTAACATGAGAATAGCTGGACTGATAACAAGTCAGTCATTTCAGTGGTAAATTAAAACAAATTTTCTCTGGATTGGCAAACGGACATTCATTAGTAAATTCTAGTATATTACAATTATTTCATTATCACAAAGCCAATCGCAGAGGTAGGGCCAGCATCAGCAAAAGAATAAAGAAAGTTGAAAAGTTGTTTTGTACTCCAATGATGGGAACCATTTCTAGCTATGCCCGCATATCTATAGCTAAGTTCTACACACTTCTTTAACCATATTGGAATTCATTTATAGCCTTTGAAACCTGTATTCCCAGTCTAAATTTCAATGTAACGATACAGCTACGTTGATGAATATTTTGAAACTAATTTGACTGTGGGGTATTGCTGCCTGTTTTCAAAATATTCATGTTTATTAAATTGTAAATCTATCAAAGACTTCTAATTCATACACTCGTGACGGACTGTTCAATTTTCATGATGAAGCTATATGTCATTATAAGTGTTATGTCATCTAATATGTGACATATTTGATTATGATGTCACAAACATGAGCGACAGATCAGACCTCTCAATACATTGAATATTATCAGGATTTAACCCTTTAACACTCATAACAGCTGAAAATGGCTTCTGAAGTAGTCTTGAGTAATGTTCATTTGCAGACCAAGACTATTTTTGAAAACTTCCCACTGGAATGACTGGCTCGATAACCGAGCCATGGCTCCAGTCATTCCAGAGATAAATTTTCAAAAATAGTCTTCTCTTGGTATGCAAATGTTAATTTTGTATGACAAAATTTAAATTTTCTTGAACAAAGTCGAGGGTTAAAGGATTAAGTGTAATAAATTGAATATTGCAATGCTGGTTAACCATTTAACTCTCAACTATGTTCAAGAAAATTAAATTTTTTCTCAATGTCCATTGCAGACAAATAGAAGATTATTTTGGAAAATTTAACACTGGAATGACTGGCTCATTTACTGACTATTCCGGTGGTAAATGTTAAAAAATAGTCTTCTCTTGCTATGCAAATGGATGTTTTCAAGACCATTGAAGACATGTCAGAAGCCATTGTTGTCCAAACGTGAGTGTTAAAAGGTTAACCCGTAACACCCTGGTGTTGAAAATTTTAATTTTCAAATTAAATTAAAAGATGAACTGGGGTTCATTTTTCAACAAATTTGGTGGGAGATGGTGCTGTCGTAGACAGCAACATCTTCCAGCAAAATTGTTGAAAATTGTTCACCAGTTTCTTTAATATTGACACAGTAAAAGATAGAATATTGACATCAGAGTGCTAAGGGTTAAGATGAGTTACAATATCTTCAACAGCAACTACAACATCTAGTCACAAAATACAAGTGCTGCCTCGATACGTTAACCCTTTAAAGGACAAGGTTGGCTAAGAAAATTTACATTCTTGCTTAATGAATGTCCATTTACTGGCTAAGAGAAGACTATTTTTGAAAATTTACCACTGGAATGACTGGCTCAGCAATTGAGCAAGTCATTCCAGTGGTAAATTAAAAAAACAAAACTATTGACCAGTAAATGGACACTTCATAAGACCATTGCAGAGGTCAGTCTTGACCAACTTGACAACTAAAGGGTTATTATAAATTAAAGATTATGTTCAGCAAGGGAGACAAGCGAGAAAGGACATGTATGGAAGTTGATGGAAAGAATTTGTTTGAGTTTCAATGGATATGATTGTGTGAATCTTGACTTTTAATTGCGGAAATTGGTGAAGGGAAAATACATTTTTCAGTATATTTTCTAAATTATTCTTGTTTTGGTCTGCAAATGGACATTTTTCAAGACCACTACAGAAGCTGGTTTTCATCAGCTTCACGATTAAACATCAAAAGAACAAGGATAGTTAACCTTTAAAATCATTTCCCTTAGGATCTGTGAGCTCAGTCGTAGTGTTGAGAAAGCTGGTCTTTCAACCTACTGTGTTAACCCGTACCACTCTGATGTCAATATTCTATATACTACTGCATCAATAGCTAAGAAACTGGTGTACATTTTTCAACAATTTTGGTGGATGATGTTGCTGTCTACGGCAGCCCCATCTTCCACCAAATTTGATGAAAGATAAACACCAGTTCATCTTTTAATTTAATTTGAAAAATTAAAATTTTGACATCAGTGGTAAGGGTTAAAGATAGTACAAGATTTTAGCCACATAATATGGATGACCTCCAAGGCAGGTTTATTTACTATATCCAACATGGCATATTTTAAGCCACATTATGGAGCAACAAAATATTAATCACACTGGAGTTTTAGCCATGCCCCGCCCATCTTTAGCTAAGCTCCACCCACACTTCACCTGTGTTTGAATCACCTGATCCCTGAACTCCCTGACTATCAATTTCCAGAAAACTATACAGGTAAGCTGTTGAATATTTTGAAACTAATTTGACCGCATGCTGTTGCTGCCAATGCCAGAAACAGCACCCAGTTAAATTAGTTTCAAAACATTCATCAGTGTGTTTATTAAATAGTAATAACAATTCGTACAACAATGCTTAGGATGTCATCAATTAAGCATTCGTGATGACTTTAGCTCAGTCATTCATGATGTAATTGATTTTGACATGCCACATAGTAGATTATGATGTCATATGATTAATGGATAAACTGAAATCCTCCACTGGGGAATCTGATCCGTCACTCAAGTATTATACTTCATGATCGATGTCACACGTTAGTTGACATCACAATAAAAATGATGTAAGTCTGCCACGAAAGTCAGAGAGTCTGTCATGAATGTGAACGAATTATACATCATACATGTACATGAATTCACAATTTACTAAACATTCTATTGCATATTTTGAAACTAATGTGACATAATATATTCAACACCTTACCTGTATAATTGCCTTTAAATTTAGATCGTAAAAATTCAGATTTCAACTTACCAACACGTGTAAAGCGGGCAAAGCTTAGCTAGAAAGATCCCTCCATATAAAGGTAACATGCTATAGGATATGCATTTCGGAACTACCATCTTTGACTCCAATTTCTTAAGCAGGCATGACTGCGCAATACGCACATCTTTCATTTTCATGATGTAGCAAATCCATTAAAATCCCTGACTCAATTTCAAACCAAGTAATGGAGGAATCCAGTTTCACAGTCAAAATCAACTACATCAAATGTAATCATGTGATAATCAATTACGTCATAAATGACACGATTTAGTCTGTATTAAATGCTTAATAGTCAATCAGATTGTACAAATTGTATGTCTTTACTATTTAATAAACATTCTGTTGAATATTTTGAAACTAAGTTGACTGTGTGTTGTTGCTGCCATAGGCAGCAACAGCACCCAGTCAAATTAGTTTCAAAATATTCAACAGCTTACCTATATAGTTTTCTGTTAATTAAGATTTAGGGAGTTCAAGGATCGATTCCAACATGGACAAAGCATGGCTGGAGCTTAGCTAGAGATGGGTGGGGCATAGCTAAAACTGGCTTCCTCTATTAGCTGGAGTGAATAGTTTGACCTAATTTGAACGGAAGCTATGCTTCAAGTCAAATTAGTTTCAAAATATTCAACATGCTACTCTCGATGCGGTAAATAATTTCTTGTATTTGGTTCTATATGACCCAAGATCGTAATACCTCATCAGCGACGAGAGACAACTCTGTATGATCAGCAGCGTCATAATCGTACAAAACTCGTGCTTGTTTTTTCTCAGTGGGTGAAGCTTCCGTGACTTTAATTGCGGGCGGTGCACTAGGTTTAATGGGTCGACTATTCGAGGAGGAGGAGGAGGAGGTACTATTTGCTAGGCCGGTTACATGATTACTTGGCGGGTAGCCATTGTTCCCAACACCAGAAAAGCCAGAACCAAAGGAATAACTGAAAAACAGCGAAGAGCAAGAATGAAAAACAAAAATGAAACTCAGACACGAGCGCGCACGCTGAAAAAATAATGTACTGTTGCTGATTAGCATGCCTACATTTTGCGCACATAAAATGTTATGACATTTAACCATTTAACCCTCAACACGCCCATTTAAAATGTCTTCTCCCAATAGTCTTGAGAATACCCATTTGCAGAACAAAGGAGGCCTATTTTGAGGATTTACCAGTGGCATGACTGTCTCAATAAGCCAGCCAGTCATTCCAGTTATTAGTTTTCAAGAATAATCTCTTGGTCTTTAAATTGATATTTTTATGAGAAAATCCAAAATTTTCTTCGACAAGCTTGAGGATTAAAATGTTAGTGGGCAAAACTTGTCAGCAATATGGTAATTTTTGTAGAGTAAATGTTGATTTACAGGCCAAGAGATTATTTTTGAAAATTTACCACTGGAATGACCAGTGGTAAATTAAAAAAAATAGTTATCTGTAAATGCACATTCCACAAGACCACTGCAGATGATGGTTTTGGCTGACTTGACAATTTAAATGTTAATATGATAACAAGTGCATGTTGTAATGTATATATTTTGTGTAGAATGTAGGTTAACTCAGCGGTGAATAACGGGAGATAATTAATTAGAAAATACATTACATGTTATGAAGGGAATACTATTATCGAAAACATAACTATGCAATGCGCACTGTTACTGAGCCAGCCATATCACAGTTAAGTTCTCAAAATTATTTTCCCCTTTGCCTGTTAGAAATCTCCATCAATGTGTTCAGTTACTTGGCCACATGTAAATGAGAGACTGCTAATTAACTGCTAACTAACCCTTTAACCTTACAATTTGTTCTAGAAAATTAAAATTTGTTCATAGAAAATGTCAAAGGATGAAATTATTTTTGAAAATTTACCACTGGAATGACTGTCTCGATAGCAAAGTCTGAGTAAATCTAGTAGTAAATTACCAAAAGTCTTCTCTTGATCTGCAAATGGATATATCTCAAGCATTGTCAAGAAGCCATTTTTGTCCGACAGTGTTAAAGAGATAATATTGGCAATGCTAAAAGGGTCCTACTTCCACTTTAACATGTTTAAGTAGGTGACCCTAAGGATTCCAGGTATTGTTACTTTCAAAATCCCACCTCCAACATTCCTCATCCACTACCAAACGATATACTCTTAACATTGAGTTGTTTGTTTAGCAAAGACATGGACCGTAATAGAAGGATACATTCTAACTATGCCTCGCCCATTCCTAGCTAAGCTTCACCGACCTGTTACATGCCTTGAATACATTTGAAACTAAATTCTCACAATCCAAATTTCAAGGTAACGGCACAGGTAAGCAGTTGCATATTTTAAAACTAATTTTACTGTGGGCTGTTGCTGCCTATAGCAGCAACAGCTCCAGTTAAATTAGTTTCAAAATATTCAACAGATTGTGTATTAAATTGTAATTTCATTATGGACATACACTTTCCTGTAAGACCATTCGATTTTCGAAACAGAGTTCCATCATTTTCATTGCGATATCAGCTACAAGTAACATGTAGTGTATTTGATCATGATGTCAGCTACTTGAGTGACAGATCAGGTAATGCTATAGTCAAGCCAGCCAAAAATTATCTCTGCAATGTTCTTGAAAAATGTCCACTTCCAGGGAATGAAAATACTAAAAATTACCACTGGAACGCCCGCCTCAATAACTGAGCTACAGTAGTCCTTCCAGCAAATTTAAAAAAATTCTCTTTACCTGTAAATGGACATTTACTAGTCACATATTTTCCAAAAAATTTGTGACCATAAAATAAAGGGATAATTCATGTCTAGTCAGCTCAAAGTGCCGACTACTGCGGCCTGAAAACCAAATATGTGGTAACTTCAAGATGATTCAATTAGCAACGTCCAGTAATGGGATTTTCAAACGGACATTAGGGAACTTATGTGGTGATGTAAGCGTGTTGTGAATTGAAATAATTCTAAAATTTAAAAAAATAATAGCAGACATAACAGAAAATAGCGAAAGTGAAGCAATAATTAGAACAAGAGATGAAACAGAAACATGACAAAATACACAGATTCCCACACAAACAAAATAAAATGGCCATCACCGGAAGCTAGTCAGCATACATGTATACATGTTAGATGAGTATATCTCCAACCATTTGCAGGCCAAGAGAACACTATTTTCGAAACCACATCACTGGAATTATTGGCTTGGTTATCGGGTCAGTCCTTCTAGTGATAAATTTATAATTGTTTTTTCTTGGCCGGCAAATAAACAGTTTTCACGAATGTTGCAGGAACTTCTTTTTTTACCAAATTTGCCATTAAATGGTTCATTTTAGCTGCAATTAGTAGCGGTATAACTCGATATCAGTCGCCCTGATTCTCTCCACCTACATTGGTGCTATAACATACATCACTTGGCTTAGTGGGTATATGACAGTAAAACGTTGTAACAAAAACAAGTTGCAGCTATAAGACATATGCTCCGGTTAATATAAGTCTAAGACAGAGGACTAAAGTCACTGCTTTGATGAGTAAAAAATGATTGTTCACTGATGAATTCCTCATATCTCATTTTCAACGAACCCCCCTGGAAAATTGTTGAATATCTTAAAATTAATTTAACTGGAAGCCGTTGCCGCCCTGGGCAGCAGCAGCAGCTTCAAGTTAAATTAAATTGAAAATATTCCATCGAATAAGTTTTATCGCAAAGAATTTCCATTTTTTCAGGGATTTATCAGTGAATGGGTTAATAGAATGACTGGTTCCCTAAACGAGGCAACTAATACAGGAATATATTTCAAACTATGTAAGGCCCATTTCTACTTAATAGAATGACTGGTTACCTAATGAGGCAAATAATACATGGATCTATTTCAAGCAATGCGACGCCCATTGCTAGTTAATCTACACCACCCTTGCACACATGTTGGAATCAATTTTAACCCTTTAACCCAGCAGGGAGTTTTTCAAGACAATTCCAATTTCCTCATAAAAAATGTCCATTTGCAGACCAAGAAGACTAATTTTGAAAATTTACCACTGGAATGACTGACTCGGTTATCGAGCCTGTCATTTTAGTGGTAAATTTTTAAAAATAATATTGACATTTCTCAAGACCACTGCAGAAGTAATTCTTGGCTGATATGAGTGTTAAAGGATTAAACATTGAAATCTGACTTCACGGAATTCCAATTTTAAACTAATTATACAGGTAAGCTGGGGATATATTTTGAAACTAATTTCATTATAACAGCGACAGCTCCCAGTAAATTATTTTAAAAATATTCAAAAGAATATATATGAAATAGTAAAAGCGCTACAAGACATACAATTCACACATTTTTCTGACATACATTTCGAGCTTCATGACTCACTGGCTATAATGCACACTTCTACAACTGAACACTGAATTTACTGTCAAACACTACTGTAACAATTACTACAATAAATCTAAACCCGTCATTAGTTTGAGTCCTAATAAAAGCAACAGTGGGAGGCTACTGGTAGATGTGATGTAAGGGTTAACCCACTCAAACACAAAATCCTAGTATCAGATCTCAATTTACAGGAAAAGCTGGTGAATATTTTGAAAACAATTGACGGGGAATAATATTACTGCTCTAGGCATGTTAGGCAGCAATGGCTTCCACTCAAATTAATTTCAAAACATTTAGAAGCATATTTCTTACATTGGAACCACTATTATGTGAGAATTTAACCTGTTGCATTTAAAGGGTTAACCCTTTAACTCTCATATCAGCCCAAAACCACTTCTGCAGTGGTCTTGAGAAATGTCCATTTGGAGACTAAGGGAAGAGTATTTTTGAAAATTTACCATTGGAATGACTGGCTCGCTTATCGAGCCAGTCTTTCCAATGGTAAATTTTCAAAAATACTCTTCCCTTGGTCTGCAAATGGACCTTTTCTAAGAGAATTAAAATTGTGTTGAATAAATTTGAGGGTTAAAGGGTTAATATCGGTGGCGAGTATTTGCAATTCATAGTCATACATACATGTATATTACTTTATATCTATCTTAAACTGATTAGATGCAGGTGCTCCTACTGTGGAATACTGAAAGAGAAGAAGTTCTGTGATGAGTCAATGAGCAGTGAGCAAAGCGATAAATTCAGTCTTCAGGCATGCAGATTTCTAAATCGTTCAGAATTTTGATTTTTTGACGGACAATTAATGATGTGACATATGGATTGATTCTGCTGGATGCCGATACAAACTAAGATCTTGTTACAATATATACATGTATCAAGATACTAAACTTGAAATGAATTCATGCACTATTTTTAAGTTATGATCTACAACCAGATTTGTGACAAAATATTTCAGGGAAGAGAACTCTGGCAAACACGGACATGTTTGGTTAACCCTTTCACCGATGAATTCATCATATCTCATTTTCAAGGCAACCGTACAGAAAAACTGTTGAAAATTTTGGAATTAATTTGAACGGAAGCCATTGCTGCCTTTACCAGCAACGGCTTCCAGTCAAATTTAATTTAAAATATTCAATAAAATAACTTTTATATCGCAGAGTTTACTTTTTCAGGGATTTGTCAGTGACAGGGTTAAAGATTCAATCCCATCTGACATAATGTCACGAGGAATGCCAAATATGACAAAATATTATTACCAAATTTAGTCGTGACTTAGTCATGGTTTGAGTGTGTAAAGGTTGTTCTAAGCTACATTTTTGACAAAGCGGATTAAGTTGTAAATTAAGGGATGATAGCATTGTCAAAAAATTCTAAGTCTTAGATGCAACAGAACTCTATTCAGGGATCTGAAGATATGCTCTGGAAACAAATTTGGACAGATGGCCCAACGGAGAGGGCCTAATTCCTGGCACTCTCCTCAACCTCTTTCGAGGAAGTCGTTGAACAATTATTTAGAAAAGAATTCAGCAGTTACCTGCATCTCTGAGTTACCTGCACGTCTGATTTAAAATTTAATGGCATTCAATGAGTCACAGATCATAAACGAGAATTAAATTTCAATAAAAATCTGTAAAAAATAGGTTTTTATGATATTTTATAAACTAAAAAATTTTCACAAACTCTTTCACTGCTTAAATATGGGCTAAAGCCATGAATTCTGACACAGTAAATGATGTCACGAGGAGTGTCAAATATGAAGTCCGCATACTTTGACGTTCAATGTATAACGTCATCGCTTGAATTGCTAACACTTATATCAGCCAAAAACTGCTTCTACAGGTCTTGAGAAATGTCAATTTGCAGACCAAGAGAAGACTATTTTTGAAAATTTACCACTGGAATGACTGGCTCGATAATCGAGCCAGTCATTCCAGTGCTAAACTTTCAAAAACAGTCTTTTCTTGGTCTGCAAATTGAAACTTTCTTTGAAAAAAATTGAAATTTTGTTGAACAAATTCAAGGCTTAAAGTGTTATGATTACGCTACACATGTTTTCAGCTACCAAGCAGATTTAGGTTCTAGTTTAACCCTTTAATGGTCATACTGGCCAAAACTGGCTGCTGTTGCAGTCTTGTGGAATGTCCATTTACAAACCAAGAGGACTTTTTTTGAAAATTTACCACTGGAATGACTGGCTCGATAACCGAGCCAGTCATTCAAGTGTTAAATTAAAAAAAAATAGTCCCCTCTTGGCCTGCAAATGGACATTCAAAAAGTAAATATTTTAATATTTTTAACAAATTTAGTCATTAAAGGGTTGACACACAATAGTGCTCCATTGTATCGCGTTATGGTGGCGTTTAAATGAGCTCTAACATGACATATACATCACCAACAACAAAATATTATTCTCACGATGACGTCATACCACAATAATCATTCATACGAAGACATCACTCCGTGATAACCTCATCAGAATCTGATGAAAATTACTTCCCGTCGTGAAATTTACTATTAAGGAATTTGAAAATATACCAACAGTATATTTTATTTTATTTAAATCACACAAAAGCATAAATTGGCATGATTTTTACCCATTCCCGTTCGCATTCCACTTTAACCCTTTCATTTACAAATCCCGGAAAAATAAATTCTTTACGATATAAAACTTATTCTGCTGAATAATTTGACATTAATTTGACCGGAAGCCATTGCTGTATGAGGCAGCAATGGGGAAGCCATTGCTGTATAAGGCAGCAATGGCTTCCAGTTAAATTTATTTCAAAATATTCAACAGTTTTCCTATATGGTTGCCTTGAAAATGAGATATGAGGAATTCATCAGTGGAAGGGTTAATGTATAAAACGTGTGAGTGCCTACACATGTTCTGTCCTATGTATCATACAGAACATCTCATGAATAAGTTAACATTCTTGAAAAACAAAAAACTAAAACATGCTATTTTTTTTAATTTTGAACGCGATGTAATAAATGTTTTGCTGAATATTTTGAACATCATTGGATTGAAAGACTGCAACAGCAGTACGTTTCAATTTGTTTTGGAAACATGTTAAAGGTGTACATTCACACTTAAGGATGCTTAAAAATAAGAAATTTAAAATTGTATGACTTTTAGAAGCTAAAATTGTGTAGCTCAATGTTATGAAGTGAAGTAAATCTTCTGTACCATATGATCTCATTCAGTTTAAATTAATACATTCTCTTCAATTGTGAGATTGTATTAGGGACTTGTGTCTCTAATTCAATTTCACAACTTAAAAAAATTATAATAATTTATACGGAATGAAATCATCATATGCTAAGATTTATTTGGTACATAAGTTTAAAGCCTTTAGAAGTTAAACAATTTTAACAATTTTACTTTCAAGCATTTTGCTGTGTACATGCCGTTACATTTACTTCTTAAAACTCTGATGTCAATATTCTACCCTTTACTGTGTCAATAGCAAAGAAACCTGTGTAGATATTTCAACAATTTTGGTGGATGATGTTGATGTCTACCACAGCAACATCATTAAACAAATTTGTTGAAAAATGAACACCGGTTCATCTTTTAATTTAATTTGTAAATTATAAATTTTCACATCAGAGTGGTTAGGTATAGAGCTGGGCGGTATACCGGTTTCACACCGTCTCACTTTTTTTTATGGCGATGGTTCAAAAACCATTACGAAAATAAAAAAAACGTCCACAAGATCGCCATTGCGCAAAATCTGGTGACTGTCCGAAACTAATTTGTTCTTGACTTGCAGTTTAATATTATCATCTAGTGTAACCATTTGCTACTAGAGACATAAAATACAGTCATCTATAACTATTAGCCGTGGGAAATCAAGGGTGTTGGTGAAATCCCAACAAATCGGCCGAGGACGATCCTCGGCAAATTGATTTTATTTGCCAGCAATGAATTTTACATGACGTAAGCTCTGCGGGTTCAACGTAAGATTGAATAATTTGAAAATCAAAAGTTCTTTGCAACAAATAATCCTTTTTTCAATTCGAGTTTGTACTATGTTTAATTAGGATTCCAAATGTGACATGATACAAAAAAAATCAAGAAACGCGCTGCGAAAACAACGTCGCTATACAATGAACTCCCAATCCAAACAAATCATTATTCCCTTAGTTTAAAAACCATAAATGATCCATCACGGACTACGAAATGAAAACGATTAAGTCGCTTCTTACATTGGCGGAGTAGTTACAAGTAAAATACACCTCTTAGCCTCTCAAATACGAGCGGGCGTAATTTGACTGGTTGTTAATAAATTCTTCCGCCGGGATATTCACTACTATCGATTTTATGAATGAAATTCGTAGTATTTTTTATCACGTGACTTTTCTGATCGATCGACGTTAGAATCACATCGTTTTGTTTTACCGCCCAGTCTTTTTCGTCTTCGTATATCTTCAAGTACGAAGTGTTGATTTAAGTAGATTTAAGTTAGATTCACGAATCATTGCGTTTATGTTGTCAAATTATCATAATCTCTTTATTATATGACATATGAACCTTGAAAAATAGTCAAACACATTTTTTGTGAGAATTCTTGAGGCGCGATTTCCGGGAAATGACTACTCTTTAGTAACGTGCTGAATGACATTCACCCGCTTGAACGACAATTTATTGAAGAGTATTACTAAATACCGAGTACTCGAAATACAAACATGATTTACTAGACTAGATCATACTGTAGGTGGTTATATGAACTCTAACCGTATGTGCGGTACTCTACTAGGAGCCTAAACTCGCTCTCATATCCAGGTTCCTACTTACACGCGTTAGATTTTACTACGCTTTCGAAAATAGTTACCTAATAACAGTGTTGAAAATCAACATTTTAGTAGTTAGAGTGTTATTTTCACGACATCACATGAACCAGGCTTTATTTATTTTATTTATTTTAACTACTATTTTGAGATAGATAGCGTCGAAGTGAGCAGTCGTACGTAGTTACCGTTCTAATTTTGTGGCAATTTACGTCACTTGTCAAATCGCAAAATACATGTACTGTAGCTAATGAAAACGGTATATTTTCATATTTCAAAATTAACAATTTTAACATCGGAGTGGTAAGAGTCAATCATTCGTGTAATCAACAATGCTGAAGAAAGTTAAAATATCTGCCCAATGGACCTTTCCGGTTTTAGCTATGCCCCGCCCATCTCTAGCTAAGCTCCACCCACACTTCGTTCATGCTGGGATCGACCGATCTCTGAACACCCTGACTATCAATTTCCAAAAAAACTACACATTTAAGCTGTTGAATATTTTGCCTAAGGCAGCAACAGCGCCCAGTCAAATTAGTTTCAAAATATTCAACAGCATGTTTATTAAATAGCAACCAATTACAAAGACATACAATTCATACAACGTGTCGGAGTATTTGAGATTTGGTGATGGTCTATATGGAACCTTTTGTGACGTAATGATTGTGACGTCGTCATACATGCACTGGGCTGATTATGACATCATACGAGGTCAGATGATCGATGGATACTCTGGAAAGGTGAATTATTGTCAATTTGCCGGCAAACATAAGAGCATATATTTTTAAATCACCATGGGAATGCCTGCGTCAGTATTTGAGAAACACGTTCTATGGGTAAATTTTCACAAAATGTCTTTTGCACTTCAAATGGACATGTCTCAAAACCACTGCAGATGTTATTTTTTTCATCTTGATCATACACTGATCAATACGTGATTGATGAATTTCCAAATATTAAATTCACCTACCATTACAATCTACCCCTGCCATTATAAGCTACGACCTACAGTGATTTATGGACGGATGAATTGTGCATGGAGACTTCTCCGTTATCATAAAATCTTCCCTGCCATTACAGTACAGCTCATAAATAAGTTAACATGTTTTCAAAACAAAAACAGAAACATGTTAGTTAGGACAATTTTGAACACGATGTAAGAAATATTTTATTGAATATTTTAAACATAATTGGAATTGGAAGCCATTGCTGCATAACCCTTTAATGGGGTTAAGCTGGCCAAATCTGACCCCTGCAGTGGTCCTGAGGAATATCAATTTGCGGGCCAAGAGAAGAGTATTTTTGAAAATTTACCACTCGAATGCCTGGCTCGATAACCGAGCCAGTCATTAGTGGGAAATTTTCAAAAATACTCTTCTCTTGTCGTGCAAATAGACATTCAGTAAGTAAATATCTTCATTTTCTTGACAGAATTTGACTAGTAAAGGGTTAAGCCAGTCGGTTCAATGGTTTTGGCTTCAGTCATGAAAATGTTTGCAGCTTTGAGGGTGTTCTGTGGCTATTGAATGTAGTGTGGATCACGGAGACCAAACTCCATCTCAAGTGCCATACCTGTCACTGACATTGGAGGGCTTGGTCTTGTAGAGTGTTCTCGAATAGAGGCTAGAGATGAGTGATCCTATTGATGTTTCAAACTGTGCGGAAAGCATTGATTTGATGCAAACCTTTAGTTTTATGTTGCGCAATAAGAGCGTCACCAGGTGGAGTTCATCATCATCGCAGTCAGCTTGGTGGAGAAATTCACCTTTCCAGAGTATCTATCTATCATCGGCAGTCATAATCAGCTTTAAATGATTCTATTTGGCCCGTCTTTTACTCTTAATAGTCTGACATGTTGTACGATTTGTATGTCTAGTATTTAATAAACATGCTATTGAATATTTTGAAACTAATTTGACTGGACGCTGTACCTAGTCAAATTAGTTCCAAAATATTCGATAGCTTACCCGTATAGTTTTCTGGAAATTAAGGGAGTTCAGAGATTGATCGATCCCAACACGAGTGAGGTGAGGGTGGAGCTTAGCTAGATATGGGTGGGGCATAGCTAAAAATGGAAAGGTCCATTGATTGATCTGTGGTCTCTAGATTATATCAAATGCACGCAACATGTAGATTCCCATCTCGTAGACGCCCCAATGATTTGAGAGTACTACTGATGTCAACATGCATTCACTGTGTCCAGACTAGGTCATTGCAGATATTTCCTCTCTTATAACCATGTCTGATACACGACAATCTAACATTTGAGAGAATATTTCGGATGGTGGGTAAAAGCACTATTGGTCTCAGGTTGGAAAGAGGTTCGGATGGTTTCTTAGGCTTTGGGAGTATGATGAGTGTACCTAACTATGACTTGCATCTACAAGTAGTTTTGCATAGCATACCTGTAGGTGTGTATTGACTTACATGTAAGTTCCATTAATCAACCTTTCTAGTTTTAGCCATGCCCCGCCCATCTCTAGCTAAACTCCACCAACACCTCGCTCGTGTTGGGAACGATCGATTCCCGAACACCCTGACTATTAATTTGCAGAAAACTATACATGTAAGCTGTTGAATATTTTGAAACAAATTTGACTGGGTGCTGTTGCTGCCAATCTGTTGCTGCCATTGGCAGCAACAGCACCCAGTCAAATTAGTTTCAAAATATTCAACAGCATGTTTATTAAATAGTAAAGACATACAATTCATACAACCTGACAGCTTATTAAGCATTTAAGCCGCACTAGTATAAATCGAGTCATTCATGACGTAATGATTATAACGTCATCCTACACGTCACATACAAGTAGTTGATTATGACATCATCTGATGGATGTATAAACTGGATAGGTACATCGCACTAATTTCAAAAAGATATTGGTTATATTCAACATTGGAACAAGGCAGGCGGATGGCACCCACTTCCTGAACATTCCAAAAATACATGACACATTACAGAGGCAACAAGACGCGATACAGGCAAATAAAAATGCAGTACTAATTCCTCTGAATATCTTCAGATGTTTGATAATTTTTGAAGACCCACCTGCCGAGTTGTCTTTGAAGGTCCTGCATATACTGGTGACACTGAGCGTAGTATGTTGTCTGTGCCTCGATAAATTCATTTAAACAGCGCAAGTGATGGGCCTGAAAAGAACCGCAATATTACCACGATCAGTATTATCATCTAACGAAAGTAACCATAAAACAAACTTCAGCCGATATATTTATACATTTAATAAATGGAATTTTCTACAGAAAAGGATGTTAACCCTTACCACACTGATGTCATTATTCTATCCTTTACTGTGTCATTCTAATAGTTGTAAATTCTCAAAAATTGTATTCTCTTGGCCTGTAAATGAATATTCCACAAGATCATAGCAGAGGTTGGTTTTGGCTGGTAGGACCAGCAAACAACCTGGTGTACATTTTTCAACAATTTTGGTGGACGATGTTGCTGTCGATGACAGCAACATCTTCCACCAAATTTGTTGAAAAATTAACACCAGTTCATCTTTCAATTTAAATTTAAATTTGCTTAATTTTGACATCAGTCGTAAGGGTTAAGGAGTTACTACTTAGTACACTGAAGTTAGTACACTATTATTCAGTAAAACCTAATTTATAATGAATATTGCATGTGCCATGAAAAAGTAATCACGACCGACGGCTGATCACGTAACACAATTCATTACCTAGATGGTATAGATTTTAGGGACAAACAATAATAATAGTTCATTAACTAGCCCTGTAGGTGGGGCTTAGAATACACCTTCTGTATCCTCTGCGTGTCGTAAGAGGCGACTAAAGGAGTTACGGGTGAGGTAACCCTGACAGAAACCTCGAGTGTTAAAGACGGAGGTTCCAGGCCGCACGCCGCCCTCTAATAAACCATGGATCCACGCACTTAACGCTTATGATCAATAGTCACTTACAGGACTGGCGGTATGATCAGTAAATGAAAAGAAGAAGAAGAAGAAGTTCATTAACCATGTTACCACTTTAACAGATGAACTAAAAAGTTTATTCATACAATATAAAACTTAATGTGTTGACTATTTTGAATTAATTTGAATGGAAGCTGTTGCTGTATTAAAGGTAGCAACAGCTTTCAGTCAAATTAATTTCAAGATATTCAACAGTTTTCCTGTACAGTAGGGCTGAAAATGAGATATGGGGATTTCATTGTTGAAAGGTTTAAACTGATCTTACGTGTGTACTGCTTATTCCTTCTAATAGTAGCTTCGTGATTTCTGCTTGTCTATCAAACTCAGACTGCGCAACTCTTAGGTCTGCTTCAGCCTGGAATACAAAAACATTGACAAAAGATATAACAAGTGCGAATGCGCTATAGTCACGACTAATCGCCAACTTTCGCCGAAATGTCAAAGATTTGACAGACAGACTTATAGGTTAACCCTGTAACTCTCGAATTTCTTCAAGAAAATTTTAATTTTCTCATAGAAAATCTCCATTTGCAGACCAAGAGAAGGCTATTTTTGAAAATTTAACACTTGAATGAATGGCTCGATTATTGAACCAGTTATTCTAGTGGTCAATTAAAAAAAATAGTCTTCCCTTGGTCTGGAAGTGGACATTTCTCAAGACTACCGCAGAAGTCGCAATAAACAAATTGAATTCTTACTGTGCAACGTACAATACTTCAAAACAGGACAATTATTCCTAAAGTAAAGAAATGACTATCTATATGTATAAACATGGTGATCATTTCCAAGAGAACTTTCGCCTGAGCAAACTGTACAAGTATTTATTACGAATGGTATTGATTTGTGCAGATAGAATAAAATAACTACAGCAATAATGCGAGAAATGAAGACACTATCTCATATACCACTTTGAATGTTGCTAAAAAATGTCCAAGACGTAAATAAATCCTCTAACACTCAAATTTGTTTACAATAATTTCAATTTTCTCATATCAAGAGACTAGCTTTGAAAATTTATCACTGTAAATGACTGGTTCGGTTATCAAGCCAGTGATTCAAGTGGTAACTTTTTCAGAAATAATCTTCTCTTGGTCAGCAAATCGATATGTCCCAACACCACTGTATAACCAATTTTTGAGAACATTGAGTGTTAACCCTTAAACCTCAAATTTGTTCAGGAAAATTTCAATTATCTCATAGAAAATGTACATTTGTAGACCAAGAAGACTATTTTTGAAAATTTACCACTGGAATGACTGGCTCGGTTATCGAGCCAGGCATTCCAGAAGTAAATTTTCAAAAATAGTCTTCTCTTGGTCTGCAAATGGACATTTCTCAAGACCACTGCAGAAGCCGTTTTTGGCTGATATGAGTGTCAAAGGGTTAAAGCAAGCATTGATCGATGCAATGACATGAATGATGACATTCCATAACATATCAGGAAAGGTAGACAACACTTCAAGCAGTGAAATACCAAGGAAATTCTGGAATTCCTTTTCTTTTTTTTTTGTTCTAGCATGACTTATGCAGTGCTTTGAAGCAAATTACATGTACACGTATGTGAACCACTTTAAAAAGTTCCATGGTTCATGTTTGGACTCACAAAGCTATTACCCAGGTCCAAATTTGCTGTGTTTAGAAATTATCTGAAAACCTTTACATGTACATAAGAGGCAAAACAGCGATACAAAGTAGCTGATACTAAAACAGTGAAAAAACTTACTTTTGCTACAGCTTCGGTATCCTGAATACGGATGCATGAATTAAGAAGTAAAACAGAGTTTATGAGAAAAAAACAAACATGTGTAAACTTATTAAATCAGTAAAACATTAAGCCATCCAAAACTAACCTCTTCAGGGGGGTGTTCAGGAGCCCGAATATTTTTAGTTCGCCAAATATTTTGTTCTGTCACGTGGCAGGTTTGCCCATAGATATCTACAATGTATGGGTGAACCAACCATTAGTGAGCGGAAAAAATTCATGCATCCTATATTCGGTGTGAAAATACTTGCGCTCCTGAACGCGCACTCCAGTTGCAGACCAAGAGAAGACAATTTATGAAAATGCACCATGGGAATGCCTGACCCCAAAACCGAGCCAGTCATTCCATTCCATTCTAATGGTAAATGTACATATTACATAATATATTTGCTTACAAATAGACATTGTCTTTAAGAAAATAGAAAATTTTTGGATTACTTTTAACCATTTTTGGACCACATTTAACCATTAAAGGCGTACACAACCATATTTGCTGGTACAGCTAAAGAATGCCAAAATAAAAGCTATTGTTGAATATTTTGGATATAATTGGATTGGAAGACATTGCTGCCTAAAGGGCAGAACAGAAAGAGTGAGAGGCGTGGACATGCATGCGCCACACTAGTATCAAGCGGCATGCAGACATCAAATGGAAAATTGAAACACGCTGAATGCGTCTGGCATGCAGCAAGCCACATACCGCAAAGCAATATTCATATAATTTTCAGAGAATTCTTCCTGGCTGTTGGTATGAGGTACCACTCTATTATACTAGATGTTATTGCTCCTATATTAGCCCAGAGGTTGCTGGTTATATGCTTCAAACCTGATACACCTTCAAATTTTAGAAAATTTACCACTAGAATGACTGGCTCGGTTACCGAGCCAGTCATTCTAGTGGTAAATTTTCAAAAATACTCTTTTCTCGTCCTGCAGATAGACACTGCCTAAGTAAAAACATGAATTTTCTTTACCATTACCCCTTTAATGGTCAAGCCGGCAGAAAAAAATTCAGTGGTAAATTTACAAAAATATTCTAAAACAAAAATATCTTGAAAAATATTGACCATCAAAATGTTTAATTGATATATCAAGTAGTATTTTGATCCCTTTGAGGCGCTGTTGACACAAGAGGGGTTAATGGCTGTCATACAGCTGCAGGCCGGTATAATGGGCCTTTCCACTGTAGTCATCCATCATATGACATCATAATAAACTACGTAACGTATAGAATGACATCATAATCAATGACATCATGAATGCCGTAGATAAGTACGTCACGAATGCATAGTTGAAGACGGATTATGCGCTGTTGTACGAACCCTGATTTCTCTTGTTACGACTTGCAACCATAACACTTCAAATACCCACTAAATCTATATAATGATATAGAGAACAAAAGACTGCTCAGAGAGTCATTAACCCTTTAATGACCAAATTTTGTAAAGAAAATTAAAATATTTCGTTATGGAATGTCAATTTGCAGGCCAAGATATTATTTTTGAAATTTTACCACTGGAATGACTGGTTCGGTTACCGAGCCAGTCATTGCTGTAGTAAATTTTCAAAAAGTCTTCTCTTCCCCCGCAAATAGACATTCCTACACCACTACACAGGCCGGTAAGCTGACTCGACATATAGACATTGCAATTATATGTACAAACACACAAGCATGCAAAAATAATCTATATATTTTCATTGTCCTCGGAGAGCTGATTCACACACGAGATCGACAAGCAAAATATATCCCAGCTGTTAGTGAACAAATGTCAAACAGATAATGAATAAAACCTGAAAATATGTAAATTCGACAAAGAAAAATACAAACAGCACAACCAGGACAACGTGCAATAGTTAGCGAGAATGACAGTATAATTATCAAGGCTAGAATATGAACAGCTGTTTCACACTCTAATTCCATTCAGACGGGATAGGAAAAAATACCTATAACATATATTCTGCTAAATATTTTGAAGCTAATTTGACTGCTCTGAAACCAATTAGATATTATGATTTCAAAGTGCGATGAAACGGGGTTAAACTCAAAATGGGAAATGAGAATTTAATTACTATAAAGTATGATCAAAGGGTAGCACCCCATGCATTAAAACAACACAAATATGAGATTTCATGCACAATTTCCATGTCTTAGGTAGGTGGCAGTAAAATATATGAATTAGATCTTAAAAAGTTTGAAACTGAACTTGCTTTGATACAAATGTAGTTGGCAGTACCACTACTTTTAGACTAATTGTTATGAAAACTCATTATAAATATATAATGCATTGCTTGTATGTATATAATAGTCAAAACTGTCTATAAAAGGCACTGCATGGGCCATGAAAAAGCAGTCATTAACCCATTAATAGTCTTGGTTTTGTCAAGAAAACTGATGCTTTTCCTGTCCCTTTTTAATGCTCAAATTTAGTCGAAAAAATCTAAATATTTCCCTTTTGAATGTCATTTTGCAGGGCAGGAGATTATTTTTGAAAATTTAACATTGGAGTGACTGGCTCGGTTACGGACCCATTCATTCCCGGTGGTAAATTAAAAAAAATAGTCTTCTCATACACTGCAAATATCCATTCGGCAAGACCACTTCAGCGGCCATTTAGTCTGGCATGACTAGTAAAGGGTTAATTTGCCAATGTGAATTTGCAGACCAAGAAGGTTATAACTTTGGACAATTTAAAATTGTCCTTGCCCGGCCTGTAAATCTACATTTCTCAATAGAACTGCAGAGGCAGGTTTTGGCCAACTTGACTATTAAGCATTTCAGTGATGAATTCTCCAAATTGTGTAAATAGTAAACAAGTTTTCGAATTCTGTCTCATATTCTGGTTCAAATGGGAGAAACATCCATATTGATCATCACACTTGCAGCCAGGTTACAAACTCATTGGCAGAGAAAAGTAACCTGTCTTCCAGCAAGGAACACTAGAGCAATCACATCTAATCCATTTCTATTACAATTCTAGAGTCTGGGAATTAAAGTCTACCAAATCAAATCATTAATTTCTGGATAGACAGTGAGGCTGGCAGGCAGGCAGGCTTTGGCAGACACACATGCAGGCAGACAGGCAGGAAGACAGAGACAGGCAGGAAGACAGACAGACATAGACAGCATGACAGACAGACAGATATATAGACAGACAGACAGACAGCATGACATACAGACAGACAGACAGACAGACGCTCACGCATAATACCCTATTTTATCTGCATCAACCATTGAATCATCTTTGAACAAATTTTGTCATTTAATTGATGTGCACAGATCTATAAGAGCCAGATGATGATCGAATTGCCAGTAAAAACATTTAATTCACTTACTGATACATTGACAAATGATGCAAAACTGCTTGACTTGCTGAATATTTTGAAACAAATTTGATTGAAAGTTGCAAATTGTTTTCAAAATATTTAGCAGTTCTAGAGATATAACCCCTGGAATAATATCGTCTGCAAAGACTGTGCGATGACAGTCAGTTAAAAACAGTTTCTTAAATCACGTCTAGATATAGACATATATAAGTGGTTATTTAGAAATTATTGTATCTTTGTGGACGGCGTGCGATTGAGCACAAAATTATGGGTTAACCATTTTACATTCAAGTCGGCCAAAAATGCCGTCTGCAGTCGTCATGATAAATGTCCATCTACAGATCAAGACTATTTTTTGAAAATTTACCACTGGAATGATTGGATCGTTAACTGAGCCAGTAATTCCAGTGATAAATTTTCAAAAATAATCTCTGGGTTTGCAAATGGACATTTTTAACCCTTTAATGGTTAAATTTAGTCAAGAAAATTTAAAAGTCTGCCTATTGAATGTCCATTTACAGGGCAAAAGAATTGAATTTTTGAAAACTTATCACTGGAATGACTGGCTCGGTTATCAAGCCAGTCACTTGCGGTAAAATTAAAAAAATTGTATTCTCGTGGTCTGTAAATGAACATTCCACAAGACCATAACAATTTTCTTGAACAAATTTAAGGATTACTCAGGCATGTTGCAGAAAAAAGCAAGAGACTTTGTGTACAGTCAATTGAAAGATGCATGAAAGGTGGCCATTATCAACATTCCATACTCTGTCCCTTTGCTTGAGTCCATATGGAACATATTATATATTACAATAATGAACAACAGACAATACTACCCTAGGGAGTAAAGGTTATTATATCTATCAACCCTATACACACCATATATTAGTATTACAAATTCTTTATGAATGAAAGAAATATTATGTTTAAGCAGTAAAAAATAGATTTTTTTTTCAACCAAGTTAGTTTCAAAATAATCTGAATGTTAGTGTATCTGTGTTGCAATGCTTTGATGTGTTGTTGCAATGCTTTGAAATTTGAGAAACTAGTGTTTCTGGGTTGGAAGAATTAATTTATAATCAAATATCAGTAATGACTTACATAAATGAAACATGAATGTAAATTTTGTAAAAGCATGCTGTTAAATGTCTGCTTGCTGTATTTCTGCAGACTACATGTTCCATGGTGTCTAACTCTGGACCATCTGAATATTTTGAAAACAATTTGACTGAAAGTTGTTGGTGGCTAAGCCACCAACAACTTTCAGTCAAATTGTTTTCAAAATCTTCAGAACAGCCAGCGTTATTGTCCAGTGAAATTGTTGTCTGGTTGCTCAATACAGCAGTCAGGCTGTTATTAACATCAATAACGGATTACACCATTATAGATTATTGCCATCAAATGTACAATAAAAGTGATGCCAGACAGGACAGATACAGTATATGGAGACAAGAAAGAATCAATTTTTTAACCGCTTCCAAGGAAAAGCGTAATTAACCATTTAATGGAAAAGCTGACCAGATTTGGGCATCTTTATTCATCTTCAGGAATGTCCATTTGAGGACCAAGATACAAGAAGAAGAGGGTATTTGCAATCGGGTCTGTCTACATACCTGTGTGTGTCTGTCTGCGTGTGTGTGTTAGCCTGCACCTGTATGTCAAAAACTTGATCTAGGCCTACTGCAGATCCAATTTTGCTCGAATTTTAACACAACTAAGAAACTTGTGGTGCAAGGACTTCCAGACTTTGTGGTCGTGATCCGGATAAGAGAAACGAATCCGGATCGGATACAATTTGGGATCTGGGTATCTTAGAAACCGCTGGTCCGATTTGGCTCAAATTTTAAGACAGGAAATGGTGTGACCATACCCTAGGATTACACAATGTTGGGCATGATTCAGGAAAATATGAAAAACCCCCAGAAAATCCGGAAAATTAAAAAAAAATCTCTACAGCATTACAAAAACTGGAGGGTGAAGGTCTGTAATCACTGATTACTCTTGTTTTTTATTTAACACTGGTAAATAACATGGCATTTGACTGCGTGTTCAAATGCCATGAAGGCATACATGTATACCAAATTTCCCTATTCATACATGTACATGTAGGTGTTTGTGAAAATGCCGTGAAAGTACAAATGTTTTGAAACTGATTTTACTAAGCGCTGTACGTTGCTGCCATAACAAAGGCAAACTAATTTTAAACAAGAGGCCCAAGGGGCCTGTATCGTTCACCTGCATCATAGGCATTTCAACCAGAAAGGTCATCAACAATAAGTAGAACCCTAGAGTTGAGCAGAATTATAACAAGAAAACAGAAGCCATGTTTCTTTTGAACAAAACTCAACAGCCCTTAGTCCCTTATCTTATCTCCCAAATTTCAGCCCAATCCGTTCAACGATTCTGGATACGAAGTTGTTTTCGCGAAAACTAGGTCATCCAAGATGGCCACCAAGCCAATCGACCAATCAGGTTCTCATGAACAAATTGGTTCTCCTCCTGCATTAGATGACGTTTCATGAGTTTTGAATCAACCCCCAAGCCGTTTCGGAGATTTTTAGACATTTCTAAAAATTGGCTGGTTTAGCCAGTGGCCATCTTGGATTTTGGCCGATCAGCTTTGTTTGAACAAACTTAGACCTCTATGCCCTAAGGCTGCATTCTGCCGAATATAATTGAAATCGGCCCAGTGGTTCTTGAGAAGTTGTTTAAAGAATTCCGCGTTGCTTTACTATGGGCCCATTGCTTTACTGTGGGAGCCTATGGCAGGAAAACAAACCAAGATGGCAGTCAAACCATTTATCCAACAGTCTCGAAAGTGGCATATTTGAACTTGCCACCCGGATAAGCATATATACAGCAATTTCTGCCATCAAAATACATCAAATACAAAAAAGCCAATATGACAAAAAGCTAAATTGGTTGATGCCAGCCATGTTTTTTAACGTACGAACTTCCTTTGAACAATTTGAATGTCCCTTGGTCCCTAAGCATATTTACCAAATTTCAGCGCTATCCCTTCAGCGGTTCGGGAGAAGTTGTTTTCGCGAAAACTACGTCATCCAAGATGGCCGCCAAGCAAATGGGCCAATCAGGTTGCCTTGAATAAACTTGGGTCTAACGTTGCCATAGATGATGAGTTATGAGTTTTGAATCAATTTCTCCAGTGGTTTCGTAGAAGATTTTTTAGTGTTTCTAAAAATCGGCTACTTTGGTTGGCGGCCATCTTGGATTTTGGCCGATCGGCTTCGTTTGAACAACCTTGAATCTCTATGCCCTAGGGATGCTTCCTGCCAAATATAATTAAAATCAGCCCAGTGGTTCTTGAGAAGTTGTTTAAAGAAAAAGTTGACGGACGACGGACGGTCGCCACGGCATAAGCTCACTTGACCTTTCAGGCCAGGTGAGCTAAAAACTAAACAGATTACCAGTATAGCTGTCTGGAATTGAAATTTGGGGAGTTCAAGGTTCAATCAACGTAACCAACACGGACAAAGTGTGGGTGGAACATTAGCTAGAGATGGTTGGGGCATAGCTACTGTAAAACTGGATTCCTCCAGTGTACATTTGTACCACTGGGAGTGCTGTAGATAATACATCACTTGCCATAATCATGATAATCAAAAAAGCGAAAACCAGACATCAACTGGTATGAGTCAGCAGAGGCAATCAATATATAAGTTCAATGTTCAGCCGAAACATCTGTTGCGGGGAATGGCTACATTATAATTATCAGTAACAGATGTGACACATTTTTTTTAAATTGTAGCTAAAATTTATTCAACTATAATTAAAATTAATGCTTTAATGCTCAAATTTGTTCACAGAAATTTTAATATTCAGGTAAAAAATGTCCAGTTGCAGACCAAGAGAAGACTATTTTTGAAAATTTACCACCGGAATGACTGGCTCGGTTTATCGAGCCAGTAATTCAAGTGGTAAATTTAAAAAAAATAGTCATCCCTTGTCTGTAAATAGACATCTCTCAAGACCACTGCTGAAGCCGTTTTTGGTTGATATGAGTGTCAAAGAGTGACATCATTTTCTAAATATAGATCAGTCAATTTCAAGCTTGCAAGTATAGTAAACATATTGAACTTTGAGAATTTAAAGATAAAATCTGGAGAACACAATGTGGTATGCAAACGTGTACAATTGGCAATCGACCGTTAGAATTCAAACAGCTGTATAATTACATAGATCTTGCTGTGTTCACAATCAGGCTGTCATAGCTACTAGCTAGCAATGTTTAAAATTTCCACATATCGACCCTATGTCATGATATTCATGACAGTTAATCTGCGTGCAAATGCACATTATTATGAGCTAGGCCCAAGGGGCCTGTATATTGCTCAACTGGAACATAAGGTTTGGTCAAAGTCTATTCTGAGTGGGTCTCAAGAAGAAATTTTAAATTTCCCATTGCTTTGTTATGTGAGTTTTTGCCGAGAAAAAAAAAATCAAAGATAGCCAATTAAAACCATTTACAATGTATCCGACGGGATCGAAAGTGGAACATTTTAAATCACCATAAACCTAAACAAAACCAATTTGGGGAAGTAATTTTTGTGAAAATTAGGTTATCCAAGATGGCTGTTGAAGCATTTGGCCAATCAGGTTCCCACAAACAAACTTAGTTCAGCTGTTGCCCTAGATGATGTCTCATGAGTTTTGAATCAATCCTCCCAGCGGTTTTTCATAGATTTTTATAGACCTTTCTAAAAATCGGCCAAAGTGGTTCTCTAGAAGACATTTTAAATTTTCTGTTCCTATTGCTTTAGTATGGTAGTTTTTGGCGGGAAAATGATCCAAGATGGTTGCCAAACTGTTTATCCAGCAGTTTCGATAGTGGCAAATTTGAAATCAGCATACAAAAAAAACTATATAAAAACAATATTGGCTTGAAAATCCATCAAACAAAAACACCCATTTTTTTGGCTGCCAAACACACTACATTTTGATTGGTCCATGGCGGCCATGTTTTTTTACATAACACCTTCACGTGAACAAATGTTAATGACAATTTGACCCAAATTACATCTCCCAAAATATCGACCTGATCGGGTATGGAGTTATGGAGTCGTCTTCGCGAAAAGTAGGTCATCCAAGATGGTCGCGAAGCATTATGCCATTCAAGTTACTTTGAACAAACTTGTTTCAGCTGCTGCCCTAGAAGTTGCCTCATAAATTTTGAATCGATCTTATAAGCGGTTTAGGGGAAAGTTTTTTAAAGATGTTTCTAAAATCGGCCAAAAGTCAAGATGGCCGCTGGCCAAATTGGCTTCCTTGGAAGACTTGGATCTCTATGACCTAATGATGTTTCCTGCCAAATATAATTGAAACCAGCCCTAAGTGGCTATTGAGAAGTCATTTAAAGAAAAAGTTCATGGACTGACGGATGCAGGAGGGCAGATGTACTGAAGATGGACAGTCACCACAGCATAAGCTGACTTTGCCTTTCAGGCCAGGTTAGCTAATATTTACATGACTGGTAAATAATTCTTGGTCAGAGAAATATACAAAATGTATTGAAGGAAAAAAATATTTTACGAAACATTTTCACTGAATTTTAGCATCTAGTAGATGTCCATTTTAAAATTTCTAGCCGACTTGACCATTAACTGTGTGACTGATGGGAGCATCCAGACAAATAATTAATAATAAAACAAATTTCAGTTAAATTGTTTTCAAAATATTCAGCAGGTCCAGAGTTAAACACCATGGAAAATGTAGTCTGCAGAACTTGAGCAGGTAAACAGTTAATTGCTTAAGTGCTTACCATAAATGTATGAGTGAAATGATTTCAAAAAAGCATTTTTCATCCCTGAAGTCTGGAGGATAGGAATTAACCCTTTAATGGTAATACCGGCCAAAACTGGCCTCCGCTATGGTCTTGTGGAATGTCCATTGACAGGCTGAGAACACAATTTTTGAAAATTTAACACTGGAATGACTGGCTCACTAACCAAGCCAGTCATTCACGTGATAAATGTTCAAAAATTGTATTCTCTCAGCCTGTAAATGGACATTCAATAAGATAATAGTTAAATTTTCTTGGATCAAATTTGACCATTAAAGGGTTAAGCCTTAATTTATTCAAGCCAATTTCAATTTTCTCATAGAAAATGTCCATTTGCAGACCAAAAGAAGACAATTTTTGAAAATTTAACACCGGAATGACAGGCTTGATTATCGAGCCAGTCATTCCAGTGGTAAATTTTCAAAAATAGTCTTCTTTTGGTCTGCATATGGACATTTCTCAAGACTACTACAGAAGCCATTTTTGGCCAGTTTGAGTGTTAAATGGCTAAATCAAAGGATCCACTTCTGGCCCATCTCTAGCTAAGCTCCGCCCACATTTTACATCAATTTGATACTTTCAAAGCAGAATTTCCCTAACACAGTCATTTCAAGGTAACTACATGTATAGCCAACATATACATACAGGTAAGCCTAGATTGAATATTTTGCGCCTAATTTGAATGTGGCTGCTGCAGCCTTAGCAGCGCTTGCAAAAGCTGCCAGTCAAATCAGTTTCAATATATTCACCAAAATGTACAGGTATCAAATTATAAATACAGCAAAGACACTTTTGTGATACTGCACATATTTTGATTTTCTGTGATGGAGCTATGCCATTTTGATTGTGACATTACCTGACGTGTAATTGATGAAGCTATCAAATACTTTAATGACAGATGGGATACCTACATTGACGCACTTGTCACATGCGACCCACAAACTGTTAACATCTGAGGATGGTTAAACTGTCTGCAGAAGACATATTCCAAGGGTTATATCTCTGGACCTGCTAAATATTTTGAAAACTATTTGACAGAAAGTTGTTGGTGGCGAAGCAGTAAATGAGGTTTTGCTCATTGAAATTATAGTCTGGTGGCTAATGTAGCAGCGATACAGTTAATTCTTGACTCTTCAAACCGAGTAACGGGGATCGATGCAGAAAACCTTCCCATGAGAAATTAGCAGTTTCTATCTACATATTAATACGGTTATTCTCACTGCCCATGATGATGAAAACAGTGAGTATTTACTAAGATACGCTATTGAGCAGGATAAGACAACAGCTCAGAAAACGGCGCATAACAACTTGATGAAGATAAAAAAAAGGCGAGTTGCCCGACACAAGTCAGAAGATAGCGTATAGAATAATGCCTTATTATATATAATGTCATAAGAAATTGTTCAGACACATCGTAACATTTTAGAGTTATAATTTCGAAAATGATTTTCAAGATGGCAGCCATGTGGTTGGTCACTATCTTGAACTTCGGATCATCGTAAATTTTGATGGATTTCTTCAGCAGACCGATTTCAATCAACACATGAAGTTTCAAATCAATCTGATAAACAATAACGGATAGAAACCTATTTTCAAGATGGCGCACCCCCCCCCTGTTGATGCCAATGTTGAATATTTTGAAACTAATTTGACTGGGCACTTAGTCAAATTAGTTTCAAAATATTTGACAGCATGGTTATTAAATAGTAAAGACATACAATTTGTATAACAACCCTTAGTCTGTCATCAATGAGGCAATTGTAATGAATGACTTTAGCATGACATAATAGATTATGACATCATCCATGAAATCACATAGTTGATTATGACATCATATGATTGATGGATAAACTGGAATCCCCTATTTGTACATTTAAACCTCTAACCCTCAAATTTGTTCAAGAAAAATTTCAACTTTCTCCTAGAAATTGTCCATTTGCAGATGAAGAAGACTATTTTTTGAAGCCAGTCATTCCAGTGGTACATTTTCAAAAATAGTCTTCTATTGGTCTTAAAATGGATATTTCTTAAGCCCACTGCAGAAGCCATTTTTGGCTGATATGAGTGTTAAAGGGTTAAAACACTGAGCTAAGATCTAATAATACATGTAGTTAGAAGAACATATGAAATTCAATGGCAATATGTATACACTGTAAATATATTATGGTCATTGAATATTTTGAAAACAATTTGATTTGAAGCTGATGCTGCCTCGGTATTATTTAAATATTAAACAGCTTTATTTTCTCTTAAAATTGAGATCAAGTACTACATGTACATGTACAATGTATGTATCTTGGGACAAAAGGTTGGAAACGAGAATATTTAAATACTGCACCATTTGCCATTCCCATATATTTAACCCTTTCATGGCAAAGATGGCCGCTGCAGTGATCTTGAGGAATGGCTACTTGCAGGCAAAGAAAAGAGTATTTTTAAAAATTTACTATTAGATTGGCTGGCTCAATAATCGAGTGTGTAATTCTAGTGTTAAACTAAAACTACATATAGTTTTATTGATGCAGTGCATCCTAAAGGATACCCCCCACCCCCCCCCCCCCCCTCATTCCACCCACCCCCACCCTATACTGACCTACCTTTGATACATGACACACCTTTATGCCATGATGCATCCATATACATGTACCAAGCTTCAATGGTGACTACATAATTATATACTGGAAAACTCTTTGAAAATACAGTCAGGTAAAACAATCAGGGACCGATACATGCAGGCACACATGGACAGATAGATTACCATATAAATCTGCTTTGCGGGGTATAAAAAATAATCTCCTCTAGGCCTGTAAATGTTCATTTGCAGGCCTTGAAGAAGAACTATTTTTAAAAGTTTATCACTGGAATTAGTGGCTCGATATTTCTGTTGGCCTACAAATGGACATTTCTCAAGACCATTTTAGTGGCCTCTTTCGGCCGACTAAATCATTAAACAGTTAAAATACTGACCAACAACTAAGCTACAATTTATCACAGCATGGCCCTTTCCAGTTTATCCATCAATCATATGTCATAATCAACTATGTGACGGAGGATATCATAATCAATTACAGCATGAATGACTCGATTTAGTCCATTTTAAATGCCTAATAGTCTGACATGTTGTACGAATTGTATGTCTTTACTACTTAACATGTTTAATAAACATTCTGTTGAATATTTTGAAATTTATTTGATAGGCAGCAACAGCACCCAGTCAAATTAGTTTCAAAATAGTCCACAGCTTACCTGTATAGTTTTCTGGGAATTGATACATGTAGCCATGGCGTTCAGGGATCATCAATCCTAACACGAGCGAAGTATGGGTGGAACTTAACTAGGGATGGGCGGGGCATAACTAAAACAGGAAAGGCCAATTGCATCATTTCTTCTAATTTTTCAGACATGGTCAAATTATAGCTTCGATTTAACCCCTTAGTGACATGCAAAATGTAGGAAACACATTAACTGACACACGATAAGACAAAATAACAATAGGCATTTTACCCTGCCCACACTAAGAGCTTAAGGTATATCCTCCGACTTCAACAAGCATGATAAAACAAACCAGGTAATCTGTTGAACATTTCCGAAATTAATTCGACAGGCGGTTGTTACTGCCAAAGGTATCAAATACATTTTTTAATGTTCAGACGACATGGCAGAGTATTTCATACATTACAAAGACTTTGGTACTTGTTACCGGAGACAAGTAGAATGAAGCAGCGACATAACATAATACAACTTACACATGTACATTATAAGAACAATCACAGATTGCAGACCGTTGTTCAATGTCAGATTTTCAGGATTTTTTCTCATGGAAAATGTCCATTTGCAGACCAAGAGAAGACTATTTTTTTAATTTACCACTGGTTTGACTGGTTCGGTTATCGAGCTAGTCATTCCAGTTGTAAATTTAAAAAAATAGTTTTCTCTTGGTCTGCAAATGACCATTTCTGAAGACCACTGCATAAGCGGTTTTCGGCTGATATGAGTGTTAAAGGGTTAAAATATCATCCAAATCGAATCAAACAAATGAACCGGAATATAATAAAACCCACATCCACTTAGGGGCGAAGTTACATTAATCTTATACCAGAAAAACATGGAGAAAATTAAAATTACTACAAAAATAACGAACAACACCAAACGATAAGTATACTAGCGCAAGCACACGAATGAATCAAAACACCTATAAAACTACAAATTATTTAAAAGATAGAAAATTTGAAGAACACACACACACACACACAAACACTAAATGACAATGTGAACTAACCTCAACCAGATGGGGGTAACCAGTCTGTGTCCATGTGAGCAAATAAAGGTGAAACGTGAGACTTAACAAACATTGATATTAACATCCATTTATACTGCGTGCATGGCATTAGTGATATATTACATAATTAATCCTTTGACCTGTTAACTACCATTGTCTTAATTTCAAGCTAGCTTAACCTGTTCACCCTCAAATTCGTTTTAAAAAATTTCTATTTTCTCATAAAAAATGTCTATTTTCAGACCATTGGAATGACTGGCTCAGTTATCGAGCCAGTCATTACAGTCGTAAATTTTTAGTCTTCTTTTGGTCTGCAAATGGACATTTCTCAAGACCATTGCAGATGCTGATTTTGGTGGATATGCATGCTAAAAAAATTTAGACCTGTAAGCTGTTGAATACTTTGAAACTAGGGCTGTCTGGTTTTGTAAAAAAACAAAACCGGTGACAGTGTTGACCAACATGACCAAGAAACCAGTTTTAATCGGATATTAGGTTTATTGCATGGATAGATACAAAATGTATGTAACATTATATAGTTTTTGTGAAACAATATTCACAATACCACAAAATTAGAACATTTTTAGTGGTAGATATAAATCTGTACATGTATATTATCCTACGCAATGTTTCAGAGGATATTGTAAAATCATTGCTTAAATTGTTTTAAATCATTCGATTTTGTGCTTAATTTTAAATTATTGCGATAAAAATCATGTTTAATGTCATAATCTGTCATCCCAAGTTACATGTATTGCTTAATATCAGTCGTCTATGAGATTCCTAGGCAATTAGCAATTGGTATAACCTCCTCAAGGCTATCAGGGAGACAGATACCATGTACAGGATTTATATGTACATGTATAGGATGACTAAACTAAATCTGGGCCATTTCGAGAGAATACCCCAAGATGGCCGCCAAATACGCTAAATGTTAATTGATCAACGGTGTTTTTTGAAGCATCAACTTTCCATGGCCAAACTTTAATGGCCTGTAGTCCCTAATCATATCTGCCATATTTTGACCCAATCCGTTCAGTGGATCTGGAGGTCATTTTCGCGAAAACTAGATCATCTAAGACGGCCGCCAAACTATTTGGCCAATCAAGTTCCCTTGATCAAACTTGGTTCAGCTCTTCCCCATGATCATATTTCATGAGTTTTGAATCGATGCGCCAAGCGGTTTCAGAAAAGAAGATTTTTAAAGCTAATTTCCAAAAACCAGCCAAAATGTAAGATGGCCACCAGCCAAATTGGTCGATCGGCTTCGTTTGAACAAACTTGGATCTCTATGCCGTAAGGATGCTTCAAGGCAAATATAATTGAAATCAGCCTAGAGTTTCTTGAGAAGTCGTTCAAAGAAAAAGTTGATGGATAGACAGATGGACAACGGACGGTCGCCATGTCATGAGCTCACTTGGCCATTCTGGCCAGGTGAGCTAATAATGGCGGACCCGATTAGGCTGTTACATAAAATCTGTTTCGGAGACCAGTCTAATGAAATGCTATATTATATACTAGTTCCTGACATTTATACACATGGTCGATTTGGCTAGTATATACATGTACGGTCGGAGTAAGATCACATGGTAGAAATCTGCCTATCATCCTCTTATGCTGGAGAAGCAGTAAATCTAAATTCTTAATGCAATTAATCAGACAGGCACATGTATAATCAAACTCAGCTTTATTAGTCTATTTTACTAGCATATGATTTGCACAAAAAAGGCAATCAAACTTATACTAATATATATATATATCATAGGCACGATTGGGGAGGACTTGGGTTAAAAAAAGAACAATACATTTCTTTTCTGGCATTAATATTATATAATCTCATCATGTTGAGCGCAGTAAGCAGCGAAAATCCCCACATTATATTGGCCATGTTCAGCCATCTCCAGAAAATCCATGAGAAATTATGCTTGACTACCCGAGAGAATCATGATATTTTATCACAGCTTATGTTGGAGGGTTAGATCAGTCCAGGGTTTCCATCGCATCCTATGTTGGAGGGTTAAATCCCTCCAGGTTTTCCAGATGTTAGTGACTATTGTGTGCTCAGAATTCATAATAGCTATAGATATTATAAACAAGAGACTGCTCACAATGCTGTCAAATGTGCATAATACAGGTTAATAAATTCACGTAGCAGATTACAATTTCTGAACGCATTTAGCAATGCAATCTCGCAATATACATGTAGTCTCGAAATATGAATAGAAGTGAAAAAGAAGCCTCTTGTACATTTAGGTTTTATTTTGGGGATTTTAAATATAATTTTTGGTCATGATATCTGAATGCGATTTTCTGCAACTGTAACATCCTTTTTAAAAATAGATGTTTCCAAAACAGGTTTTTCATAAATATGCGGTTTTGCGGTTGTGAGATTATGGCACCGGCTTTTCAAGTTACATCTACAAAACCGGTGATGTTCCAATACTGGCATACTGCACAGCACTATTTGAAAATAATCTGACTTAGAGCTGTTGCTGCCTAAATATTTAATACAGCAAAATGAAATTGTCAGCTTACCTGACCTGACCTGTGCGTGCGTGCGCGCGCACGTGCGTGCGTGCGTGCGTACTAGTTACGCTGAAATTCAGATTCTGGAAATTAAGAGGTGAGTGCTAAAATCGATTCAAATATGCATACAAAGTTAGCAGAGCTTAGATGGAAATCATCAGGGGAATAGCTAGAAATGAAATCCTTGGTTCTGCGAGATGTGCTTCCAGTGTTAAATTTAAAAAGTCTTCTCTTGGTCTCCCAATGGACATTTCTCAAGACCACCACAGAAGCGGTTTTGTCCAGCTTGAGGGGTAGGATAAGGAGAGATCTAGAACTGATAACTTTTAGCATTGAAATTCCCGTATCAGCAGAAATGGCACTTGTATCCATGATAAAACTGTCTAAATTTCTTAGCAGACATATAATAAAGATGTTAAATATTTTGAAAATAATTTGACTGGATGCCATTGCTGGCAGAAAACGCTTCCAGTCAAATTAATCTTAAAGTATATTTAATATCATCACAAAAATTATCTCATATGTAGGGTTGAAAGGGTTAAGTGATAATATTACTGTATTAATAATAATAATAATAATAATAATAATAATAATATTTAATTAATAATAAATTTATATTATTAAAACATTTATTAATACCTGTTGTTGGGATGCTTGAGATTTGGCCTTTCTAAGTCTGTTTTTACTTGCATCCAAATCCAAACGTTTTGTTTCTAGCAATTTCCTCTCTTTCTAAAAGAAAAAAGTGAAAAGACACAAAATCAATACCATGAATGCTGTCCCATTAGCGGGTATGGCCCTGCCAAAAGCTGTACGTGAGGATATGACGGGGAAGTTCGGATTTCAAAACCCAGACACAGCGCACAGTTACCAGCAGTCAGCAATCTAGCAAATTGATTTAAGAAATTGCTGCTACTGAAATTGATTCCTAGGAGTGTTTAGTATGCTCGTTTGGCCACAAATAGTTTGGCTGTCGATCAAGCGCTTAGGATCAATGGATGCTTGCTCAATAGTTTCTTGCGGAACTTTTGATGTGAGCGTTTAATTCAAGCGTGAACAACGATAACCGGTAATTTCTTCCTGATTGTCGCACGATTGGCTTGAATTAAAATTAAATTGACATACATGTATAGATTTTAATTTGAAGTGGGAGCGGAGTAATTAACCCTTTAACGCTTTAGGGGGCAAAATTGGTTGAGAAAATTTTTGATTTCTTTTCTTAGTGAGTGTCCATTTACTGGTCAAGATATGACTATTTTTTTAATTTACCACTGGAATGACTAGCTCGAGTATCGAGCCAGGCATACCAGATGAAAATTTTCAAAAATAGTCTTCTCTTGGCCTGCAAATGGGCATTCCTCAAGACCATTGTAGAGGCCGTTTTTTGCTCGTATGACCATTAAAGGGTTAATTGATCCTTTAACGTTTTAGTGGTAAAAATTGGTTATGAAAATAGATTTTTTTTTTTACATGTAGTGAATGTCCATTTGTTGGCTAAAAGATGATGATTTTTAACAATTTACTACTCAAATTACTGGCACGGTTATTGAGCCAGACATTCTAGTTGTAAATTAAAAAAAATACTCTTTTCTTGGCCTGAAAAGGGGAACTTCCTCAAGACCATTGCAGAAGCCGGTTTTTGCCAGCTTGACCATTAAAGGGTTAAATGCTCAAACTTTGTCAATAAAATAAAATATTTGCTCATCGAATGTCCATAATTTACAGGCCAAGAGAAGAGAATTTTTGAAAATTTATCACTAGATTGACTGGTTTACTTTACATTGCAGACGGCACATTTGACTCTCACAGAAAAAGTCAGATATAATTATAAAAGCAAATCTTTTACAGGACACAACAACTTCTTTACGACGTATTAAATCTTCTGTTGAATATTTCGAAATGAATTTACTTGGAAGACATTGCTGAGGCAGCAATGGTTTCCAGTCAATGCAATATGTTCAAAATATTCCTGAAACAGTTTTCCATAAAATTGGTTGCTATGAAATTGAGATTAATAGAGTTCAATGGTGAAAGGGCTAAATTCTCATTAACCATAACCGTATCCGACCTCTGCAAGTGGCCTAAAGAAAAGTCCATTTGCAGGTGAAGAGACGAATATGTTTGAAATATCACCACCGGAATGACTGGTGCGATACCGAGCCAGTCATTCCAGCTGAACACTTTCAAAAATAGACTCCTCTTTGCTTGCAAGTGGACATTTTTTCGTTATGACTGTTGAATACATGTATTTTGAGCTTAATTTGATTGGAAGCCATTACTGCCTACGGCAACAATGTCTTCCAATCGAATTGAGTCAAAAATAGTCGGCAGAACATTTCATACATCGTGTTCAAAATTGTGTGAACTAACATTCTTGTGTTTCTATTTTGGAAACATGTTAACCCTTTACTGGTCAAATTTGGTCAAGAAAATTGAAATATTTACTGATTGAATGTCTATTTGCAGGCTAAGATAGGACTATTTTTGAAAATTTACCACTGGGATGACTAGCTCGTTTATCGAGCCAGGCATTCCAGTAGTCAATTTTCAAAAATAGTCTTCTCTTAGCCTGCAAATGGACATTCTTCCAAACCATTGCAGAGGCCGGTATGACCATTAAAGTATTAATTTATTTCTCAGCTGCCCTGTAAATGACAGGGATTGATCACATACCTGTATTGTCTTCATATCACCTTCGAGGAAATTTCTAAGAGGCGTGAGAAAGTTGTTGGCAGTTGAAAGGACCATATCTCGCTCTGCATTGCCGAGCTGTAGTTGTGCCTGGCCAGATTTGATGAGGGCACTCCCTGAAAACACGGAAATCAATTAATGGCAATCGTTAAATGGTCAAATATGCATACATACATGTAACGAGTAGCAGTGTAATAACTGCAGACAGAAATGACCTTTCCAGTTTATCCATCCGTCATATGATGTCATAATCAAGTACATTACAGCATGAATGACTCGATTTAGTCTATTTTAAATGCTTAATAGTCCGACAGATCGTACAAATTGTATGTCTTTACTACATAATAAACATTCTGTTGAATATTTTGAAACTAATTTGACTGGGCACTATTGCTGCCATAGGCAGCAACAACACCCAGTGAAATTAGTTTTAAAAATATTCAACAGCTAGCCTGTATTGTCTTCTGGAAATTGAGATTCAGAGAGTGCATGGATCGATTAATACCATCACGGGTGAGGTGTGGGTGGAGCATAACTAGGGATGGGCGGGGCATAGCTAAAACAGGAATGGTCCATTGTTCTGGGGCTGTCCAGGATCTGTGCATCTCCAGCAAAGCTCCACTCATGCTTTGCCTGTGTTGGGACTGATCGATCTAGACACTCTCTGAATCTTCATTTCCAGAAAACTATACAGGTAAGCTGTTGAATATTTTGAAACTAATTTTCTCGGGTGCTGTTGCTTGCGCAGTCAAATTAGTTTCAAAATATTAAACAGCGTGTTTATTAAATAGTTGACATATAACTCATACAACAACGCTTACTCCATCATGAACTGAGCATTCTTGACGAACTTATCTATGTCATTCTTGATGCCATTGAGTATGACGTCATCCTACAGGTCACATAGTTGATTATGATGTCATATGATTGATGGATAAACAGGAAAGATCCATTAAAATATGACACTTGTTTAGCCAACGTCACAATATAAACGAAATAGGTCAATACGAAGTGGAAAAGATCTGACAAATAATCAACAGCTGTATAATCTGGACCTGGCGGGATCAAAGAGTTAAACTCAATTCAAGCACACATACACAGTGGACAGAGCTGAGCTAGAAATGGACATTCCATTTTTAGCTATGCCCCGCCCATCTTTAGGATCTAGACAAGCTCCACCCACACCTCACTCGTCTTGGGATCGATTGATCTCTGAACTTCCCGACTATCAATTTCCAGAAAACTATACAGGTAAGCTATTGACTAATTTGAAACAGCGTAGTCAATTTACTTTCAAAATATTCAACAGCGCGTTTATTAAATAGTAGATGCATACAATTCGTACAACGTGTCGGACTGTTAAGCGTTAAAGATGGGCTGAATAGAATCATTTATGACATAATGTTTATGATGTCATCATACATGAACTAATAGCTCATTATGACATCAGCTGAGAGATGAATACACTCTGGAAAGGTGAATTGAAAAGGTATTGGGAGTAATTGAACCCGTCATTGGCTGAATGGAGTCAGGAGAGCTCTTACAGCATACATACCATAACTTGTTCCTGGGCCGAAATCATTTCCTCCATCCACCATATACTGGCCAAGCTGCTCGAGATCTGTTAGCCGGTCTCGTTTCTTCTTATCCAATTTCTCGTAAAAGAAGTCTTCCATGCGAACATCTAGAAGAAAAAAGAAGTACCTGTATGTTTACCATTGCATTGTCAAACTTAGGACGTATCTATATATGGCAGCAACAGTGCCCAGTCAAATTAGTTTCAAAATATTCAACAGCATGTTTATTATAAAATAGTAAAGATATACAATTCATACAACAATGCTTAGTCTGCCATCAATTAAGCATTCGTGGCAAACGTAGCGACATCATTCAAGACGTCATTGCCTATAATGTCATCCTACATGTACATGTCACGTAGTTGATTATGATGTCATGTGATTGATAATTTAGAATAGCAGATTTCTTCAGTGAATTTTAATTATTTCAGATGTTGGTACTGTGCCTGGCCACCGCGTGAATGTCTGAATGACCCGCTAGCATTAGACAAAGTTTTAAATATATATATATATATATATATATATATATATATATATATATATATATGTATATATATATATATATATATTATATATATATATACAGTACAGATCTTAGTTAGCTTTACTTAAACGCATCCTAAAGCTCATTTAAAACGCGTCTGTATGGCGCCATTTTCTCGTAGTGATTTGCTTAGACACAGCGCGTTTGGTAAAATCTCAATACGCATGTTGAACTTTATCTTGACGGGTTAAAATTCTGACACTACGGGTTTGACATTTTGAATGACGGGTTTAACTTTTTGCCCTACGCATTTGGTAGCGTTTGAAAATTTTATGATAAATTAAACGCGCCATCAATTCCAACCGCGGTTCTCCAGTTCTTTCGACGAGTCCTATGGCTAGAAGCAAACGGGTACTCGGTTCCTAGTCTAGACAGAACCGCTTATCAATACATTTTTCCTCCGTACATGTATCTCGCGTGCTTTGCAAACTTGGAGCGATTCGTACAGCAGATTTTAACCTATTTACATCAATTTGTGGCTGGATTTATCAGAAGATGTATTTAATTTAGTGTTTTTTCACGGGATTCATCTAATTTCTGCGTTTTTATAGTGAAAATCTCGATATATCTAATGCCGAATGGACAATCATCTTGAACTGGAACACCATTCCATTCTGATGACGTCATCGCGTATATATTTAACCTCGTTATCTTTGATTGGCAGAGATATTGTTGGAAAAGCCATCAATGGCAAATCCGATTGGTTGAACTAATCTCATGACGCTTTGACAGTTGTGTACTATTAGACGACAGTAAAAAAGCAACATAACCTAAACAAGGATTTCCAGACTTTGGCTGTAATCAGGACAGAAACCAAGTTGGATCTAAATTGGGTACAAATTTTAATCTATGAATATATCGTAAACAAACTGGTCAGATTTTGCTCAAATTTTAATAAAGGAGGTTGTGTGATCATACATTAAGATTTAACAACCCTGGAAGTGATCAAAAGAAAAATTATAGGCTGTGGGTTACAATCTCTGATAACTTGGATCTATCTGACGATGGAAAGTAAGTGATAACTAGATTGTTTGGTCGATGGCGTGTCATAGCAATCGACCACGTTCACTACCCCAGGGGAGGAGCCAAATGTAATACCAGAAATGTGGCTGCAATGCAACCATGGATCTCGACTTCATGACAACAATGAACTCTGATGATTGACTTCAAACATAAAATAAAGAAGGCTTATCAACCAGGGGGCCAAGGGCCTGTAACGGTATCCTGGATGGTGTATGACAATAAGGGCTGCCAGCAGAGAAGGCCGCTACTATGTCAAAGAAGGCTGCCTATAAAATATACCGAGTATGTACATACCTATCTATCTATCAAAACTTTTCAAAATATTCAGCAGGTTGCCTGTATACTCTTATCTAATTTCCACTTCCTATTTTTCTTTTGAGATGAGGCGGACATAGAGGCGAACTGTCAAAATATCTCATCTGATGACGGTCGTTGCTAACCAAATAATTATTTTTAAAAATTCTGAATAAAGTTCTAGAGCCAACTACTGCAGACTCCTTCCGCCAAATTTGGATATAATCCACCAAGCAGTCATGGAGAATATGCATTTTGGCAATTTATGTCCAGCCAACTAGGGTTGCAATCTGTCAAGAGGTTAATGAGGAGTAGGGTTTTGACAATTTCTGCTAAATTTTTCATAAAGTCAAAGATTTTCACACAAAAATTGACCAATCAAAATTCTGTATGCATGTCCGGAAGCCGAAAGCATTAGGTTCCTTCTAACCAAATTAGTTTGAAATCCGCCAAGCGGTTAACGTATGTATGAGACACGGCATCACACAATGATGTTCTGGCCAAAAGGTCAAAATCACTGATATGCATGGCAACCAGCTGCTGTCCGCCGTCCATCCGTCAACTTATGTTTTTAAACATAAGTTGATGGATGGATGGCGGACAGCAAATGGTTGCTATGCGTATCAGTGATTTTGACCTTTTGGCCAGAACATCATTGTGTGATGCCGTGTCATTATAAGGAGGTATGTGTCCAAGTTTAGGACCAGTATGATCAACCAAACATGAGATATAAACAGAAAAGTTGAGCTAAGCGCAAATTAGGGCGATGTGCATGGTATCACAATAGCTCATTTTGCTTCGTAGTTGAGATAAAAATGGCCTCTTGCACTCTATAGTAACCGGCAACATTTGTTTGAATTCCATCCACCGCTTTTGGAGGAGTTACATTACACAGAGACTGGTGTGGATCACTGTGAAAAATCTGGTCTTTAAAGGGGAAATGATCTGTGAGAGCAGGGGTTAAAATTAACATGAGGTTAGCAGAAATTGACCAGGGGTAGTACAACTTGTAACTGACCAACCCAATGGTAACAATTTGACAGGTCAACTCTTTAATGGTCAAGGTGGTAAAAAAATTCCTCAATTGTGAGCAGAGCAAGATGACTATTTTTGGAAATTTACCAGTAGAATGACTGGCTCGATAATTGAGCCAGTCATTTCAGTGGTAAAATTTAAAAAATAGTCTTCCCTTGGTCCGCAAAGATTTGAAGGGCTATAGTAGAATCTTGTAATCACTAGTCCTATCTAAATGTAGTGGCTCATCTGGCTTAATTTAAAACTATTGAGAGGGTGTCAAATGATGTGCGAGTGTGGGCAGGACTATGGGAAATCTAGATAAATCTGGAAGACACCAATCTCAGACTACATAAAATAAATGTTGTCAGCCAATCCACAATCATATGGATAACCCACATACCAAATTTGGTTGAATTCCACCCAACTGTTTGGGAGGAGATAGCATGATGAATGGATGGAGACAAATGTATCCTAATTTTTTCAAAACATGGAGATAAAGAAAGGACTCGAGGAGATTTTAAAGGTAGGTAGGTAATTAATTCAACGTCATCATACTAAAATTAAATTTTCTTTCGAATTGAAAAATTAGGCTACCACCATCATTTAACATGCCACATTGTTTTCAGGACCTGTCGGTGAAAGGGTTAAATATAGAAAAAGCTGGAATTGGCATGAGGATAAAACAGAAATTTAGATTTTCTAATGGATGGATCCACTTTTAGCTATGCCCCGTGCGACCGTGTGTTGGGATCAGTATGTACTTTGAATCCTGAATTCCAAATTTCATGGTAACTATAGATACAGCTAACCTGTTGAATATTTCGAAACTAATTTCAAGTAATTCGACTGGGGTCTGTTGTTAAATATTCAACAGAATGTTTACTAAATAGTAAAGACATACAATTCGTACAACTGACTCTTAAAAGTTCAAAAGATTTATCTACGTCAGCCTACATATGATGTAATTCATTATGACATCATATACATAACACTTTAACACTCATGCAGGGTTTTGCGGAGGCAGGGCCCTTGCACCATTTAGTGCTCTAAAATTCATACCATCCAATCATTACCTTCACACATGGTTCATTGGCCTAATGGATTTTAGGACATAGATATCTTCCATGTATGTACTTGATCCAACATTTGTCAAAATGACCCATGATTTCTTGAGGAAGTGGGACAGTTCACCCCACTAAGCAACCGGATCGGCAGAACCCGGCTTATACATTGTGTATCATCCAAAACCGGTTTCTGCAGTGGTGTTGAGAAACATTTATTTGCAAACCAAGAAAAGGCTATTTTTGAAAATTTATCACTGGAATGACTATCTCGATAACCGAGCCAGTCATTCCAGTCATAAATTTTCAAAAATAGTCTTCTCTTGTTCTGCAAATAGATATTTTCCTATCGGTCATTGGTGGTCTGACTTGAACCAGTCTTTCACTCTCCTGACATGCGCGATTCACTGTCCTCAGTGGTCACTCATCTGGAAACACCAACTCTCCACCGGAAAACTTTGAAGTCTAGATGCTCTCCGAGAGGAGCTGAGGCGTTTCCAGGTATAAATAGGCTTAAGGGCTGTTTTGTTGTCTATGAAATTTAAATATTTTTTTTACTAGTTTGCATTCTATCAGTATTTGTGTTGGTACACTTTTTAATAATTTATTACATAATGTACTTGTACCAACACAGATAGATTGCTATTTTGTCATGCTACTATTACAGTGCTAGGTCAGGTGTTCACTACCACCGCTCAGTCTTACTTATAGTTTTGCCCAATGGAGGAATCCAGTTTCAGCTATGCCCCGCCCATCTCTAGCTAAGCTCCACCCAAGCTTTACCTGCATTGGGATCGATCTCAGTACTCTCTGAATCTCAAATTCCTGAAAACTATACATGTAAGCTGTTGATATGACAGCAACAACTCTCAGTCAAATTAGTTTTAAAATATTCGACATCATTTTTATTAACCCTTTAATGGTCATGCCGACCAAAACTGGCCTCTGTTATGGCCTTGTGGAATGTCCATTTACAGGCCAACAGAATAGAATTTTTGAAAATTCACCACAAATGACTGGCTTAATAATGACCGAGCCAGTAATTTGTCATAAATTTTCAAAAATTGCATTCTCTTGGCCTCTAATTGGACATTCAATAAGTGGATATTAAAATTTTCTTCACCAAATTTGTCCATTAAAGGGTTAAATAGAATACATATAGTCCGTCATCAATTAAGTGTCTGTGAAGATTGACGAACTTATCTATGTCATTCATTATGTCATTGATTATGTTGTCATCCTTATGCATCATGTAGTTGATTATGACATCATGATTGATGGATAAAATGGAAAGGGCCATTATGTAATGTTTATAACTCCCTGTGTAATCATATTTGTTTCACTTTCTATTTCAGCTACTGTTGAAACATAGCCAGACCACAAACAAATGTTGCAAAAATAAACGTACAAAATCTGGAACAGTAGGACAAAAATTTGAAAGCCCACTATCAGTAATATATGACCTGTGACCAGCAACATCATTCATCAGCACAGACAGTAGCGTAACCATAAAACACCGCTGATAACCAGCATGGGCAATATTATATAGGACCAAGATAGTTTACTTTTGTTCTAGAGACTGGACTTATCATCGATAACAATACAAATCTCAAAATCAATAGTAAAGTAAACTTAATCTTGGTCCTATATAATATTGCTCATGCTGGTAATCAGTGGTGGTTTGCGCTACTGTCTGTGTTGGTGATTGTTTGAGCAAAGTCTGCATTATATCAATATGGCAGCATTCAATAACAATGACATTAAACTTTTTTAAGTGAATGAATAAACAATTTAATCAAATCCAAAATGACCTGGTTTGACTTATTTACTGTATGTAAGTAAAGGTTGTATGGTGTTTTCATCATTTCTTTGATCTTCAGTGGAACAAGGATTGAGAATTTTTCCCCACTGTGAACAGCAGAACAAGGTAGATAAAGGTAAGTAAAGCTCCAGCTTTACAACCCTTTACTGTCCAATATTTGTCAAGAAAATGTAAATTTCTGCTGAACCCTTTAATGGGTAAATTTGGTCAAGAAAATTCCAATTGTCTCATAAAATGTCAATTTGCTGATCAAGAGTATTCTGGGAACCAGTCATTCCAGCGATAAATTTTCAAAAATAGTATTCTCTTAGTCAGCAAAAGGGCATTTCTCAGGAACACTGCAGAGGCTGGTTATGGCTGATTTGACCATTAAATGGTTAATAAATGCCCATTTGCAAGCCAAGGCAATTTTTTAACATATAGAACTGTAATGACTAGCTTGGTTATCAAGCCAGTTATTCCAGTGGTAAAATCTTAAAATAGTCTTCTCATGGCGTGCAAATGGTCATTTCTCAAGACAATTTGATTTCAGAGGCCAGTTTTGACCACTCACTGAGTCACGGTGAAAAAATAATTCTTGTTCTGCATATGGACATTTCTCAAGGCCACAACAGAACATGTTTTCACCAGCTGGTGTTAAAGGGTCAAATGCTAAAATGTACAATTCTTATAACAGTGACTAACTACTAACTCTTGGTATGTTATTGGTATATCTAATCATGTTAGTTAGAGCTAATTCAATATAACAAACTTTAACAGTTATTTAAATTCAAACGGCACAAATGATCATGGTGAATGCACCAAAATAGCCCAAACTTCAGGGCAAACTCTTTGTCACTGATTGGAGAAGTTCACTCAATCTGTAGTGTACCAGCTTCAAGTTCATCTTCAAGTCTTTCCAGTAGTGGTAGCTTCCTCATCATCAAACATGTCATCATCAGAAGATTCACTGTCCCACACATTAGCTGTCTCACCATTACTATCAGTGTTTGATTCCACGTTTACAATGCCATGATGAGTGATATTTGGTTTAAAATATATGGCACAATATTTAGCCAGTAATATACTATATACATGTACTGTTAGGCCCTATGACCTGACAGCGGCTGTTATGGTCATACACCGCCCTCAGACTTTAGCGCAGAAATCAAACACATTAAATAGTTTCGCACATCCGGGCATCTTGAATTCAGCCGCCATTAAAGTTGGGGCAAACTTACTACATGGTAAAGAGGACTGCCCATACAAACTCATTGTTTACATTTTCCTTGATGTTCAAACCATTAAATCCTGTGTCTGAGAATCTGTAATAACCCTGTCAGGTATCAGAAAACATGAAATCACGAGTGAATTTCGCAATATATTTAAAAAAATGTAATTAAGGTTTAATTGCTCATTGCTCGTAATGTTAAATTAGCCCCTCTGAAAATGGCGTATCTCCCAGGGTGTTATGGGAAATTGGATTGTGATGACGTCATTGTGATTCTATGAATATAATACTGGGTGGGAATATCGGCTCCAACAAGGGAGTACTTCTACTATTGCATTAACAATTTCAAATGACAAGAGAAAATAATAAATTTGTTATGAATGTGTCAATATTCTGGTGAATATTTTGAAATTAATTTGACTGAAAGCCAGCTTCCAGTCAAATTGCTTTCAAAATATTCAACATCATACTTATATAATGACTAAAAGTCGAATTCTGGGATTTCAGGTTCAAATGGGTAAAATGTGATAATTCATTGGTTTAGATTTGGGGCCTACTTCCCTGATAATGCAGGTTACTAGGCCAATATTGGCCCAGTAACCTGCATTATCATTCTTGTTTGAGTAAATGTGATGTCACCGATAATGAGAAAGTTATTGATTGTCGCAAGAGAGCCGCAGACACAAAATATATATATATATATATATATATATATATAATATCCATTTCGTCCTGGTCGCGAAAAAACAATGTTGAAGATAAACAATCCGATAAACTCGATCATCGACATGTGTCTTTGTTTACAGTTTTCGAGATAACTAACTTCAAGCACTGTTAGTAATAAGCCTGAGTTAAGATAAAGAAGAAGCTGACATTACTTGGTGCAATACTAAGGAGTGAAGGCTCTGTCGAACAACAATTAGCAATTCGGCAGCTCATTATGAAAAGAGAAGGCAGACACAGTTGGTTTCAAGATGTCGAATTGATTTTACAAAAATATCAATTACCATCAGCCCACCTGCTGCTACAAGACCCACCACCTAAATGTGTATGGAAGCATCATGTCCAAAAGGCTGTAAACACAGTAGTCCTAGAGATGCTAAAGGAAGACATTAAGCAGAAATCATCAGACCGGTTTGTGAATTTTGACATCCTTGATATCGGAAGGCCACATCCGATCTGGTCAACAGTGACAGCAAATACATATCATGTAAAACGTGCCGTCATCGAGGCAAGGTTACTAACCGGTACATACTATCTGCAAGCACACGGATCCAAATTTAATCAATATGAGAATGATGCCTGTCCTTTTTGTAAGAACGTTATAGAAGACTGTATGCATTTCCTAGTTCAGTGTCCAGAATTTGCAGATATCAGAAGCATCTATATAGCGGAAATCAAGCATCTAGTGGCGGCAGACAGCTGGGAATTAATAAGCAAGGATGAGAATCTTATTCTCCAGATGTTACTTGACACAACTCTCTTGTTTGGCCTGATTGGAAGCGATTCAATGTCGAAAATCGAATCCATCTCCAGGAAACTCTGCTATAAATTTCATATCAGACGTAATCATCTCTTAAATGAAATGAATTACCTAACAAAGCTTGCATTATAAAATATCAAGTTAGTATAATTAAAGTCAATTGCACATAGAAAAATATGGTGCACCTTATGCTTTCTGGATGCTCCTACATGTAGTATTTCAATAACAATGAACTCATTTATGCGTCTGGTGAACATAAATTTACTCGTCTATGAACTGTGACCATTTACCTATATACACATACAATGTAGGAAAATCACTTGCTTGTGTACATGCATGTACATAAATGTCAAATTTAATGATCGTTTGCGTGTGTGTATATAATATAATATATAATTAATGGAAAACTCCAGTAATTTGCGGATTCTAGAGATTCCCGGATGATACACCGAAAGGTGGTGCCAGAGATTGGCGGAAACTCCAAGAACAGAACAGAACAGAACAGATGCTGAAGCGGTCAAGTATATAGACATCACACTTTCTGATTGGCAGTTTCGCTATTCCGTGTTATCTGTCTACTTTTTAGTCTCTGGCGTACACGAAATGTGCGTAGATTGATGAATTGCACACACAAATATATGTTATTTTCTAAACAGTTGACGCCATCTTTGCTAGATCTGATTAAATATGCGTGTATTCTTGACCAATCAGACGGTGATACGCGTTGCCGAAAACGGGTAATAACGTTATGTACTCGGACACTCCTAGAGTGAGTTCAGGAAGGCGAATGTTCGGCGAACGTTCACGTTCTACGCGGTACAGTGTTCAGTTAATAACGGAAAACGTTTTTCGCGGTCCTGAACGCACCCCAGGCACGGGTAAAACAACTATGTACGCATGTGCATGTCTATGTAAAAGCGGAGATTTTCGGTTACATATTATGTATGAAATAGCGAAATCGAAAACAACCGAATGTCAGTTTTGCAGATTTTGTAAATCGCTTCCCTTTCCATTATAAGACAAATTTGGCATAACACTAGCTGCAACTGGTGCATATATTGTTCTAAAAAGTTATGCCTACTACGTCGGCTCAAATTAGACTATATTGTAATAAACCCATTTCAGAGAATATCTTGGTTTATTCATCCAGATTTCAAAAGAAATTGTGGATTGAAAATTTATTAAAATATACGCACAGTCATCACATTAGCTTCATACTCAGTAAAGAATACCCAGGTGCGGAGTTCACACACGTCCATTTTATACAAAATTTAAGATTGATTACGATGATGACATTTCGACAATTATCATTTACAGCCACAAAAAAAGCTAAAGGCGATGCATGTACTTAACACATATATGGCTCCAATTGCAATTTAAATTTACATGTATGGGTCCTTGACAGACTATAGACCGATTCCACTTTATGTTTAATGACGCGTAGTAAGAATCTTTGTAGCGTTAATGATTGCGCGTTTGACTTTTTCCGTGACGGGTTTAAAATATGTCAGGATATGATTAACATATTGTAGGATGGGTCAGACTTTCCGTTAGATGCGCCTATAAGATAAATAAAATGCGTTTGGTGTTTGGCCATGCCTGGAAACGCTACGAGGTTTTGATGCGAAAAAGATGCAATTTTGTTTAGTTTTTGCTTCGTCAAACAGTAAAGCTAACTAAGATCTGTACTGTATAGATATATATATATATATATATATATATATATATATATATATATATATATATATATATATATATATATATATATATATGTGTGCATAATAATAGTTATGATGTGGAGGGATGGCAGTAGATGGTTTTATCCGGAATACATACAATTTGAGAGACAGACAGATTGATATATACGACATAAATTAGGTGAGAATCACACTAAAACTAAAACTCACAATTGACACGGCCATCAGAAATTCCCGACGCGTTCCCCAACTTTCATGACTTTAACCTTTTAACCCCACCCAAAGTGGCTGGACACAATATCAATTTTATCTCGCAGTCTGCAATCATAACAAACTCAAACAGATTTGGTTAAATTCCAACAAATGGCTTCAGAGGAGATAGCTTGAGATGGAATATTGATTTTGGTGATATTTGAACTTTTAGCCACAACCTTTGGCCCCTAGAGGGTGAGCAAATATAAATGTCATCTCGCACTGCGGAATCTAATATCGGTAACTGCCAGACAGAAATGTTGCCTCACAATCCACAATGGTATATATGGCTAATTAACATAACAAATTTGATTGAATTCCACCATGGGCAGGATTAATTTGCATGATATTTGAAGCTTTAATCTGATCCTCTGACACCCAGCAGGTGCAGACAACTATAAACACTGTCTTGCAATCTGCAATCATATATGGCATGTATAGATATGTCACACATAACAAATTTGGTTTAATTCTGCCAATTTGTTTCAAACTATGCAACGTTTTGTATGTTTACAATGTGATAACATTTCCATCTGTGTGATCAATACCTGTTGGGATAACTTTTCCATCTGTGTGATCAATACCTGTAAATTGTGCAGCTTGAAATCAAGGTCAAAATGTCAATTAAGTAAATCATATGTACAATTTAATTAACCCTTTAATGGTCAAGCTGGCCAAAAGCGGCCTCTGCAATGGCCCTGGGAAATGTTCCTTTTGCAGGTCACAAGAACACCATTTTTGGAAATTTACCACTGGAATGACTGGCCAGTTATTCCAGTGGTAAATTTTCAAAAATGGTCTTCTCATGGCCTGCAAAATGGGCATTTTCTAAGGGAAAAGGGAAATTCTCTTGATCAAATTTGACCATGAAAGGGCTAATTAACCCTTTAACCCTCACACGAGAATATATGACAAATGCTTCATACAGTAAAGAATATTCTGTTGAATATTTTGAAACTAATTTGACTGGCACCTTCAGCAAGGCAGGAACAGATGGGTAGCAACAGGTCCCAGTTAAAAGTTTCAAAATATTCAACAACCTACCCATATACATTGTAGGTGTCTTGAAACTGAGACAGTGACATTTTTAAACGGCTTCATAGAGTTGTGTTAAAATTGCTTCTTCTACTCACTTGGATTAGGTTGCAGGACAGTTTCAGTCTGTTTGAGTACCCTTTCTGTCCATAATTTTGTTTTGTCAGCACGCTGTAATAAATTCTCAAAATGTGCATCCAATTCTGTCTTTTCTGCCGATCCTAGCTTTTCCTCCGTGAACTGAAAACAACACAATAGATAATTAATCAACTAATTAATCAATTAATTAATCCTTTCAATGACAAATCCCAGAAAACCTAAGTTCTTTACAGTTTATACATTGTAGCCTAATCCGTTGAATAATTTGAAATTAATATGACTGGAAGCTACGGCTGCCTAAGGCAGCAATGGCTTCCAGTCATATTAATTTCAAAATATTCAACAACTTTCCTGGGTTTTTTTGCTCTGAGATTGAGATACGTACAAAGAATTTATCCGTGAAAGGGTTAAAGCCAAATAGTTGAAGTGTGATATATGCCTTTTCTCCTGCTCAGGGATTGACATTAACCCATTAACCCACAAATTTGTTTTAAAAAATCAAAATTTCCCATAGGAAATGTCCATTTGCTGACCAAGAGAAGACTATTTTTGAAAATTTATCACTGGAGTGACTGACTAATGGGCATTTCCCAAGCCCACTGCAGAAGCCGTTTTTGGCTGATATGAGGGTTAAAGGGTTAAATTTGGCATGTTTGGGTCATTTAGTGTTTGACATTTTGACACTAAAATCAATCAGATTATTCCGACCAGTCCTAAAGGGGAACATACTGTCCACGCTTGGCGAAGGTCCACTTCATTATGACAACTTGGATAATCAGGAATGGCAGCAGAACTTCCTTAATTTGTCATCATAACATTCACATTTTGACCCCAAAATCAATAGTAAGCTTTCCATTTCTGAACAGAGTATCTCCATTTGCCAGAAGACCAAGAAAACTCGAGATAATATTTGAAAATTTACCACTGCAGGCATTCCAGCGATCAATACCTGTACGTTTTCAGAAAATATACATATTCTCCTGACAAGCAATGGACAGATCAGATCTGTCACTCAAGTACATTGTATATGACATGTATGATGTCATCATAAATCAACTACATCATAATGAATGCCATATCTAGGTCCATCATGAACATTGAAAAGCCCTTCAAGTGTACGAAATGTATGGCTTTACGATTGAAACATACTGTTGAGGATTTTAAAACTAATTTGACTTGTCGCTGTTGTCAACATTAAGGCAGCCAAATGCAGCACCCAGTTAAATTACATGTAGTTTCAAAATCTTCAACAGGTTACATGTACCTGCGGCATCATTTCCCTGAAACTGGGATTCCGGGAATTCAGGATTCAAAGTATATAAATCGATCTCAAAATGTGCAAAGAATGGGCAGACTTTACCGAGAAATTGGTGGAGCATAGCAATAAATATTTACAACTTGAGTTGTCATTCAGGAGAGAATCAGTGACAAACATGCATTAACCCTTTAACACTCATATCAGCCAAAAACGGTTTCAGCAGTGTCTTGAGAAATGTCCATTTGCAGACCAAGAGACCATTTTTGAAAATTTACTACTGGAATGACTGGCTCGATAACCGAGCCAATCATTCTAGTGGTAAATTTTCCAAAATACTCTTCTCTTGGTCTGCAAATGGACTTTTTCTATTAAAACCGTGAAACTTTCCTGAACAAATTCGAGGGTTAACCCTTTAACACTTATATCAGCCAAAAATGGCTTCTACAATGGTCTTGAGAAATGTCAATCTACAGACCAACAGAAGACCATTTTGAAAATTTACAAGTGGAATGACTGGCTCGATAACCGAGCAAGTCATTCCAGTTGTAAATTTTCAAAAATAGTCTTCTCTTGGTCTGCAAATGGACATTTTCTATTAAAACATTGAACTTTTCTTGAACAAATTCAAGGGATACAGGGTTAAGAGAAGCAGAAAAAACAAGTGCAACACGCTTTACAGCTAACCAATCCACCTTACAGTTTTCTCAACTGATCAAAGATTCAAGATACAATTGTCAGAGTGAGCTCTATAGTCTACATGTACGCCTGCTCTATCATACAACCAGTATTACCAAGAGGAAATATCAACACTACCAGACATGCCAGATGCAGTCGTTCACAGACATGATGGAAGCCACTTACATACAGCTGACAGACAGTATAGACATCAATTGACATGATCAACAGAACAAATCTTTAAATGAGAAGTACTGCGCCAATCTGACATGTCTGGAGAAGCCCAATGCTACTCTTAAGCACTCGGGATAGATGAAGTTTCAGAAGCGATATCTTTTGTTGCAAATGAAATTGCTTGGCCTTGGATTATTGACTTATCAAACTAGCTAATTGCAATTATATTAAGAGAAATCAGAACTTGTAGCACCTCATCCTCCCATCTTTGTCACATTTGACAGCAAATTTCAGATTTTTCAGATTTTTTTTTTAACAAGGTGGTGAATTGTCTACATTTGGTATACACTATGGCAACATCATTTAAAATATGAATCGAATTGATAAAGTGAGATAATACATGTAGTCAACTTCAGTTAGATACACACACAGATAGGACAGACAGACAAACATACATGTATGTTATGTACATACAATGTATCAGAATGTAATATGGGTACCTCTTATAGCACGTATGGAGCCTCGATAATCAACTCGAAGTCATTCTTGTAGTAAAATTTTCAAAAATACAATGTAGTCTTCTCACGTGTAAATGGACATTTACTATATATGGAAGGTTCTATATTCTTCATAAAAATCTTAACCATTATCACACTGATGTCAATATTCTATCTTTTACTGTGTCAATAGCAAAGAAACTGGTGTACATTTTTCAACAATTTTGCTGGAAGATGTTGTTGCCTACGACAGCACCATCTTCCACGTAATTTGTAGAAAAATGAACACCAGTTCATCTTTTAATTTAATTTGAAAATTAAAATTTTTACATCAGAGTGGTAAGGGTTAACCATTAAAGGGTTGATGCCATGTGACAGGCATAACGGGCAAGCACCGCTGTTAACCCTTACCACTCCGATGTCAATATTCTATCTTTTATTGTGTCAATATCACAGAAACTCGTGTACATTTTTCAACAATTTTGCGGGAAGATGTTGCTGTCTACGACAGCACCATCTCCCACCAAATTTGTTGAAAAATGAACACCAGTTCATCTTTTAATTTAATTTGAAAATTAAAAATTTTGAGACCAGAGTGGTAAGGGTTAAAGGGGATAATCATGAAGACTGTGTGTCTCACTGCTGCAACTCACCAGATAATAATTTCAACGCGCAATAACACTGGACATGCAAAATATTTTGAAAAAAATTAGTTTTCAAAATATTTAGCAGGCCCAGGGATACAAACAACCCCTGGAATATGTCGTAACCCCTCTTCTGTCAACAGCGCTCAAAATACTATTTATTTCAATTAATCATTTAATTACCAATACTTTTCAAGGACATTTGAATTTTTGCAGCCAGAAAGAGAATATAAAATTTTGTAAATTTTCATTATAACTTTAAAAAGAAATAGATTTCTGTTATCCTTCAAATGGACATTCATCAAAAGTGTAATGGTCAAGAAAATTCAGATTTCTGCTTAGCCAGTGTCAAATTGAAGACCCTTGAGAGTATTTTTGAAAATTTACCACTGGAATGACTCCAGCTCGGTGGACACATTTCGCTGCGTGAAGATCACTGTAGAGGTCATTTTTGACAAACTTGACCATTAAAGGGTTAAGTTGACACAAGAGGGATTAATAGAGAGATCTGTTTCTCGCTAAGCTCTGCAACTCTTTACACGTGATGGCAGCGTGTTGAAACTTTGGATCCCGAATTCACAGACTCTACATGTACCGGGTAATTAAACCCTTTAATCCTTAAATTTGTTTAAGAAAATTAAAACTTTCTCATAGAAATGTCCATTTGCAAACCAAAATATGGCTTTTTTGAAAATTTACCACTAGAATGACTGGCTCGGTTATCGAGCCAGTCATTCCAGTGGGAAATTTTCAAAAACGGTCTTCTCCTGGTCTGCAAATTGACATTTCTTGAGAAAACTGTAAAAAGCCATTTTTGGCTGATACGACTGTGAACGGGTTAATTAAATCTCACGGTAAAAACAGTTGACTTATGAAACATTCTTATATCTGTACACCCAATGGAGGAATCCAGTTTCTCAGTCAATCACATGACATCATAATCAATTACATACATAATGTGTAGGATTATGTTATAATCAATTATGTAATGAATGACGTAGCTAAAGTTTGTCACAAACGCTTAATTGATGACAGACTAAGCATCGCTGTACGAATTGTCCTTACTATTTACTAAATATGCATGCTGTTGAATATTTTGAAACTAATTTGGCTGGGCGGGTTTAAAAATATTCAACAGTTTACCTGTATAGTTTTCTGGAAATTGAGATTCAGTGAGTCCAGGAATCGGTCGATCCCGACATTGGCGAAATGTGGGTGGAGCTATTTAGCTAGAGATGGGCGAGGCATAGCTAAAATTGGACTCCTCTATTTTCATGGAAAAGTCATTTGGGATGTGGCATTCAGTTCGGGCAATTACTTCCCAACGCAATCCTGCAGAAAATTGAAAGGATTCCCAGTAATCAACGCAGTGAATGATAATTTTCTGCTGAGCTGCATAACACATCATATCAGGCGCTAAGAGACCATGGTTATTATGACTAATGATCTGTGATTAAATTTACAAGATTTCGCAAATCACAAGTGGATCGTAATTATCATACTATAATTGAAATAGGATTGGCGATAATTCAGATATGAACCCTTTAATCCTGAAATCCTAGTATGACTAATAATGACAGCTACATGTAGTGATTAACCCTTTAACTCATATCAGCCAAAAAACGGCTTCTGCAGTGGTCTTGGGATATGTCCATATGCAGACCAAGAGAACGTTTTTGAAAATTTACCATAACCGAGCCAGTCGTTTCAGTGGTAAATTAAAAAAAATAGTCCTCTCTTGGTCTGCAAATAGATATTTTCTATGAGAACATTAAAATTTTCTGAAACAAATTTGAGGGCTAAAGGGTTAAATGTATCGTTTTCCTGAATCACAAGTTTATCGCAGTTATCTTAGTATAATGGAAAATGGACTGGTGATAATTCAGACATACTATCAATTTAGGGGTCAAATATGTCAAAAGCTAAAATGCAACAGCAACAACTTGCAGCAACATTGTTTCCAAAATAAACGCGTTTGACCTTATGGCAGCACAAACATGACAATTGAAAAATACATCAACCTGTACTTGTTATTGGACAAATTTGTCCTTGATTATTTTCCAGTGGAATGACTGTTTCAACTAACGAGCCAGCCATTCCACTTGGTAAATTGTGAACAGTCGAGTCTTCTCTTGGCATTTAAAGAGAAAATACCAATTTGGCGACCAAATTAGAAGACTACACGGTATCTTTAAAATTGACATTTTCTGAGGAAACTGAAATTGTCTTGAACATACTTAAAGTTTAAACGGTTAACCCTTTAACCCTCGAATTTGTTCAAGAAAATTTGTATTTTCTCATAGAAAATGTACATAATTGCATACAAAGAGAAGACTATTTTTGAAAATTTAACACTGGAATGACTGGCTCGATAAACGAGCCAGTCATTCCAGTGTTAAATTTTCAAAAGTAGTCTTTTCTTGGTCTGCAAATGGTCTGCAGCGGTCATGGAAAAATTAAATCACGTTACATAAAAGTCTATTCAGTAGAAATTTCCACTCATCTCCGCTATAAGATAGAAATTATAGCGATGATTATAAGCTTATAAAGACATGGCTTTCATAGCCTTGGTTATTTGACAATGCAATATTTGGATATTTTGAAGAATAACTAAGCTCATAGTTTAACCAGCAACATCATAAGCATACATGTATGAATCCCCAGGATTATAGATCCTAACCAACCAATTATGTCATTAATTATACAAATTATGTAAGTGTCAATTTCCAGGAAAGCTGCAATATCATGTCAAATTAATTATAAAATATTTAAAAGCCTACATGAACGTACATGTATATGACCGAGAATAATATATCGTCTTGAAATTCAGAGACATGGTATGTCAGAGGTGAAGGGTTAATTTTCATATGTTTATGCATATGCCTATATATACTACATTTGTACATGTACCAGTAGTGATTTCGACAGGTTAACCCTTACCACTCTGATGACAAAATTTTTAATTTTCAAATTAAAGTATGTGTACCGGTAATAGATGAACTGGTGTTTATTTTCCAACAAATTTAGTGGAAGATGGTGCTGTCATAGACAGCAACATCTTCTACCAAAATTGTTGAAAAAATGTACACCAGTTTCTTTGCTATTGGCACCATAAAAGATAGAATATTGGCATCGGTGTGCTAAGGGTTTACCCTTTCTTTCACCGATGAACTCTCCATTTCTCATTTTCAACGCTACCGATACAGGAAAACCGTTGAATATTTTGAAATTAATTAGACTGGAAGCCATTGCTGCCTAAGGCAGAAACATATCATAAATAATATACTTTTTCAGGGATTTGTCAGTGAAAGGGTTAAAAGCAGATGTTGCTATAACCCTTTAATGACCAAGCTGTCCAACACAAATTTGCTGCAATCTTTACAAAATGTTCATTTGCATCTACGTGTACCAAGAAGACTATGTTTTGACAATTTACCCTAGGCATGACAGGACTTATCATGACAGAGTTCAATATTAAATACCTGCCATCAGTCACTCATGGACCACTGATAAATTAAAAAAAATCATCTTCTTTTGGCTGCAAATTGACATTCACTAAGCATAAATTAAGATTCCTTTTTACAAAACTTGACCACTAAAATGTTAATATATATCAGATACTGCTGAAGTTACTTTTCCCGGCCTGGAAATAACTTTTTAAACAGTGTCCAACACTTTGTCAGGCACCAGCTACTTAGTAGTCCGGACATCCAGAATTTGCTGCCTGTCAATACTATTTATACTTCACAGTGTTCTTTACTTGAACTTATTAGAAACATGTCAAAAAGCAACTAATCATGCGTCATAATGATAGTGATACACCTTAGGTAGATGAATATTTTATGCTTTTGTCAACACTTGTATGCAGACGCTTTTGTTGTACACTATAACTACTGGGACTGTTTAAATCTGTACATGTACCTGACAAAATGTTAGGAACTGGCAAGACTGTGCTTGACATTTGATAGTTTGGTGACTGACAATGTCCTTGACAGGGCACCTTCTTTCCAGGCTTGTTTTTCAGTACAAATGTTAGATGATATCTATGATGGATGACATGTCTGAGCAGTAATTATAGCCCTTTAACACTCAACCCAGTCAACATAGAATTCTGCAGTGGTCTTGGAAAATGCCCATTTTCAGGCCAAGAGACAATAATTTTTGAAAATGTATAACTAGATTGACTGGCTCGGTTAAGCAAATCAGTTATTCCAGTGGCGAATTCAGAAAATAATCTTGATTGTTAAAAAGGTTAACCAGGCTTTCACTGCTAAATCCCTGAAAAAGTATATTCTTTACGACAGAAAAGTTACTCTGTTGAATATTTTCATGTTAATTTGACTGGAAGCCTTGCTACCTCAGGCAGCAATGGATACCAGTCAAATTAACTTAAAAAATATTCAATAGTTTTCCTGTATGGTTGCCTTGAAAACGAGATAAGGGGGAATTCATCGACTGACAGGGTTAAACCCCAGCCCTCAGATGCTTGAATGCCTACGGGGAAGCATTGTCTAGCAATGTAATCATGAGAGAGAATAGCAATCAATATATCGTACAGTCGATCCAGTGATGAAGATCACATACACGCATACAATCCATCACTAACCACTGTTAATAGAGTATCAGTCCAGAGTCCAGAGCATAATAGAAACAATAACAGCACTAGTAGCAGCAGCACTTAAATGCATGGTCAGACTGCGGGTTCAGATGGCATGCGTCAATCAATAGTGTGTCTTTGCATGCCGATGCATTTATGCATACATGTAATCTACATGAATATTATAAACAGTAGTACATGGATGCACCGGTCCATGTACATCATATGTGCATACATGAGCACACTCAGGCTCACTTATAGTCAGCTAATTTCCCCAAGCATTTGCCAAGCCTGCTTAAAACATCCTTTGTAGTTGTCTTGAGAAATGCGCATAATTTGCACGCCAAGAGAACTTTTTTTTAAATTTATCACTGAACTGAATGGCGTGATAACCAAGCCAGACACTCTATTTTGTAAATGAAAAAAATTTGGCTTACAAATTGACATTTCTGAAGAAAACTATCATGACTATAGGTGTTATTACCATCTTGATGATGACGTTTACTAAAAGTGTGCATACATGGACATGAACATGTAGATTATCAATTAAGGCCTAATGTAGGATAATTAGAAACATGCCATATATGTACATTGTAGTCTATCTGGGGTAATAGTTCCCATGTACATGTACAGGTAGGCACCCAGATACATGTACGTAGACGGGCATCCTGGAATGGGCAGAGGTGGACGTGTTGGAAAGGATATTTATTGGTCAGTTGCCTAGGCCAGTGACAATCGCACATTGCCCTCTGATCGATTTTCACTTTAATGTAAACACAGGGCTTGATCATGTTAAATGCCCCGGTCTTCTACGTGTAGGTCTAAACAGGATGACTTGATCGTCACCAAGCCATGCCAGATTGGAAATACCTTATTATACATACATGTACATGTATAATCAGACTTGCTGTTGTTATTGTAAGCTCCTCGTACGTATAAGTGTCTCGATGATGCTGGTAGGGCTGGGCGGTTTGGCATAAAAAAACCACCTGGGGCCGTATTCACGAAAGGGCGTAACTTACGCGTGGCATAACTACCTTGGAGAATATGACGTCATAATATTATATGATGTACGAACATATATGACGTCATAATGACTCCAAGGTAGTTATGCCACGCGTAAGTTACGCACTCTTCGTGAATATGGCCCCTGGTGACGGTATCACTAATTAAACCGGTATTAACGAAATACTGGTTTAAGGGGTTAGAATAATCGAAAATAATTTGAAATATGAAAATATGCCGTTTTCATTAGCTACAGTACATGTATTTTGCGATTTGACAACTGACGTAAATTGCCACGAAATTAGAACGGTAACTACGTATGACTGCTCACTTCGACGCTATCTATCTCAAAATAGTAGTTAAAATAAATAAAATAAATAAAGTCTGGTTCATGTGATGTCGTGAAATTAACACTAGCTACTAAAATGTTGATTTTCAACACTGTTATTAGGTAACTATTTTCGAAAGCGTAGTAAAATCTAACGAGTGTAAGTAGGAATCCGGATATGAGAGCGAGTTTAGGCTCCTAGTAGAGTACCGCACATATGGTTAGAGTTTGTATAACCACCTACAGTATGATCTAGTCTAGTAAGTCATGTGTTTGTATTCGAATACTCGGTATTTAATAATACTCCTCAATAAACTGTCGTTCGCGCGGGTGAATGTCATTCAGCACGTAACTAATGAGTAGTCATTCCAAGTGTCATTCATTTGTGTTCTGCATAATGCTCTGGTTAGCCCCTCCAAATGTCTGGATTGACACCCAGTGGGTTACACCCCTGCGCCACGTTGAGGCCGAGCATATAGTCTTAAACAGGGGAAGAGTAGTCATTTCCCGGAAATCGTGCCTCAAGAATTCTCACAAAAAATGTGTTTGATTATTTTTCGAGGTTCATGTCATATAATAAAGAGATTATGATAATTTGACAACATAAACGCATTGATTCGTGAATCTAACTTAAATCTACTTAAATCAACACTCCGTACTTGAAGATATACGAAGACGATAAAGACTGAGCCGTAAAACAAAACGATGCGATTCTAACGCCTATCGAGCAGAAAATTGATAGTAGTGAATATCCTGCCTGCTCGTATTTCAGAGGCGAAGAGGTGTATTTTACTTGTAACTACTCCCCCAATGTAAGAAGTGACTTAATCGTTTTCATTTCTCAGGAGTTCAAGCAATTTGTCTCATATGTCTTAGTCCGTGATGGATCATTTTCTGTTTGTCGAAATCTACCCAGGCCAAAAAAAGCTAGGATATTCATGAATATCCAAGTTCTGTGGAGCTTGAATAAACCAGCTAATCCAAGCTTTTAATAACTTGGAATAACTTGGATTAGCTTGCTGGTATTGGCCACATAAAATTCAAGATAATTCAAGAAAATCCAAGAAAGGCCTAGTTAAAGTAAAATCCAAGAAAATTCCAGATAGCTTGAACATTCAAGAAAAACCGAGCTAACTCGAAAATTCAAGGTAATCCAAGCTAGCTTGCCGGTATTGGCCACTTAAAATCCAAGAATATTCCAGCTAGCATGAACATTCAAGAAAATCCAAGCTGCTTGCAAGTTCAAGAAAATCCAAGCCTGCTTGAACGTTCAAGAAAATCCCACCTAGCTTGGAATTTATTCCAGAAAGTCCCAGCTATCTAGAACTTCAAGAAAATCCCAGCTAATTCTAGCTTTTGAAATAGGTTAGCCATTAACATAAAATGTATGCACGTACCCATAAATGCTGCCACACAGAGATTATATATAAATATATATGCTTAAAAACCAAAATCACCTTCATGGGAGTTAAGTTACTCAATGACAAATACAATTTCAGCCAGACATAAGCAATGTATGAGTTTTTGACTGATTTGTCTGTTATTCTTATAGACATAGATTGTCAATGTACCATATTATTTAGAAAGTCATCATCACTGCATTAATTACATAGAACTGAAAAAGCTTTACCAAAACAGGTAATTCTGAATAAATCTCTGGAAATCAATAGAATACATACTGTACCTCAAAATACAGTTCTGTTTCCATTTAAGGTTACTGATGCTAAACTTTCTATCTAACAGTACTGTTAATGTTTCCAAACTATCATATTCTATATGTCCATAGCTGGTAATGATCAATGCATTGAATGTACTGTTTGCTTTGTTACAAAGACTTTTTAAATTTCCCACCAATTTACCAGGTCAAGGTCACCTCTACATGACTACAGAACATGCTCTTGCCTTAGTGCAAGCTTTCTCAAGATAATCCAAGGTAGCGTAAATGAGTCTACAAATTCAAGGATATCCAAGTAGCTTGAATTCGTTTATGTCTGACAAAACAAAGTACTAGAAAATCCAAGCTAGCTTGAATTCTGTCAAATCCGAAAAGTCCAAGCAAATCCAAGAAGCTTGCACTTTTTCATGATGATATTCAAGAAGTCCTAGAAAATCCCAGCTAGCTTGAATTCTGAGAGGGGGGATTTTCAAGAAGTTCAAGCAGCTATATAAAGTCCAAGCTAATTCAAGGAAATCCTATCTGGTATGGGTTGAATAATTTTCCAATAGCTTGGATATTCATGAAAATCCAAGCTAATCCAAGTTAACTTGAAATTTATTTCACACGGGCAAGGGAAATAATGATTTGTTTGGATTGGGAGTTCATTGTGTAGCGTCTTTGTTTTCGCAGCGTGTTTCTTGATTTTTTTTCTATCATGTCACATTTGGAATCCTAATTAAACATAGTACAAACTCGATTTGAAAAAAGGATTATTTGTTGCAAAGAAGAAATTTAGATTTTCAAATTATTCAATCTTCCATTGAACCCGCAGAGCGTACGTCATTCTTCATAAAATTCATTGCTGGCAAATCAAATCATATTTCCCGAGGGTTGTCCTCGGCCGATTTGTTGGGATTTCACCAACACCCTTGCTTTCCCACGGCTAATAGTTATAGATGACTGTATTTTATGTCTCTAGTAGCAAATGGCTACACTACAGATGATAATATTAAACTGCAAGTAAAGAACAAACTACATGTAGTTTAGGACAGTCACCAGATTTTGCGCAATGGCTATCTTACGGACGGTTTTTCGGGTTTTTTATTTTAGTAATGGTTTTTAAACCGTCGCCATAAAAAACCGTGAGACGGTGTGAAACCGGTATACCGCCCAGACCTAGATGCCGGGCATAATTTAGAATTTAATATTTGTATAGCATGTATTGATATGCAAATTATAAATTGTGTAGTTGTTGGCAGAAATGTATAGCAATTAACTCTTTCACGGATAAATTCCCTATATATCAATCTTGGAGCAAACAAACAGGACAGCTGTTGAATATTTTAAAATTAATATGACGGTAAGCCATTGCTGCCATTGGCAGCAAAGGCTTCCCGTCATATTAATTTCAAAGTATTCAACAGAATATGCTATTACATGTCCATAGTAAAGAATTTACTTTTCATGGATTGGTCATTGAAAGGGTTAATAATAGAACTTACGAAAACCAATACTAAATTGCAATGACATACAAATTTTGCATAGCAGATATAGCTATGCATATTGCAGAATGTATAGCAAATGCATAAATATGTGTAGCAAATTGATATGCGATTATCATACTAGATAAATTATGTAGGCTCTGAGATGCATATTACCCCACATTATAATTCGATATGAGACAGCATAATGGTTGAATCTAGTATTACCTATGCCACAACTAGTCCAGTCAATCTAGGCCAAAGATATTTTAACCCGGAACAAATTGCAACATAATTTTTTTACCTCGCCCAGTGTATAGGGGGCCATCATGTACAACATATCCAAAGTCCTCCAAAATTCCAATAGGGGAAAGGGTAAAATTTGCATAATTATTACCAGATTTGGGCCATTTCACCTGAAAAATCCATTTTTCTTTATTTCTTTAAAACCGGTATGTAATATATGTGTGACTGGGTATTTTTGGACTTTTTTAGTAATAAATGAATACGATTGACATATTCTCCACAAATTAAATGTATTGTGTTATGCCACTTGCATGAATTTACCTAATACCATCATTGATATTGATACAATACATAATATATTTTATTATGTCACGGTATTGTGTGTTTCTAAGCTAAGCTAAGATGAAATAGTATGGCATAGGTACCTGGTTTCTACTAATTTCATCTTGCATCAATTATCCAAGTCATCTTCCTCAATGAGCGTTATTGAATTCGAGCAACTGAGACCCTTACAGTCTTCGCAGGCGGATGTGCAGCTGAGCCCATGTTTTCTACAGGTGCATCTCTTTGATTCACAGCCAGTTTTGCAGCTGCATCTAAATGAATACAGTAAATCGTCAGGTGCTGCCAGCATGTCAGTCTTAACAGGCAGCATTTGGTGGTTGAGAACTTTCCAGCCCCATTCTGTTGGATCCATATCTCCAGCATCTCCTCTCCAAACTTGAATTTGGTAGTACACGCGAAGACTGTGAAATTTTGCGGATGCGGGTGTTGGTGGTAAATCTCGTGCTTCAACATACTTGGAACTTTTTGCAACCTTCTCCCTGAATCGCTTGTACCGCAAAGCAACTAGACTATCCATTGAAGTGCCATTGTATAGAATAAGCATTGCCTTCTCACCTGCTTTTATCACGTCATCTTTATTCGCATTACTCATTGTAAACACTTCAGCAATTTGAGAGAGTTCTTTGCAGCACTGGATTTTGCTAAGGGATGCGATTTTGCAATTCCATAAAGCCTAGATGTTGAGTCACAGCCAAGGATAGCATGGATAAATAACAGCTGTGAGCACAAACAGAACCCGAGTTTTTCCTTTGCCATTTTGATATTCCACAGTCGGGGTTTCTTTGCATTTTGCTTTGGCTCTGGTCTGAAAAATAGCTGACAGCCATTCATATCAGTATGGTATAGAAGCAACACCAGTAGGTCGGTATCGTCTCCAACAAGAGCAGTATTTGTTGACTTTGAAGCCAAGATAGCCGTTTGCGTAATTAAGACATCAGCATCACCGCTTGCCTTTATCGTTAAGCATCCAGCCTGTTCGAGAGATGAACTTAAGATTGATATGAACCGATGTTTGTTCTGCTTGTTACTAAGAAAATCAGGCTTACTCAGAGTTACAACTGTTTGCGGAGTCAGTACAACAGTTGCGCCTGATCCACGAGTTCGCCTCTTATGTGTTACATCTTTTATGTCTGGGCCTTGGTCATAACCATCAAAAACTACTGTAGCCTTCCCATATTTGCTTATGCAATATTTTACATATCTTTGACAAACATTTGCAAATGTCTCTCCACGCTGCCATGGAACACGGTGTAATAGAGCTCCTCCATCAAGCACATAGTGGACAGAATCTGGAAGGACTGCATCTTCATTTTGAATTAATTTCCACAATGCATCAGCAAGTGCCGGCTTATTTGCTTCCCATGGAAGAGATGAATTATCAGAGTGCGGGCGGATGAGTGCACAACTCATACTCAAAATAAGATGATGGATTCCCGTTTGATCCATTTGTAGCAATTAAACTGAGTCTTTGAAATAGGAGTTGTGGATCAATTTGTACACATTCATCATCAATCTTGAGAGATGTTTTGGATGCTAAGGTAATAGCTTGTCTCTTTCTCTGGAATGAAATGCTTGATACACATTGGCCACACATCGAATTAATAATTGATTCTCCAATATCTTTAGCATCGTCAACATTGACTGATTCATGTGCAGACAATCCACTAACAAGTCCTCTAAGAGAAGGGTCTGGTCCAAATGGATTCAGTTCACTAAGGATTTTGAGAATTTTGTAAGTATCATCCATATCACGCTTTATTCGAGATTGTGTGGAATCTTTGTGTTGTTCACTTGAATCACAGTTTACCCCAGAGAGCTCTTGCATTGCATTACACACATCTGCACATGCGGGCATAGACAACAACCAAACAAGACGCTGAAGTTCTGTCATTCCACGACCTCGTGTTAGACCACCACTTGACTTTACACTTCTCATAAGGACCTGCTCAATAACTAGATCAGTAGATAACCATGCCCAATACCTATCACTTCGATGAATGACATGATGACCATTGAGGAAGCTGGTGTGTATATCTGGATGAGTTTCGGGTATTTCTAACATCTTTTGTAAATATACATATGCAGTCTTGGCGTACAGATTATGCCCAGCGGATGCAAAATATGGAAGCATCTCACGAACGGTCTGAAGGTGCATGTTCCAATCACCAGTTCGTTCTGCCTTAATGAATTTGCGCAGAATGTCAACCAACTCCATATACAAAAGCCAGAGTCGTGCAGTCCTCTTATCTTTCATGACCACCTTCTCTGAGTCTAGTTTGTCCTTGACATCATGTAATGCATTTTCCGAGGACAATCTTGTAGCTACATACAGATTTTTGATAATGTCATCATAGAGCTCTCCAACTTTAACCAGACTTTTATTTAGGGAACTTTCAATCGTTTCATGTCCTGCAACATTATCATCATTGTCAAACAATTCTTTTGAATGCATTGCAGCGGAATATTCTACTGTGTCAACTTCAGCATCTGCAATTGTAGGTAGTGGTAGGTTGTATGCATTTGCAATCAAGATTGTACTGAGAGAAGCAAAAACCATGAGGTGTCCTCGAACTGCTCGAGAAATTGCCTTTCCACTAAGAATGTGTTTGACAGCATTCTCAGCGTAGACTACCTCTAGAATAGGCGCAAGACCGCTTCCTGCCATTAAGTGACCAATGCAGCCAAGGAAGCTCATCTCCATATGAAGACCTCCGAGTCTTAGAATAATTTGCTTTAATGGACTCCAGCTCGGCTCAATCTCTATGATAGTCATAGCTTTCCAAAATAAGGGCTGATCAAATGTAATCACGGGTGCAACATGGTATCGGTTTGCCTGTTCACAAACATAAGTCAAAGTGGAAAAGATGCAGGTCATGTTACTTGGCTCTAGATCTATCATCGGAAGGAAAATAACAGACGATTTACCTGGATAAACTCCTTGGTGAACAGTTTGCATCATGCCAGACCTTGACTGTCTCCTTGAACGCAGAAACAAAGAGAAATCCCAGAGGATGTCAATGTCAGCTGTTGGGTCTGTTTGTTCCATCGCAGTTAACTCCTTAAAGGTCAATGGGATCTTCCTGGTATGCTGAGACTCAAAGTTCCTGATACAGATCTTGCCAACTTGCTTGATATCTTCAGATGTTACATTTATCCTTGGAATAAGTTTGCACGAAAGGTTTCCTGGTGTAACAGATGCAATGATTCCCATTCCATGAAATGTATTATGCCCATCTATTTTGCAAATATTGTGATCCACATTGTCGGCAACAAACTGAATGAACTCGCCTGATAATGGCTGTGGTAGATCTCCACCATGAAGTGATGCACTGCGCTCAAACCTCTGTATCTCCGCGTATGAACATCCAAATCCGTGCTTGTACAAGGTGTCAACAATAAATCTAGATCCAAATTTATGGTGCATCTCACATGACAGCCCGAACTGCAAAGGTGCCAAAATAACTCTAGGACGAGTTCCTTGCATAATAGCCTGTCCAACTGATGCCTGTTTCATTTCTGTGTCTTTTCCAGTAAACAAAATCTGCAATAATTCCCGCAGTGTCTCTGGTAAATAATTCAATGCCTTTACTGGGTCGCTCATTTGCTCCCTTGATGGATAGCTTTCAGATGATGTGCATGAATCAATTAACTTAATATCGTGTCTAAGCAGTTTGGCAGCTGTCTGGATGATTAGCATGCTCTCTGATTTGGAATCCTTTCTATTCTGTTCCTTATAGAAGTCAGTCAAAATAGTAGATGCTTTAGAACAAAAGGTAACAACGTTTGGCTTACCATTCACAGTGCTAATAAATATTTCATCGCCATAATTATCTTTTATTTTATCCTGCATGTATTTTGTACTGTATGCTTTATTCTCTTTATCATCGAGATACTCTTGCATTTTATTAACGAGGTCGTGCAGGGTCAGCTGCTCATCATCATTATTTTCAAGAAATGCCATTGTCGCACTAAATGCTCTTACTCTGTCCAAGTCTTCTGGCCTTCCATGTTTTTGGGATGAGCAAGATGAGTGCAGCTGAGGGATATTTTTCATGGTTCGAAAATTTACGCTGCAGCTTTGATGGTATACTGCATTGACAACGCATAAATCCGGCGTGAAGGCAAGCCGCCCAGCTATAAGTTTGCCCCATTCATCTTTTCTCTGCTCACAGGCCTCGGCGATACTACATTGAAAGTCATGAGTACTTACTGGATAAATATCATAGCCACGTTTCTTTCCATCTTGAATTTTTGCAGGGTATCCGCATAGCAAACAATGTTCACTAAAATTAAATGTTGGACTTTCTGAACGGAGTGTTCGCATGGGTGGCGGAGATTGTTCAATTTTCTCTGCGTCACGGGCAATCCGCTTGGGATCAATGAACTCCCGTCGACATTTTACATGAACCCTCTGTCCTACTTCAGCTATGACATCGCTTTCACGGGCTCTGCTAGCATTGTTAATACCGTCACAGCCTTTAACTCGAAGCTTAACAGTTTGTGAGCCATTTTCTAGGCTCTGGTTACAAATAACGCATGTATCTAAATCCATGTCCATATTCTGATTGAATTGTATAGAAATTTATTCAAATTGTGAGATAAGTGAAAATTAAAATGCAATTTATTTTAGATAAAATTTTAAAAGCGAAAAACAAAATTTTTATTAAACTTACTTTAAATATAATTTTTTTAAATTACCCCGGCCCTGTGCATACAACCATATTTAATCTGTGGTTTGGAGAACTTGTACAAGTGGTTCAAGGCAATATTGCCAATTGCTTACTGTCTTCCGTGACCATGAAATTCAGAGCTTAGACAACATTTCTACTTCGTTTATTTGCGGAATGAAGCAGGTAAGGGAAGTTTCATTATTCGGATAATGGCGGTAGCTAAATATGCGAATTTACCCACTTTCCCATCGAGGGATTTTGGAGGACTTTTGATATGTGACACCTGGCAGTCCCATGAATGCCGCAGAAAAGAAATAAATTCTGTTGCAATTTGTTCTAGGTTAATTTGTAGTTTTACTGGACTACACAATCTCTAAGCTACAATGTAAGCTCCACTCATGCTTTGCCTGTTTTGGGATCGATCGATCCATCCACTCCCTGCATCTCAATTTCCATAAAAACTATGCCTTGGGTAAACTGTTGAATATTTTGAAACTAATTTGGCAGCAACAGCATGTTTCTTAAATAGTTAAAGCCATATACAATTCATTCAACTTGACAGACTATTAAGCGTCTATAACGGGCATAACTGATTGATGACAGCCTACATGTGATGTTGTTAATTATGACATCATAATGAATGATTGACAAACTGGATCCCTTTATGGGTCAACTAGTTGTTTCCCATTTTTTATTAATCTGGCAACTCTTTCATTTCTATGGACACCACAGTAATCCACTGAATGGTCACATCCTTGTGATTCGAGTGCTCAGACAAGCTAGTGGGAGTTCACTGAGTTCCTTCTTTTCAGAGTTTTTGAGTGAACAGAGTACAGGAAAGGCATCCGAGAACATCACAATTTTCTTGTGACCTTTGTGAATCGCTAGATGTTTTCAAGGATTTTGCAGAGCTGCCTTGGAAGTTTGGGTTGTCTCAAGCTGTTCAATACACTCCAGTCCTCCTTCAGTGGAATTTTTGGCAGACATGTCTGTGTACATGGTGGGGAAGCTGATCTCCTAATGAATTGTCAGCAAGCATACATTACATAACAGAAATACAGTACAGAAGATGGCATTAACTCAGAATCCAGTTCTGGGTCATACATGTATCAGACAGATATTTCTCTGACAATGGATTTACTTCAGACACTGATAATAGATTAATTGTCAGGCAAATATTTCTCAGATGAGAACTTAGAATGAATTTACATGAAGGATGAATGAAACTAAACTTTCTAATAGTAGGCTATTGATATACCTTAAATCTTACCTGTGAGACAGGACTCTCTAGGCGTGGCAGAACTGGGATAAGGAATATGACTATTACTACATATAACATACAAAGTAGTTACATGTATTTCAGTCTAAAATCCATATTTTAACATTCAGTAAAGTTTAGAAGTAAACAAGCCACATCACAATGAGACAGCTTGTATCAGCTGTAAGCCTCTTCACATGAGTTTGTTCTGTGGCACTCTTAACATTAAATAACAATTAACCATTTCAGCCTTATGGCTGGAATGCCACATGTTAAAGCAATATTGCATTAAGCAGTGTTTGAAGTTTAAGGATGAAAGCGTACAGCCACATAGTCAAGAATGACTATGTACAAAACATTGTAATACCCAGCCACATACAGCTTAATTGTAAGACACATGTGCTGATGCTTCTTAACCCAGAGTCCCAAATTATAACTGAGAAAGCCATCAAGTATGGGCTGGAATTGCATATTGGAAACAGGGAGTTGTAATCTGTTACTGTTAGTGACTGCAACAGTTTTCAGCAACACTGTGCTCAGAAAGCTATTCCACTCCTCATAACAAAATGAGATAAGTAATACATTCTGGTACTTAGTGTAAATAGGGTTAATGAGGGTCACACACTGTCAGGTGTGCATTGGCTAAAAATGCCATGCTGAGAATCTAGTCAATATGTACCAGCAAGCTGTGTGTTATACCTTTACAATATAAGTGAGATAAAATCTGGACACTAGAAGAGGGGATGGCGAGAGACAAAAGACAAGTCGGGTAGACCGTGTTAGCATTAGTCTGTCATAAGAATAAATGGTATTGAATTACAGCAAGTACTTATAATCAGACGATCAATAGAAGATACAACATAAACAGTCAGTGTCTTGAGTTTTATCCAGTAAGCATGGCCATATCACAGATATCTATAGAACAGGGTCTATCCCAGACCCCACTGGCCAAGCTACCCCCAGGGTATTATTGTCACCATATGTCATCACAACACTGACCTAGAGCTCGGTGATACATGTTATAATGAAGAATGTTCATAAACATTGTCAAAGCAATGCCTGGTCTCGAAGTTAACCATTAACCTCTTAACCCTTGAATTTGTTCAAAAAAATTAAAATTAAAAAGAAATTTACCACTGGAATGACTGACTCAGTTATCGAGCCAGTCATTCCAGTGGTAAATTTTCAAAAAATAGTCTTCTCTTGGTCTGAAAATGAACATTTCTCAAGACAACTACAGAAGTCATTTTGGGCTGATACATGTATGAGCGATAAAGGGTTAAAGGTTAATAAATTAAGATTCAGAGATAGATTCGCGCCAAACTAGTGTTGTTCCAATTAATCGATTAGATCAATGATCGATTAATTGCATGTTCACCAAACAGATCAATTAATTATATTTCAAGAAATCAATTTTCAGGCTCACGCTTATAGAAATTGACTATATTAATATATCTTGATCGCCGGACTGGTAAAGCTAGAAAACAACTGCAGAAGACGATTACTTTTTGGCAAAACCATTTTTAATTATATAGTATTACTCCTTTGTGTAACGCGTTGTTAACCCTTTCAACACTGAAATAGCATGTTTTATTTCAAAACAACCATGTATGTTGAATATTTTGAAACTTATTTGACTGGAAGCTGTGACAATGACAGCAACATCTTCCAGTCAAATTAGTTTTAAAATATTCAATCAAATATTGTTTACAAATGTCGAAATCTGCCATTCTTAATGTGGTTCTTAAGTTACTTAGATGATCTGGCATAGATTTGCGACTTGGGCATGTTGGGTTGAAAGGGTTAAAAGATCCATGAACATGCAATTTAATTATTGCATTAAAAATTTCAAAATGGGTAAAAAATTAAGAAACTGTTATGATCCATCATTAATCGATCATCGGGTTGTATGTAATCCAATTATCGATCACAAAAATAGTACAAATTCCCGACACTAACTGGCGGACACATGTGAATTAATGCTGCTGATATGATGAGCCATGTCTTAATTTGTCATCCTTGTAACAGATTGGCTTACAAACAAACAAGAGCGATGATCTATATTAGCGCAACATCATGCAAAAATGTCTATCCCTTTAATGGTCAAATTTGGTCAACAAAATTTAAATATCTGCATATTGAATGTCCATTAATATTACAAGCCAAGAGAATACAATTTTTGAAAATTTATCACTTGAATGACTGGCTCGGTTATCGAGCCAGGCATTCAAGTGGTAAATTTTCAAAATTGTATTCTCTTGGTCTGTAAATGGACACTACACAAGACGATAACAGAAGCCAGTTTTGGCCGGTATAATGGCCATTAAAGGGTTATACAAATAACAAGGTTCTCAATTACCAGAAAACTATAACGGTATAAGCTGATGAATATTTTAAAATTACATGTAATTTGACTCGGTGCTGTTTCTGTCAACAGCAGCAACAGTGCCCAGTCAAATTAGTTTCTAAATATTCAACAGTGTGTTTATTACATGATAGCAAAGACATACACCGTGACAGACTATTAAACATTTAAAATGGACTAAATCGCGTCATTCATGACATACTTCAGTGATTATGATATCAACCTACATATAACATAGTTGATTATGATGTCATACATGTATGATTGACTGAGAAACTGGATTCCTCACTTGACAGACATTAAATTTATACTACATTGTAGTCGCAAAAATATAACTGATAAGAGATATATATGTACATCAGTCAGGGATTCTCATAAAGGTCCTTTTGAGGGTACTTGTATACACCCCCAAAATGCAAGGGATTCTCATGAGTCCGTTTGAGGGCATACACATATACATGTGCCCCAAAATGTAACTTGCCACCCTTAAAAGTTGTGACAGTGGGTCCCACGGGACCCCTGAAAATCTTGTATGCTTATTAAATATTAATTAGTTTTATAGGGGTTTTTTTTGCATAAAAATAACCACAAAATCTAGCATGGAACCCCCATAATTCATAGCAGTGAGGTCACAACACCTAATTTTAGCATGGATGAGAAAAACTGCAATTGGAGCCCCAGATTTTAACCTTGGAACATGCAGACTTCATCTTGGGACCCGCACATTTCAGGATGTGGCACCTCTTGGAAACCCCTCATTTCAGGATGTGGCGTCTCGTTGAAACCCCACATTTCAGGATGTGGCATCTCTGGGATCTCAAAAAATTTAGATATCATGAGAAACACTGATAGCAGTTACAGATTCCTTCTTTTTAGTAACCTTCCATCGAAAGCATGATCAACAAATGCTAATGGCATGCTACATGTACGTACATGTACATGCAGTACATTACGGCATAGTACATGTAGATCACTACAAATTTAAGAGTACAAAATATTAATGCCTTTGGTATGATTTCACCGGGCTCTTGTGTCAACTTCACCCTTTAATGAGCAAGCCGTCGATTAATGGCCCGAGTTTAACATTCATGGCAGTGTGCTTAAGCGTTAATGTCCATAATCTTCGTCTGCAAATGGACATTTTTATGAAAATTTAAATATTCTTGAACAGATTTCAGGGTTAACGAGTTCACCCTTTCACCGATAAATTCCTCATATGTCACTTTCAAGGCAACCATACAGGAAAACTATTGAATATTTTAAAATTAATTTGACTGGAAGCAGCAATGACTTCCAGTCAAATTAATTTTAAAATATTCAACATAATAAGTTCTATAATGTAAAGAATCTCCTTTTTCAGGGTTTGTCAGTGACAGGGTTAATGATCAAATTTGCAAGAAAATTTAATAAATATTTTCTTACGGAATGTCAAAAGAATATAATTTTAGAAAATTTTGGGTATCGAACCAGTCATTCTAAATTTACAAAAATAGTCTTCTCTTGACCCGCAAATGGACCTTTCTCAGAACAACGGCAGTGGCTGGTTTTTTGGCTGGCTGGAAAATTAATGTGTTAAACATTTAAAACCTTACAGATGTAAAGCTACTATAAATGTAAGGAATATTCTATTGAATATTTTGAAAGTAATTTTACTGGAAGCTGTTGCTACCATAATGGCAACAACTGGTTCCAGTAAAATTACTTTCAAAATATTCAACAAATTTCCTGCATACACTGTAAATGTAAGCATCTTGACATTTAGATTACTGGAACCGTAGTCAGAATTTAAGGGTTAAATTCCCAAATGACAAGATCACGACTGCGGAGGCGGCGGTGATGACAGCTACATAGCCAAGATAACGGCACAATAGCAGCTGTACGGTGTGAAAATGATATTTGTACAGTCTTTGGCACGATTTCTGCATCGACAGAAAATGACTGCTATAATCAATAAGCGGCATACAGTACATCGGCCAGAGTGACTGCTTCTGCTTCGCGGATTGTCATGTAAGCCAGCGTCAACGAGAATCGGTCTGATGCAATGGATGGACTACAATCTGGTATGGCTGGAATGGAATATTGACGGAGATACATCGCTACACAGTATAACTCAGACATAACTTCAAATGTCTCACCATAGCACTGCAAATGGCCGAACAATAATTTCATTTAGGCAATAAATCTGGACCGACTGAATATTTTGAAAACAATTTGACTGAAGGTTGTTGGTGGCTTAGCAACAACATTCAGTCAAATTGTTTTCAAAATATTCAGCAGGTCCGGAGTTAAAACCATGATGAAAATGAGCAGACACAGAGTAGACATGTTTGCCAAACAGAATAAAACAGGCGGCAATGTCTTCCAATAGATTTTATTTAAAATATTCAACAGACTTCTTACTAACTAATATATTTCTGTTTTTGTTTCTGAATTATGTTAAATTATTTCTGAGATGTACTGTACATGTCCCGAGTATAAGTTTGACTGGCAGTTGACGCGAGAATAATAGCTCACTATTACGAATCACGCTAACAACTATATTTGCTGCCATCAAGAAAAAATACTCGCCTGACCTATCGGCCAGACAAGTTTTATCTTCTAAAGACATAAACGTTGACGCAATCTATTCCATATCAATATAAATGGACAATGTAATAATCTTTCCGCTCACAACGATAAAATGCTTTTTATTACGAATTATATAGAGAATCATGGCGGATAAATCTCTATAAAAGCCTCAATCAGGTCTACTGACATGACTGAAAATACATGAATGAATGTCGTTGCCGAGAACAATACAAGTACAGGTAAATAAGGTAAATTCAGGTACATAATTCAGCACGATTTTAGTAGTTTCTGCACCCACCCCACCCCCACGTCCACCTCCAAACACCCATTTCTAGTAAATTTGCTCCTTTACATTTTGCGTTCTCAAACGCCAAAACCTGGACTCAAAGAATCTAATTTCAATGATACAGATATATAGCTGTTGAATATTTTGAAACTTAAATTTGATTAAGTACTTCCACAGGGTTCATACAGCTAGCAGGTTTTCTTATTCAAAGACTTTTCAAGGACTTCTCTAGGGCTCAGAACTAGGATCTTGGACGTAGTGAGGATATGAAACTGACGCAAAATTTCGTACTGCTTACCTTTAGAATCTTTAAAATTAGTTTGAATTTTGGTACTTGGTACCAGATGGATTTTGCCAATCAAATTTTCTTAAATCTTTGATTTTCAAGGGCTTTTCAAGGCGGATGGGTGAAATTCCAGTACTTTTCAAGACAAATTTCAAATTCAAGACTTTTCAAGGCAGATGCCAAAATTCAAGAGCTTTTCAAGCTTTACGAGCCCTGTTTCAGTCAAATTAGTTTCAAAATAATCAACATAATTTTTATTAAATTGAAAATTCATCAGACATAAAATTCAAGACCCTTCGTGACAGATTTTCGATCGTCATAATTGAGTGTACATGTACATCTTATAACCGGTATGTGATAATACTGACATACATGTATCTGATTACATATACTTGCGTGACAGATCCGATCCCTTGATGAGTGTCTTGGGCAAGATACTTGGATACATACAATGTAAGTGGAAATGGTCAAACAACTCCTTAGCAGGCCTCACCACGAGAGGCGAGTGATTGCTCTCCACTCGCCTAAATTAATTTTATGTGAGTATCTTATTACTCGCCGCCATTGTTTAGTAATAATGGCAGCATATACGTAGGTGAGTACTGACACGGCTCACCTCACTGGGTTAAATTTAAATTCAGGCGAGAAAGTTACATGTATTGCTCCCCATCGAAATTCTCATAGAAAGGCCTGCTTTAGTGGTCAAGCCAGCCAAAGCCGACCTCTGCAGTGTTCCTGGGAAATGTCCATATTGCATGCCAAAAGAAGCCAATGTTTGAAAATTTACCACTGGAATGACTGGTGCGACAATCGAGCCAGTCATTCCTGCGGTAAATTTTCAAAAATGGCCTTTTCTTGGCATGCAAATTGGACATTTTCTAAGAGAAAATTGAAATTTTCCTGACCAAATTTGACGATGAAAGGGTTAACACAAAAATCCATTACAAATTACTCAATGTTCCGCTGAGCATGTTGAGTATTCTGAAACTAATTTGACTGGGAGCTGATCATGCCGCCTATGGCAGCAACAGGCTCAGGACTACATGTACATGTATCAAATTAGTTTCAATAGATTCAACAGCTTTCCCGTACATGTACATATATGTACATGTATAGTTGCCATGAAATTGAGATTCTGGGAATTCAGAGTTGGCATGCTAAAAATGTTGAAAAAATTTTGCTTAATATGTACAAGATTATATCCATGTGCAGGCGAAGAAAACCTGATCTTCTTTTGGTCTGGTCTGTTTAAAAATTATGGACATTTATCAATTGCAGTCAGGCGGGTATTGGCAGCCTTTGCCATTAAAACAATTTAAAAAAGAGGTTCTGACAATAACCTCTTTACTACAGGCTGCCAGAAACATCCATGCCACATGTATTTAGAAATGTTTGATTGGACATTGTTGGATTACACCGGCCTAAGGCAACAATGGTTTCTGTAGTCAAGTCACTTTCAAAATAACCAACAGTTTTACTGTTTAGCTACCTTGAATTTGAAATTAACTGTCTCGCTGCTACAAGCCACCAAAACATGATTTCAATAGGCAAAATACTTGTTACCTGTTAAATATTTTGAAAACTATTTGACTGAAAGATGTTGGCCCATTATTTTCAAAATATTTAGCATAACCCTTAGAATGTGGCGTCTACAAAAACACAGCAGTCAGACACTTAAGATTTATTGAAATTAAAACATACATGTATTTGAATGAAGTTACATGTAATGGTTTGGTGGCCTATCTTGTATAGCCAAGCATGTTCTAATTTTCATGTTGGATTTAAGCCATGTCTACATGTATATGTAGGCTGATTTTATCTTAAACTATTACAGGTACCTTTCATACTTGTAACTTCTCCAGTGTTTACACTGGTATCCATTTTTATACTCTTGGATGGGGAGAGGAAATAAGCGCATGAAGAGGGAAAGAGCAGGGCCGGCCCTAGAGTCTCTTGCGACCTAGGCAAAGGCAAAGGATCACCCTTTAAGCGGGGTGTCCGGGGGCCCTCACCCGGAAAATTTTGAACTAAAGATGCTCTTAGAGGGCATTTCCTGCATTTCTAGAGTGAAATATGGCTCTTGTCCTAAGTGTGGATGTTTTAGAAATCTTATTTGCTTTGAATACATGCAGTTTGGGTGGTGAGAGGCGCCCCCACTCCCTTTTTGGCACCCCTCTAAAATCTGACGCCCTAAGGCAGCGCCTACTTGTAGTTCGCCTATGCCTTGAGCTGGCCCTGGGAAAGAGTGTGACGATGTTGCCAATGGAAATGATATATATACATGTATGTACATTGTAGCCACCACTGAGGCATGAACCAGGTAGCCATGAACACTGACCACAACAGCAAGCCCCTTCCCTAAATTCAGCCTATATGTTATGAATTCCCTATATATCTAATTTTCAAGGCATTCATACAGAAAAACTGTTGAATATTTTCAAATTAATTTCACTGGAAGCCATTGATGCCTAAGATGACTTTCAGTTGAAACAATTTTAAAATATTCAACCGAGTAAGTTTAAATCGTAAAGAAAATACTTTTTCCAGGATTTGTGCATTTAAGGGTTCATATGTTATCAATGAACAGGTTATTTAAGCCTTTAACCCTATAATTTGTTCAAGAAAATTTAAATTTTCCCATAGGCAATGTCCATTTGCAGACCAAAAGACCATTTTTGAGAATTTACCACTGGAATGATAATATAATAACAGCTGACATTATCTTGTACTTATCTTAAAATATTTTCACTGCAATTAGCAGCCAAATAAACACCTCAATGTCTAAGCTTAAGCTAATGCATACGTGTCATTTTACATGTATGCAAAAGTTGGAGAGAATAATGACATTCTACATGATATAGCTAGTACTTGAAGATATCAGTAAGAAGGGGGGGGCAAGGCAATGTTGCCTTTTATAATCTTATGGGCATTAACCCTCGAATTCTTTCAAGAAAATTTTAATCTTCTCATAGAAAATGTCCAAAGAAGACTATTTTTTAAATTTTACCACTGGAATGACTGGCTCGGTTAGTGAGCCAGCTATTCCAGTGGTAAATTTTCAAAAATAGTCTTCTCTTGGTCTTGCAAACGCCCATTTCTTAAGAGCACTGCAGAAGCCGTTTTTGGCTGACATGAGTGTTAAAGGGTTAAGGCAACCTCTTAGGACATCAAGGGGGAGGTGGTAGCTCAGGTGGTAACGAGCAGAGCTGTGATACCGGAGACCCCGGGATCGCGTCTCAGTTCATCCAACTGGCGATCGCAGGAAACATAGGTAATCTCCTTCACTCCTCGTTGCCTCTCTCCACACAGGAGTATAAATGGGTACGAGTGTAAAACTGGGGACGTTACCAAATAATAGACTGAAATAAAACCAGCCTAGAATGCCGTGAATGGGACCTGGAATCAGGGAATCGATAGATGCCAATCAAACCAATATCTTCTTCTTCATCAAGGCAGACTATGCCTCAACATGAGGAAGGGTATGAAGGCAACATTTGGACTTTGTCATACAATCAGGATAAAAGAACCCTTATTCCCCTTCTACAGTCAGAGTATGCTCCATGTTGCTGTCGCTCTTAGATGTCACTCTACACACATTTACTTTGAATACTTTATTTAGCAGTCTGTATGCCTAATAGATGAGGGCATCTAAGGCAGTTGTTGCCTGAAAAAGATAGCGACATGGAGGGGTACCTTAAGGCAAGAGACATGGCCAACTTCAAGGCAATGGACCTTTCCATTTTTAGCTACATACATGTATGCCCTGCCCATCTCTAGGTAAACTCCACCCACATTACGTCCGTGTTGGGATTGATTGATCTCTGAATCCCTGACTATCAATCTCCAGAAAACTATACAGGTAAGATACATTATAAAACACTGTCCCATCAAATTAGTTTCAAAATATTCAACAGCATGTTTATTAGATATAGTAGAGCCCTACAATTCATACAATGTGTCAGACTATTAAGAGTTAAAGACGGGCCAAATAGAATCATTTATGACGTAACGAAATGACGTCATCCTACATGATGCTTAGCTGATTATGATGTCAGATGAAGGATGGATACTCTGGAAAGATGACCTGCCGTGGTTTATTTCGAGCTCTGTATAAATTGTAGCATTGCTCTTTACCTGATACAGATCTAGAGCCCTGTACAGTACAGTTCATCAATAGTATGTTAACATATTTCCAAAACAAAAAAAGAAACATATTAGTTGGTACAATTCCCCGTTCCAGAGTACCCACCCATCATATGACTTCATAATGAACTGCGTGATGTGTACAATGACATCATAATGAATGACGTCGATAAGTACGTCACGAACGCATATTTGAAGACGGTCTATGAGTTGTTGTATAAATTGTTTGCTTTTATTATTTAATAAATATTCTGTTGAATATTTTGAAACTAATTTGACTGGGCGCTGTTGCTGCCATAGTTACAAAATATTCAACAGCTTCCCTGTATAGTTTTCAGGAAATTGATAGTTAGGGCATTTGTGGATCGATCAATCCCAACACAGCGAGGTGTGGGTGGAGCTTAGCTAATGATGGGCGGGGCATAGTTAAAAATGGAAAGGTCCATTTTGAGCATGATAAGATATGCAGCAACATCTTCCAATCCAATGGACCTTTCCAGTTTTAGCTATGCACCGTCCATCTCACTCTAAGCTCCACCCACACCACGTCCGCGTTGGGATTGATCGATTTGTGAACCACCTTAGGGGTTCACATAAATAAATTTCCAAAAAACTATACAGTCATGTAAGCTGTTGAACCTTTTGAAATTAATTTGAGTGGGTGCGTTGCTGCCATATACATGTACATGTAGGCAGCAACAGCGCACAGTCAAATTAGTTTCAAAATATTTGACAGAATGTTTATTAAATAGTAAAGACATACATGTCAGATTATTAAACGTTAAAGACTGACTATATGGAATTATTCATGATGTCATGATTATGACATCATCACACGCGTCAATTAGTTGATTATGATGTCATATTGATCCATAAACTTGGAAAGGTCCATTATATTAAAAATATTCAACAGTAACTTTCATTTTGTTTTTGAATTATTTTAACTTATTTACCAGTACTGTACAGTGTTGGTTTAAATCTGGCCGATCACACTGGAATGACCGGAAACCGACAGGTTTAATCCTATTGCTAGCCATTTATCGTTCAAGTTTGCCAAACAACTTCCGCAGTGGTCTTGACATTAATGTCTATTTTACAGATGAAGAGAAGACTTTTTTGAAAATTTATCCCGGAAATGACTGGCTCAATAACTCAGCCAACATGTACAGTACATGTAATTCCAGTGTTAAATTTTCAAAAATAATCTCTTACCTGCAGTCTGCAAACTGGGTAAAAACCGAGAAACTGTTAGGGTCAATCATTAATTGATTAAGATTAGTATGTACATCCAATCATCGCCCACAAAAATAGCATTAATTCCCAACACTACTACATGTACAATGTACATGTATGTAGTGTCTTGAGTAGTGTTCAATTTACAGACCAAGAAGACTATTTTTGAAAATCTACTACTGGAATGTCTGGATCAATTAATTGAGTCCAGCTGTAAATTTTGAAAAAATAATCTTCACATGACTTACAAATGGAAGTTTCACAGGACCACTGGAGATGCTGGATTGGGATCGCTCGACCTTTAACCCTTTAACACGCATATCACCCAAAAACGAGTGGTCTTGAGAAATGTCCATTTGCAAACTAAGAGAAAACTATTTTTGAAAATTTATCATTGAAATGACTGGCTCGATAACCGAGCGTCATTCCAGTGGTAAAATTTTCAAAAAATAGTCTTTTCTTGGTCTGCAAATGGACATTTTCAGTGAGAAAATTGAAATTTTCTTGAAGAAATTTGAGGGCTAAAGGGACATACATGTATGTCTATGATAAGACAAATTGGAGAAAAAATGTCTTTGTAGTAGATGCACTGGCTAAGTACACAGATATGTCACACCTCAGCTTAAACTCGCTGAACTTCAGACATGTCAGATGTGATATCTGCAATAACCCCTCCACTGAAGAATTCCACATATCACATTTTCAAGGCAACCATACAAGAAGACTTGAATATTTTGAAATTAATTTGACTGGTGGTACTCATTGCTGCCTTAGGCAGCAATGGCTTCCAGTCCATTTAATTTCAAAATATTCAACAGAATAAGTTTTATATCATAAAGAATTTAGTTTTTCGGGGATTTGTGGGTGAAAGGGGTTAACCGACTATTAACACATTTGAATTTGTTTTCATGAAGGGGTTAGATTTGCATACAATTTACCTTACATCTCAACTAGTTCTAGTCAAACCCCTGCTAATTATTTTGAAACCAATTTAACTGGACGTAACATACATGTATTTCAGGTCTAGTCAATTACATGTATTTTTAGAAAAGATTCTTTTAAAGACATTTTTGAAAGACAAGTTCTATGTATACTAAATTATCTACAGCATGGCCCACTTGGAATTAACATTGCTGAGAGAAATACTTTAACCATTACGACACTGATGTCCACATTTTTAAATGTTCAAATTAAATTAGACTTAACTGGTGTTTAATTTTCAACAAATTTGGTGGAAGATGATGCTGTCATAGACAGCAACATCTTCCACCAAAATTGTTAAAAAATGTACACCATTTCTTTGCTATTGACACAGGAAAAGATACAATATTGACATCAGAGTGGTAATGGTTAAAACAACAGAAGATTTCTTATAGATCCTTTATCATGCTCTTCAAGTATTGAAAATAGATTCTATGTTAAAGGTGCTCATTCACACCAAACTGATTCAAAATTAAATGGTTAAGATTGTATATTTCTAGAGGTTTAAATTATATGCCTAGATGTAAGGATATGAAATAAATCTTAACATATGATGATTTCATTATACATACATTTGCAAATTAATAATAATTTTTTAAATTGCAAAACTGAATTAGAGACACGAGTCCTTAATTCAACTTCACAACTAAAGAAATTATAGTAATTCATATGCTATGAAACCATCATATGTTAAGATTTATTTCGTTCCATTACATATTTAGTGTTTAGGTAGTAGGTACACAATTTAAGCATCTAAATGTATATCATTTTAACAATTTTATCTCCAAGTATTTTGGGCGCGAATATTCACTTTTAACACTTTAACACTCATACCAGCCAAAACGCCTTCTGCAGTTGTCTTGGGAAATGTCCATTTGCAGACCAAGGGACACGGGGAAAAAACTTTTAAAAAAATTTACCACTGGAATGACTGGCTCCGTTTCTCTTGGTCTGCAAATGGACATTATCTATGAGAAAATTTAAATTTTCTTGAATAAATTTGAGGGTTAAAGTGTTTGGATTTTAGAAAAATTCAGAATATACAAACTGTACTACATGTATATAATGTAGTCTTAAACAAGAAGTTAATTACTGATTCAAGATGCTCACCAAGCTGGCATGCATGGAACATTAGCATTTGAACCATTAGCATTTGACATGTTTGACAAGCCTGGAAATAAGGTGCTTGTCAAGGACATTGTCAGGCAGCAAACTACATGTATCAAATGTCAGGCAGTCTTGTCGGTTCCTGACATTTTGTGAGACCTACAGATTTAAAAGTAGTTGCAGTGCGCAACACAAGAGTGTATACACGTGTTAACAAAACCATAATATATTCATCTACCTTAGGTGTATCACGATATTTTTGACATGTCTCTAATACATGTAAGTTCAAGTAAAGAACACTGTGAAGTAGAATAGTGTAGACAGGCAGCACATTCTGGATGTCCGGTACTTAAGTAGCTGGTGCCTGACAAAGTGTTGGACAGTTGAAAAAGTTATTTCCAGGATGGTTTTCATGAACATACATGATTCTTTAATTTCAGCAGTAACAACACAAGACCACACAATCATGACAATCAGATCGAACTTTAGGTTCCATACAACAAAAAATATTAAAGAATGGCCACCAAATACTAAATTTTGATTGGTTCATGACAGCCATGCTTTATCACAGATCATGTTCTTTTGAACACACTTTAAACGCCCTTAGTTATTGATGAAATCTAATGAGCTTCAGCCCGATCTGTACAGGTACATGTACATCCTGAGATGACATTTTCGAGAACAAGATTGTGACCGAAAAAATGGACCAATCAGAATTCTGAATGGATATTCTATAGCCAATCACAGAATCGGTCCAATTTGCACTGAAATCCATCAGGTGGTTCTTGATAAGGCATTTAAGCTGTTCAGATTTGTTAGCTAACTGAATTTGTGGAAGTTACAACATTTATGATGATGAGCTCCGGTAAACCAAACAAATCTAAATTCTGAATGGCATGAATGGTACAAATGTAATTCTGGAGCCTATCACAATGGGGTACATGTACCATACTTCTGGAAAAATTTGGTTTAAAATGGGCCATTGATCAAGGATGGGTAGTATTTTAAAGAATTTCTGTAAAATTTTCAAAAACTGCCCAATCAAAATTTTAAATGAAAAATCTGTTCAAGCTTACCACCACCCTCAGCCTTTTGTAGGCAAATTTGGTTGAAAGCCATCCAGCAGATAAGGAGGAGAGGATTTTTACAATTTCCTGTACATTTTACAATTTTCACACAAAAATTGACAAATTAAAATACTGAATTTTTTTTTTAAGCCTAGCACCACACATGCAATAGAATCCTTTCAGCCAAATTTTCGTGAAATCCAAGCGGCTAAGGGAACGAGCTTTGATGTTTTCCGGTAAATTCTTCAAATAATCTAAGATATTCCAACCAAAATTCGGAATATGAGTCCTGGTGCCTACAATCATCATGGGTAGAAATAACAAATTTCTTCTACATGTACATACAGACACCCAGCGCTTTGTTGATAGGAATTCTAGTTTATTTTATACTATCATGATCGCTCTATTATATATTGATGTCTTAATTCATTCACAGTTCTTTTTTATATACATATGTCTTTTGTTATATTTCTCATTTATAATTATATGTTAGGGTATATCTACATGTGCATGATTTTGTGCCAATAAATAATCTGAATCTGTCCATACCAACTGTGGAGCGGCATTCCAAAATCAGCAGAACTACATCCCCCATCTGACATCACCATTACACAGTGTTCATTCTAGGATGGGCCATGGGGTATTCTAATGTCCCAACCTTTTGGCTGGGTAGGGTCCATGGGCCCCAATATTCAAGATCCTAGAATGAACACTGTATTACATCCTTCAACGGCTTCACTCCAATTTCTATTTAATTTGTTACATCTAGTTGACTATTATCTCCTTTGTCATACAAAATCTAGTTATTATTTGTGGACTTTCATCCAGACGAAAATTACATGACAACTACGATAGCATGATCACTCTTGTCGATACGTGATGAAACATTCAGAGCAGGGTAATTTGTAGGATCTCAAAAATGCCTAGATTGACTCTGACTATATGACAACCAGCAGTTCATGATTTTACACATGCAACCACTAATCGGATGTGACAGATCAGTTAAAGTTCCTAGTGAAGATGGTCAAAACATATAGGTTTTAATTAAAATTTGTACTCGTCTTACAAAGCTCTCAACTTTTGAAAAACGAAAGAGTGAGATTAGAAGGTATTTCGGGTGCCACGATTATGACGATACTTAGTGCATAATCCGTGACACTGTTAGTGTTATTCATGAGCAGATGATTCATCATGTCCTTTCAGTGAAACTCAATAAAATTTTAATTTACATGTGTAATGTGGCCCAATTTGAATTGAGTGACTGTCATGACCGTGCGACGGTATACTAGTAAAAGTAATTCCTGCTAGCATATCGCTGAATCAATGGCAATAATCAGCATAATTCGTACACAGTATTTCTCTTTCTATATATGAACTCTAAACTATGGCGTATTTGGTGATTTCTGAGACCGATAATTTAAAACTATAGCCCATTTTACAATTATTACACAGTGACAAGAATGTCAAAAATGCTTAGGCTTAGTGGGGAATGTACTACTATAAGAATTACAGCTAAATTCAAGTTAGAAATACCTGCACAGCTCTGTTTAAATAAGTCGCTGCGCCAGCTGCGAACTTCTTCATCTTCGCGTTCACTGAATCAAAATTAACATCCATCATATTGATTTTTCCCAGCTTTTATACAGCCAGCCAGTGACAGATACTTCCGCGTTCTCGGCACCAAATAAATAAAATACGTCATTTTGATTTTCGTAAAAAATTAATTCGAATAAATACATTAATGTTCCTAGAAAGAAATGTGTTTAGAAAGATAAATCTTTGTGAGAATATTTTATCTGCTGTGAAAAGATTTTGGTGACATATTAGTTAATGGAAATTCTCCTCATATTCACAATTCGCCTGATGGTTGCCAAGAAGCATGTGAAAAATGGCCGCTTAAAAAAAATATAATTATATCTAAATGATATTCATGTTGATATTTAGTAAACAGGGTATGCGATTTCAAAGAGATCTTTATTTGGAGTACATTTAATGTGTAGGAAGATCAATGTGCATGCTTAATAGCTTTATAAATCAAATCGTTTTCTTGTGACACCAGTTTTCGTTACATATTTTCTCATTTATTAACAGGTTGTTTCATTCATAAATTCACAATGATGTCAGAGCGACGGCTATATCTTGATTCTAACCCCTCCCATAGGTTTACTGTGGACTTTCGGTTTGCACGAAATCTGGTTAAACACCATAGATCAAATTATCTATATACTAGTATATGGTCCAAGTACCGGTTTCTAACAGGTTATGGAAGTTTTGCCGATTGCATAAGAATTTAAAGCTTTTGTCAAGAAATTGTTTCTATATGTTAATTGGCAAGTCCTAAGTGAAATAATACATGAATAAAAAAAATTAATTCCTCCAAATAAAGGTACTGCATGCAAGACAAAATATCGGTTTTCAAGGAGTTTTTGTGTAGGGTCAGTGATCCAAACGTGGTATACCAAACTCTGTGGCAAGGCTTCGTTTTCAAGCTATAGTGATTCCTACTATTATCCTAGCATCTAAATCAGATTATCTAGTAAACAGATGGAAATTTTGGAGTGCTGGCTGCTTGGATGGCTTCTCAGCATCGTTTCAATCACAACCACCCTACTCCCAAAGATTTTATTAAAATATGACTTAATTCCGTGGTATTACGGATTGCCTATTATAAAATAAAATAACGGGTTTATTTTTTCTCCTAATCTTGATTTTTTAGAAGTAAATGTTAGAATCTCAATGATTTATGCATTTTGACATATCCTGTGAATTATATCCATTATTTGATGCTTATTTTTGTTAAAGGGGTAGTCTGTGAGCATTTCCAAAACTGGTCCCATTCTAAATACGGCTCTAACATATCAGAGGATTTTTTTACTAAAACAGCTTTTGTGCCCATACTGTAACCCAAGGACACTAAACAAATGTGGAATGATGATCTGTTTCATTTATTGGCGTTTTAGGCTATTTAGTATGCTATTTTGTGCATTGCCATGGAGTTCGGCAGCCTTGACTTGCCAGATAACATGTAAATTTTGATGGAGGTTCCAAACTTTATTGCCAGATACTGACAAGATTTTACATAAATTCCCTACGAAACTTATATAAGCAGCAAGAGAATACTTATAATAATCGATCTATACATATACTTTTCCACTGGTTGGTATGAGTTTGGTGATTCGCCCTAGGAAAGTATAAGTTTGAGGTAAATGCCATGGAGTTTGGTTGCCCCATCCTACTTAGGTACCAGTTTCTAACTGGGACGTAAATCTGTTGTTTCTATAGCAACGAGATGGTGATATGACGCCAATGTCCTATGATGAATCTGAGTCGTTTCTCCGCGAATCCTGTTCGCACCCCGAGTCATTTCACACCTTTGCCTGTTCGCCCTGGGCTGTTTCACCTATATTCATGTTCGCCCTGGGTCGTTTTGTACCTAGGGATACGGGACAGGAAGTGGGACTAGGGGAGGAAAGCCATATGCGAGTGTAAAAATATCAGAAATAGTATTAAATTATTATTTGAATAAGCGTCAGTTGTCTCTGCTTTACTTGGCTGTTTCAAGGTTTTTCAATCAATGGATTTTTAAATTATCTGACTGAAAATTTCCGCTGTGCGTATTGATGCAGTGTTGCCTTAGCTATCTACTTAAATGATTGTTACCTTCTTTTTGAGAATGTACCAGACTGAATACGTGGCAAGAGATGATTGGAGTTTGGTCAAAAGCTAAGTGATTGCTATGTAATTAACCCTTTAATGGCTAAATTTAGTCAAGAAATTAAAAATATTTGCTTATTGAATGTCCATTTTCAGACAAAGAAGTTCTATTTTTGAAAGTTTACTACTGGAACGACTGGCTGGGTTATTGAGCCAGTCGGTCTAGATTTAATTTTTCCAAAAAGAATGGACATTCACCAGGCCCGTTATCGAGGCTAGTCTTTGCCGATTCCATGAGGAAAGTGTTAAATCATTGTTTTTGAGTGAGGGATGGTGCAGTTGTAGCCGTGCCACAGCTTTTTGTAAGAATATACGAACACGAAGCTGTATAGTAAGTTTGTCACAGCAACAACTTTCAGTGAGTCAGACAACTCAGTTAGATAAATTATTTTAAATCTAAAGATTTATAGGCCGTGTAGGTGGGGCTTAGAATACACCTTCCGTATCCTCTGCATGTCGTAAGAGACGACTAAAGGAGGTAAGGGTGAGGTAACCATGACAGAAACCTCGAGTGCTGAAGACGGAGTTTCCAGGCCGCACGGCGCACTCTAATAAACCATGGATCCACACACTTAACGCTTATGATCAAGTCGATAGTCACTTACAGGACTGGCGGTATGATCAGCGAACGAAAAGAAGAAGATACGGCCAGTGGTATATAATAGCTAATTAATTTGACAACAATTGTACTGAATTTTGTTGCTACATTATGCAGTAACATCTATGATCTTTTTTGTCAATTCTTATGCCTTTCTACTTTTCTCGCATGTTTGGACCATTGAGAGAATGGGGTTTCTAATTCTAGTAGCCTACTTGGATCATGTGGTTTCTCATTTGATAATAAATATAAGAATACAGTTTTACTTCGGCCACGATCATCTCTATAGTCAAGGTCCACCAACAATTTGTCCGTGTTTGGATCAATCGATCCCTGCACTCTTTGAATCTCTTTTCACATCAAGAGTATACTTACCTCCCTAATACTTTTGATATTGCTAAATATTGGCTTTCACTCAATAAACACTCAGATTAAAACAGTTAGGTGCCCCTACTGGGCAGGGAGTCAGAGCGTAGTCTGGCGGATGCCAGCCCCACCACCGCGCATGCGCAGACTAGCACTACCTCTTTGCTAATTTATTGGCTGAGAGTGTACACATGCTTTTGTGTTAGAAACTTTCTATACTCTTTTCGAAGCTTTTTGAGACGGTTTGGTAGAAGTTTATCCCTGAGAAAGATGGCAGAGAGAGTGACTTCGCCACAGGAGGGCCTTGGACCTTTAAATCAGGTGACTTCTAGTAAAATTAGCGAGTTTTGTCCCGTTGTAATGTGTTTCCGGGACTCGCGCTAAACGTGATAAGCGCCTTGATTAGTTGGTTTATTTCAACTAGGTGCTATATAAGACTAATCTCTCTTTGTGTTTATGTCCACAGGTCTGTGTGAAGAAATATAATGGACATGACATCAGCAGAGGGTTTGTGTCTCTCCACCATGGTTCCATTTCCTACTAATACTGTTAGGTTATCTAACCAAAAATTCTATGTCCAGTGAGTTGGAGGCCTATTATAAAGGTCTTCTCACTTTGCCCTCTTGATCCAATTCCTTCCCCTAGAGGTGGAGAGAGTTAAGAGGCGTTCAGTGGTGGAGTGCTCCAGTTCATCAGGTTGGATGGTTTGTCTAGACAAGGTGTCAGGTATCTAATTATTGATATGAGGTGATGTTAATTATTTAGAGGAAAGGGAGATAATTAACTCTATTTGCCATTGTTATCAGTATTTATCTGATGCTTGTGTAGTCGAAATGTCCATTCTGCACATGTTCTGGTTAGAGATACAATTCGTCCTTGCACTGGGATGTTTGTTGGGGATCGATTTTTTCCTGTCATAGGATTAATGACGTCATAATCAGCCTTGCTCTTTATTAACAATTAAAGTTGTCCGAAGCTGGTTTTCTGATAAATTATGATCTTTATGATCATTTTCCTTCTCTTGAGTTGGTGAGTTTTCTAACCTTAACTAGTTTGCTCATACTCCTCGTCCTTTGGCCTTTTTCAGAGACCTGGTTGTGCGTCCTGTGGACGATTTTTGAGGGACAAGTTTGGCCCTCATCTCTGTTTTCAGTGTAGCCCCTGTGGTCCCTTGCTTAATTGCGAGATATGTAAGCACTGGGGGGGGCGAGCTAATGTCCGAATTCTTGTGCTTGCAGGCGAAGGACAAGGTGGAGGAGGAGAAGAAGAAGCTGAAAAAAGAGGTTGTAAGTAAGAAGGGTAAGAGGAAGGCCTCGTCCGCGGTGGACATGGAGGCCTTCCGGACCGAGATGTTGGGAGAGATGAGGAGGACAATAAAGGATTTGGTTCCAGAGTTGCTTCGTGGCATGCTTCCTGGACCAAATCCTTTATTGACCTCATCATCTGCTTCGGAGCAGGTAATCCCCACCTCTGAATCAACGTTCCTTAGTACGCTTCCGTTGTTTGAAGATTCAGAGGTGGCCCCATTAGAGGGGGCGTTCCACGGCCCTGGCAGCAGGCTTATTGCCGCGCCCAATAGGGACCGTGGACGGTCGTCGCTGGAACCCGCGGGCTGCTTATCAGTCCAGGGGTATCCGCACACCGCGGGTGCCAGTACCTCGTATGGCACCTTCCCTGGCCAGTCCGGGTTAGCTCTCTTTGCTGACCCGGAGTCTAATCTGTCTGGCCAGGAGGATGAGGATTACCTGTTGGGGTCGCCGTCTGAAGACGTGGCCATGGATTATGACGTCTGTGCACCCCTCGCGGGGAATACAGGCGCCTTTTTCCACGGTTCTACTCTCCCAGGGGTAGAATCCACGGTTCAGGCTGTGGCCCTGGGCGCTGAAGGCCAGCGGTACCGCATACCTCGGCTTGCCGAGAGTGTCGCTGGTGCTGGCCGGGGCCGTGGTGGGGCGGTATATGCCCCGCGCTCTACCACGGCGCCTGCTCCTGGTCAAGCCAGTGAGATTAGCATGCCGGTATTGTCAGGCCCGCATGCTCTCCCTGGCTTGCCAGGGATATCAGCGTATCCGCCGTCAAGCTCTGTTGCTTGCGCTCAGGAGGAAGACGAAGGCCCCCGTCTTGTAGAGCGCTCGCAGCTAGCCACGGAGGAGGATTGGTCTGACGCTTGCCAGTGGTTGGTGAGTGTTAGACCAGATCTGCCCGTGGAGCAGTCGGCTAGCCAGCGTGAGCACAGGCCGTGGTTAGCTGGTAAGCCTACTGCTAACGCTATGCCTTCTCTGCCGCTGGCAGAGCATGTCGTTGACATGTTCGAGGCGGCGGAGACGTCCATTAAGTCGAGTGGACGTCTCGCTAAGGCCCCGCGCGAGGTGGCCAGGCATTGCCGCATCGTGCCCCTGGACTACCAGCGGTACGGTGTGGTACCGAAGCCGAGCGTGGATGACCGCGCGGCTTTGGGTGAGGATGCGCGGCCAGGCTCCCGTTCTGACACGGGAGTCTTGTGTTCGAACGCGTTGCGTTCAGCAAATGCCGCGTTGCGTGATGCGGAGGAGAGTGGGAGGGCTTCGATTGCCGCTCTGTCCCACGTCTCCCAGCTGTTACAAGGGGTAGTAACAGCATCCGCATCGCGCCAGCCAAGTCCGGTCACAGTCCAGCGAGCCATCCAGGATGGTATCAACCTGGCTCTGGACTGTATGACGCGGGCGGTGACCAGGAGTGTCCGGGCAAGGCGCACTTTTGCCTTGGATAATCTGTGCCCGTCCCAGGACCTCTACAATAGGCTACTACGTACGCCTATGACAGGTCCTGGTCTCTTTGGAGGTGAGGGATGTAGGCACCTCCAGGAGACGGTTACTCTGGTCAATAACCAGAGGGCGCTGCGCGAGCAGTTTGAGGTGCTTCGTCGTGCCAACGTTCGCGCCGCACCCCCTGCGTATCGTCCCCTGCAGGCTCGAGGTGGTAGTGGCCAGGTCAGAGGCCAACCACCATCGCAGCGCCGGCCTCGGCCGCGTGCGATTCGGCCAGCAGCGAGGGGGGCGCAGGCTCCTCAGGCGCAGTCAGCCAGGCAGCCGCCCGCGCACCGAGGTGCGCGCGGTGCTGGTCGTGGCGCGCGAGGATCTGGGCGGGGTAATCGTTCCTGATGGGACGGTTACCGTGGTGAGAACCGCGCCGGTGTTTCTGGCAAAGGAGACAGTGCCGCTCTTGCACTCCTTATGTCCACCTCTATCCCTAGGTGGACCGGTGGGAGGCCGGCTAGCCGACCACATGCAAGAGTGGGAACGGTTAACTCAGGACCGTTTAGTCTTGCGATGGCTTTCAGTCGGGTATCATCCCGATTGGATGACAGGCCCGCCATCGCGACTGTCTCTAGTGCCGATCTGGACTCCAAATCCGAGAGATCCAGATCAAAGGTTGTGTATCGAGGAGGAAATAAATTCCCTCATACAAAAAGGAGCTATTCAGCCGGCACAGAGGTGTCCGGGCTTCTATTCAACCCTGTTCTTAGTAACAAAGAACACCGGAGGGTGGAGACCAATTCTCAACCTCAAGCCATTGAACAAGTTCATAGAGACGCCCAGTTTCAAGATGGAGACTGTGCGCTCGGTGTTGGCAGGGTTAGAGAGGGGAATGTGGACAGCGTCGATAGATTTGAAGGACGCTTATTTCCACATCCCCATACACAGGAGTTTCCGTCGCTTCCTGAGATTTGCATTCCAGGGCAGACAGTGGGAATTCAGGGTGCTACCCTTCGGAATTTCCACGGCTCCTTGGGTTTTCACCCGTGTGGTTCTTGCGATCACCGCATACCTCCGCAGGAGAAGCATAGCAGTCCACACGTACATAGACGACTGGCTGTTGAAAGCACACACCCGGGAAAGTTTATCGGCCAGTCTGGAGATTGTTTTGAAAACTCTCACAGACTTAGGCTGGATGATCAATTTCCCAAAATCAGAGCTGATTCCATCCCAGAAGTTTGTTTACCTGGGAATGTTCTTCGATCTAGAGACAGGATATGTTTATCCTACTCAGGAGAGAGTTCAGAAACTCATCTCATTAATTCAGTCGGTGTGCGACAGTCGTCATGTCCTGGCACGGGTTTACTTGAGAATGCTGGGGTTGATAGTTTCATTGGAACCAGTCATTCCTCAGGCCGCCTTACGCAGGCGGCCGATCCAGTTATTTCTCATGACACAATGGACCCAGAGTACAGGTTCGCTGGACTCGAATGTGTCAGTGTTGGCGCCTCTGATTCATCACCTGCAATGGTAGTTGGACACAGAGAATCTCTTGGTGGGGGTTATGCTAACCCCTCCCCACCCTCAGGTGACTGTGTATACAGATGCATCGATGGAGGGCTGGGGAGCTTGCCTGGAAGAGTCCACGATATCAGGGCTTTGGAATCTGGAACAGTCAAAGGAACATATAAATCTACTGGAGCTAAGAGCAGTAGTCCTGGGCCTGGAACATTTCTTACAGAAAGTTCAGGGCAAGATTGTTCTTATTCGTTCAGACAACTCAACAGTTGTGACTTACATAAACCGCCAGGGCGGAACGAAGTCGCCCAGTCTCTGTATGATGACATGGAGACTGCTTTGTTGGTGTCTGGATCACCAGATTACCTTGAAAGCAGTTCATATTCCGGGAAGGTTAAATCTGCTAGCAGACTCATTGAGCCGAAGGATGAGTGTTTTACCCACGGAATGGCAACTAAATCAATGTGTGGCGGATCGTCTGTTCGACCATTGGGGGAAACCCAACATCGATTTGTTCGCAACGAAGAAGAATGCGAAGATGACGACGTACGTCTCTCCGATTCCGGATCCAAGCGCTTTCGCAACAGATGCGTTAGCTATCAGCTGGGGGAGAATGTATGCATACGCATTCCCTCCAGCAATCCTGATTCCAAAAATTCTTCAGAAAATCAGACAAGAGGAATGCCAAGTGCTTCTGATCGCCCCGGATTGGCCAAGCCGATCATGGTATACGGATCTGCTGGACCTTCTGGTCTGCAATCCGGTTCCTCTGCCTCTGATGGACGATATTATCTTCCAGGGCAAGGCCCTTCACAACAATCCGTCAATGTTCAGATTGACTGCGTGGATGTTGTCAAGGAATCTAGAATTAAGGAGGGCTTTTCTGAGCAAGCAGCCATGTTTATGGCCAAAGCCAGGAGGGGGTCAACCTCCAGAGCATATAATTATAAAATCAACAGATTTGCAGAATGGTGCTCAAAAAGATGTATTGATCCAATGGATTCATCTATTCAGGTAGTAGCTGATTTCCTCTGTCACCTCTATGATGCCTATAGCCTCAAGCCTAACTCTATTGCTGGTTATAAGTCAGCTTTAATGTCTGTTATTCCTTGCTTGGCTAAGAGGGGAAGTGATGAAGTAAATACATTAAATGTATTAATTAAAGGCATGGGCAATCTAAGACCAAGGAATCCACCTGTGATTCCGTCTTGGAGTTTATCGCTAGTGCTTCAAGTACTAGGTGATAAGCTGTTTGAACCACTTAGTTCCATTTCTATGAAACTATTAACACTGAAGACTGTGTTTTTAATTGCTGCGGCCTCGGCTAGGCGTAGGAGTGAAATTCATGCCTTATCAGCCGAGGATGACCGTTTTGTGGTTTCAGGGGAAGGCCTTAAGCTGCTACCTAGGATTAATTTCTTGGCTAAAAATCAGTCGTTGAAATATCCAGGTCAACCTATTGTTTTGCCTGCTTTAACTAGATATGATCCTAATTCTAAAGCATGGTGTCCCGTCCGGGCGCTTCGCCGGTACAAACAACGTACGGCGGAGTGGCGCACCGACCAGTCGGCGTTATGGTTGTCTTATGTTGAACCCCATGGCAGGGCTTCTAAGGACACCATTTCCAGGTGAATTGTAGAATGCATTCAGTTTTGCCATAAATCTGCCACCGGGAAGCAGGTTGACGTGGCCAAGGCTCACAGTGTCCGCGGCGTAGTGACATCCACTGCCCTATTTAATGGGGTCCCTGTGGATGATATTATGTCGGTGGCTCAGTGGCACTGTGAGTCAAGTTTTACAGACCATTATCTCCGTGACACCTCTAATCCTCTCGCCTTGTCGATTTTGAAAAAATAACTAGGCATATATTTTTGATGGGGTTTCCTCATTGCTTATATATTTCACAATTAATTTATGGAAACAACCACTAATTTGGGACTACATCGTTCTTCACCAATGGGAAGAGGATGTCAGCAGCCATTTCAACAAGGTCAGTCTTGTGTATGTGTTGTCCATTGTTGATTGTCTTGTCACGTTACCCGTTATTAATATGATGATGGTTTTGTGTATTTATGTGGTTCATTGTTGAGAGTATACGAAAATGGAGTTTTTTCGTCTCTGTCCTGTAGTACATGGCACTTGTACGTAGAGAGCGTATAGGACATTGAGGTCATTCGACTCTTCCTCCCAGGAAGGAGGGGGGGGAGCGCATATGACATTCGGTCATCTCTCATACATCGGGGGTGTTATCCGATGGTTAGTCAAATCCTGACTGTTTTTTCATACAGTTTCAGAAGTTTAAGTGCCTTACACGCAGAAAAGCGTATAGGGATGAGCTGGTCTTTTGACCTCGCCTCCCTCCCGCCGAATTCACTGTCGAATTCTGGCAATATCAAAAGTATTAGGGAGGTAAGTATACTCTTGATGTGAAATAAACGAAATCAAGGATTTCTTTTTTCACGAGAGAGTTGATACTTACCTCCCTAGATACGGACCCGGCCTCTCCACCCCACAGAGGCTCGGTCTTCAGGCTCTTTATAGTTGCATGTGTATCAGCCAATAAATTAGTCAGAGGAAGTGCTAGTCTGCGCATGCGCGGTGGTGGGGCTGGCATCCGCCAGACTACGCTCTGACTCCCTGCCCAGTAGGGGCACCTAACTGTTTTAATCTGAGTGTTTATTGAGTGAAAGCCAATATTTAGCAATATCAAAAGTATTAGGGAGGTAAGTATCAACTCTCTCGTGAAAAAAGAAATCCTTGATTTCGTTTAATTTCCAGAAAACTATACAGGTAAACTGTTGAAGATTTTGAAACTAATTTGACAGGGTGCTGTTGCTGCCTATGATGTCATATGATTGATTGATAAACTGGATTCCTCTATTGAGCATGTGGCTTCTATTTCCTTGTTATGCGTACTAGAAACGCAAACGTCATGATCTACTTTCATCGCTCAACATTGAATGACAACACATAAATAATAAAAAATAAATTGTAATAAATTATTTCATTTTGTTAAAATATTAATATATTTTTTACAAATTGTTATTTACATAGTACATAGTTCAGGTTTATTTAGTAGTAGCAGTAGCAGCAGCAGGTTCATAACATACATTTATCATTGAATAATTAATAAATTTGTAGTGTATGATGAGTCATGGTGAATGCTGTTTTGATGGCCTTATGCCTCTTCATTTGGTCCATAGAGATTTCCACAGGTCGTCAAGAAATGTGTCGTCTGACATGATTGTCTTGTTCATATATTTGTCCCAGGCGTCATGCAGTTTCTCGTCCAGTCGTCTGTACTGCGTGTTGTTGTCGCTCTCCAGGTCATTTGACAGAATGTTAATCTCAATCATCTCTGCCTCTTGTTGGAGTAATGGAACAAGTTGGTAAAATGGCAGGCTGACTTGTCCTGCTTTTAAGTTCATCCTGTGATGCCACCCTGAAATTAAATTAAAAATAGCACACTAAAATTTTTTGCCAAAAAAATAAAATTCTATTTTATGTTTTTACGTAGATATCTATATTTCCTGACAATCCCACGCGGTTAAGCTATTATGAAATTACGCATCATCGGCATCGATTATAGCTTACATATGCAACAACAGCTCCAAGTCAAATTAGTTTCGAAATATCCAAAAGACAAAGATTTCGGCTCTTCAGAGCTATGTGACTCCTGGAAAAAATACAGTAAATGTTGGATGCGCCAAGCAACGTCATTTTAATTGAATTACCGCCTCTACTGGGTTCTAATCTAGTGGAGGTAACACGTAGGAAATATGCTTATCTTGCTTATGATGCATTATATAAAGATCTTTAATGCAAAAAGGGAAATTAATTAAAAGTCCAAAATCGTGAAGGAAAGACGTAAAAACATACTACAATGTAAGGTCTGTGATCACATCATATACATTGTATAGAACATGTCTGTAAAGTACTAAAGTTTCAATACAGAGTCACTATTAACCCTTTCACGATGAAGTCAGCCAAAACCGGCCTCTGTAGTGGTCTTGGGGAATGTCCATTTGCAGGCCAAGAGAAGACTTTTTTTGAAATTTTACCACTGGAATGACTGGCTCGATAACTGAGCTAGTCATTCCAGTGACAAATTTTCGATAATACTCTTCTCTTGGCCTGCAAATGGACATTCAATAAGTAAATATTAAAATTTTTAAAGACCATCGTGGTCCATTTATAAGATGACGATCCGCACCAATAATGACGTTGAAGGTAAATTGCTAAAGCTATTTTCTACATGTAGGAGTATAATTTCTTCTCACGTATGGTATATCATGTGTAATAAGTTTCCCGGTGGTGCTTGTCTCGTCCCGTAAAGCGAGACACTAGTGTTACCTATTCATTGTCGGTGTGTCATTTGGGGTTTTTTTCAATGACCTTTACTAGTTAACCCTTTAATGACTAAATTTGTTCCAAAAATTTTAATATTTACTTATTGAATGTCCATTTGCAGTTTGATATATCAAATACTGTATTGTTCATCAATTGGTTGTCCATATACGTTACCAGCTGCTGTATGTTCTCTGTGTTTGCCAGCCATTTTAGATTATCAAATGTGGCTGGAATGTGTCCTGCTGGTAAGAATGGTAGCGCAGTCAGTGGCTGTATGTAATGAAACATGGCCTGTTTCGCTCTGTAAGTGGTCACCAGTCCGTATTCTTGCACGTGGCACCATACCGCTTGCGTGAAATGGAAAACACACCCTTTAATGGCAACACCCGGAAATACTGAGTGGATCGCCTGCCATGCCACTGAAAAGATAAACACAAGATTCATAAATTTAAAGATGCATTATCTCCGAGATATAATTTGTTTAAAAATACTGAAAATTTTTCTAAATAAATTTGAACATTTTCAGTGTTTATGCTATAATATAATAGTCCCCATCACACATATTTGTTATTTGTTGTTTTTCTGGAAACTCGTGTGCTAGGATCGGCAATTGGAAACATTAAAAAGCTACACACCGGGAGGACTGAAACCGCAAAAAATTCTATCGGGACATCAAACAAATAAGTTACATAATAATATGCTTTGTTTATACAAGACTGGCGATGTATCGAATTGATGTTCAAATGAGATTCTTGACCTGCTGGAAGTGTTAATGGACATGGTTCCCTAGGCATATATTCTTGTTAACACTCACCTGTTTCAAATTCCAGAACAAACATCTCGACTGCGTATCTTTCCAACTTCTCTTTAAGTGCCTCCAGAACCTATAAAAAGCAATAAAAAATCAATTAGATCAATCATATTTGACATAGTTCACAGCAGAGCGCTTGAAAATAAAATTGTTAAATTTCTATACTTTTATAGGCTTCGGCCTCTTTCATTGCCAATATATCTATCTGTTTACATTCACACTCGTGGAACATAATCCTGGACCGGTATGACGCCACTCTGTGATTCTCATGAAAATATGCAAATAATATTTTTATTTTATAAAAAGCATACAAAAGCATATTTTGCGTGCTTTGACCCTTCTCCATTTATGTTCTCCATTTATGTTCCCCTTTAAAGCTTTTGGCATTATTATTGGCTAAGCATTATTCCCTCGCACGCACGCAATGAAGCAATGTATATTCCCCATTTTGTGTGGGAAATTTGATAAACTGTTTGATTCAGACCGCGTTGATTAATCCATTGTTTTTTAATTTTTAATTAATCAATGATCAAAGTGATTAATGAGGACGATAATAGCTCAACCATCAAAGGTAGTCACTAAGCTTTAGTAAAAGCTTGAGAAGAATTCCATGGTCTATAATTATACCTAAAGAAAATCATAATTGTCTCTTAGGAAATGTCTGTTTGCAAACCGATAGACTATTTTTGGCAAATTACCCATTTATCGAGCAAGTCATTCCAGTGTTAAATTTTCAAAAATAGTCCATCAGTCTGCAAACACGTTTTTTTTCATGATCAACTATTGTAGAAGCTGAATTTGTCCAGATTGAATGTTAAAGGGTTAATTCAAACCGCAGACGACACGCATTTATTTATTTTATTTATTTATTGACGCACGTACGGATGGACACACATAGATCCACGCATGCACGCATGATATGACAACAGGAGAGTATGTCTGTAGAAATAATGATACATCAGATTATAGGTGTTATTCGAGGACCAAGCCTACAACATATGTTTAAGCACCAGAATTAATACTTTACAAAGCAAGGATACAGCCTTTTGGTTTTGATGGTGCTGTTGCTGTCTATGTACCGAGTATTATGAAAAATTGAATTTGCCCAGATCTGGATTTACTACAATAAATTAAGTTGTACTGCAATTTTCGCGGCGATTGTATCATCTTCTTCTTTTCGTTCACTGATCATACCGCCAGTCCTGTAAGTGACTATCGACATGATCATAAGCGTTAAGTGCGTGGATCCATGGTTTATTAGAGTGCGCCGTGCGGCCTGGAACCTCCGTCTTCAGCACTCGAGGTTTCTGTCAGGGTTACCTCACCCTTACCTCCTTTAGTCGCCTCTTACGACACGCAGAGGATACGGAAGGTGTATTCTAAGCCCCACCTACAGGTCAGAACTGTCCCCTAAGGGTGCAGATCTCCCAAAGTGGTGAATCTTAAAAAACAGAAAGCTCTTGCGCACAGCTGGAGGTAAGCTTGATAAGATTTTCATAGCACCGGACCTTACACCCCAACCTCGTGACGAGTGGAAAAAACTACAGACACTGAGGGATGAGTGAAACAAAACCCTACATCAACAGAGAGACAAAAGCCACCAATGGATTATCCGGTCAAATCGCCTCATCAAGACCACACCAAAACCCATAACAGATGCAATGAATACAAGAACAAAATAGATGCAACCAACACAATAACAAAAAATTAGCCTCTGGAAATGGGATCAATTTAGCTCTGTTAATTTTGGTACATATCTAGAGATCAAACCTGATAGGGAATGCCCTATTGAGTGTGATTTATGGTATAAAGTTGGCTACTGCCTCCTACTACAGTCAGATGCCAAAACTACATGTAGCTGTTTACGTGTACATTAGTACACACAAATATAGCTGTGGTTTTATTTCTCTTTGACTGTTTGCTTTCTGTTGAAAACTTTTATCAAAGCAAGTGAACTTAGTAGAACAGTCTAGAAAACTACCTTATTTCGTGCATACAACAAAACAGGTGTGACAAGAACAACAATAAGAACACCAACTGTTGGAATCAAACGTCAATTTAGTACATTACTTCACAGAAGTGCTGGTCAAGTTGCAGTTTGAAAGTCTTCAGTGTGTTTGCATTTACAGTACTTGCTGGCAGGGAGTTCCAGTGTTGGCTACAAAATGTGGTTAATACACTATAAATAAAATTATCTATAATGTTTTCAGTGTCTGCAACATTTTAATAAGTACATATAATTGCTATGATTCTTTAATGCTTTTTTTCGCCATTCAAAGAAGGTTGTAAAACTAAATAACAGAAACAAACTCAAGTTACCCCTTTTCATGAGGGGTAAAAATAAGGCTATAGCCGGGCCGTGAAACATTAATTTTCATAATGGGTGTTATAAGACTAACAGTCATATTTCTACATGTAGGTATAAAAACATTTACATGTAAGATTCCAAAAGGCTAGTAAAACGAATTACGGAGATAAAAGTAGCAGAAAATTACACAATAAAGACTGCTAGTAATGATAAAGAGAAAGCGGATGTTCTGGCCGACTTCTTTATGAGGTGTTTTTACGAAAGAATGAAATGCGAATTATTACATGTACCGTACCTACAAATTTCCACATTAGGAAATCCTTCTCCTACCATATTCCCACCACTGAACTGTTCAGTGGCGGTCTTCTAAGATATAACTAGCACACAGTAATGTATGACTATATACATGTAGTAAGATGACTTTATTCAGACTGAGCTATAACGGGTGTGTCGGGGTGAGGGCTAATTCGGACAGGGCGGATACATGTCAATTATAGCTGGTACTATACTAAATCAAGGGGATGTAGGTTACAAGGTACTCTAAGGCCATATAGCTATAGAATCATTACATCTCTCTTCTTAAGCTTAATTATCTAGGCATTGATCGTATAATTAATAATATCTTCATGTTCAAACTAATTATTACTGTCGATAAGGCGTGATTCATAAAGTGTTTCTATGTGCTGTCATAAGAGTTATTTGAAATTTCAAAACTGAGTTCTCCTGTGAATGTCATTTAGGTGAATTTAACGGAAAGTCAATGTTCACATACCAAGACAATAAATGTATTCACATCGTCCTTTTGGAATATACTTTAAACATATGTTGTATGCTTGGTCCTCGAATAACACCTATAATCTGGTGTGCTTTGCCGATACATCCAATATGGATAAATATGTAGATAGCACATCATACTAACTAATACAATATAAAACTCTCACTACTATTCCTATATATTTGATAATAATGGATATATGCGAACTGTTACTCTGCTTTGCTATTTCTGTTTGCACAATGTTGGAATACGTGTTGCCGAATTTAGAACGTGGTCTTTGAATCTTGTTGGTCCTCTGATGACACGTCCACGTGAAGCCATAGTTTGTTCTGAATGTTTCTGACCAATTGCAGTAGTTGTACCTGTTGGTCCTGGTGTTGATGGTTGAACTGATGCATGTGTGGGCATATGAGGAAGGTCTACTGTTTCCTCTGGTTCGTTGGGTGGTCTGAATGTTTCTGATGTCTTTCTTAGGTCTACGTGATTTCTCGTGTATTTCGCTCCATTCGATTCCACAATATATGACTGTGACGTAGTCATTGGCTAGTTTTATTCTCCACTATTGCTGGTTTCCATTGTTTGTCTGATAGAATTCTCACACTATCTCCTTCTGAAAGTGCTGGAAGTGCTTTCGCATTTCGATCATAATAATGTTTTTGAATGTTTTGATGTTTCTACCATTCCTGTTTACGATTTGCCATTACTAGTCTAGGAGTTAGTAATGTTGTTTTTGTTGGCAATAATGTCTTTGTTATCCTACCCATTAAAAGTTATGCTGTTGATCCGAGATTCTCGATCGGTATATTTCTTAAGTCGAGCATGACTAGGGAAGGGTCATGTCAATTATAGCTGGTACCATGCTAAATCAAGGGGATGTAGGTTACAAGGTACTCTAAGGCTATATAGCTATTGAATCATTACAACCACCACCACATTATTCACAGAATACTGTAATGTCTGCCCCATCCCTCACCCACTCGTGGGCTGCGACTCGGACATGGTGAGCTTTAAGCGAGGCACAATCATGGCAAAAGAGAAGGATAACATCAAGAAAGAAGAAGATGGAATTTAGGTGTCTTTGAGCTCTGCACTCGAACCCACGTAAAATTGCACTAGAAGTGCAGTCAGCAACCCCCAATGTCTGGCATCGATGTGACGATGAGAGGTGGCACCAATGTCTGTGGTGCCACCCACGCCGCGTTGCCAACCACAAAGGAAATATATTCTACTTTTGCTTGGACAAATAGAGAGATCAGATGTGTCTCTCAAGTACATGTATCTGACATCATAAGAAAAGTAACTTCTTGAGATTACAATCAAAATGACGTAGCTCCATCTTAGCAAATTATTGTCATTAAAGTATACAAATTTGAAGCAACTTTGATTGACAGCTGTTTCTGTCTATGGCAGCAGCAGCCTGAAGTCAAATTAGTTTCCAAATATTCAACAGCTTACCTGTATGGAGGTAGTAGTTACCTTGATATTTAGACTCTGGGAATTCCGGTTTGGACGCTTTAAATCGATTTCAACAGTGTTGAAATTGATTTGAAGCGTTCAAACCTGAGTCAACACACATAAAAGGTGGGTGGAGCCTAGATAGAAATAGGCTAGTCATATCCAGAAATGGATCCCTTGTTTGTCATTTAAGATCGTTGGAAATCGTTAATTTAATTTTCTATTTGTTTTTCAGCTAATACAGCCTCTTCCGCTTGATACTGAAAATCATTCCAAAGATTTATTTCATCCTCAAGTCAACACATACTCGTGATGCAAAGCATAAACTGTAATCAACAGGTTGACCTAGTGTCCCAGATTATGAAGGCAGTGCACGCTAATCTGAGCAGCACAGATGTCTTTGGCACGTCAAACTTTGATGAAACGTCTTGTGATTATTACTGTCCACACCCATTCTGCTGGAAATCAAATGAGCGAAAACAGCGGGGATTTCCCAGACTCTCAAGCGCTAAACAGCAAATTGATGAGCTAGAATATGGTACATGTAAACTTATGTAGTTAACCCTTTAACAATCATATCAGCCAAAAATTGCTTCTACTGTGTTCTTGTGAAATGTCCATTTGCAGCCCAAGAGAAGACTATTTTTGAAAATTTACCACTGCAATGACTGGCTCGATAATCGAGCCAGTAATTTGAGTGATAAATTAAAAAAAATAGTTTTCTTGGGCTGCAGATGGACATTTTCTATAAGAAAATTTGAATTTTCATGAACAAATTCAAGGGTTAAAGAGTTATTAATATTAGTTTAAGTATATTATTATTGAAAATGTAAAGTACATGTATCTGCATTTCATAGTATTGAGGTGCAGCTGCTGAGTTGACAAATTTCCATGGAAATGAACATTGGATCAGTTGGCAATATTTCAGAATACCTTTAGTAGAAAAAGCGATGTCGTACTCGACAACCTCGGACAGACAGACTTGGTTGAATATCTAGCATGATAACTCAAGAAATATCCAAGGGATTGTGATGAAACTTGGGTCAATGGTTGCGCTTGTGCTCACAAAAAAATCTATTGATGATGGCATTAAAAAATTGAAGATCAATTAAAGGTGTCGGGCCGTGAGACTTAAAGAATGATTTTTTTTTTGTCAGTTGCTGACAACTTCGGTGAATACCTACATGTAATTCATCTCATGGCTTAGTTGCGCTTCACAGCTACATGTAGTATGTGTGACACGCTCGGTCAGTCTTCCAAATTTCTTACATTTCTGACCATTGATAAAGCTGAGCTTTTTGACCATGTTAGCCACCTGGGCCCATGACAAAACTTAAAGGGCACAGTCCATTTTTCAAGAGCCCAATCTTATAATTATGCATCAGCATACAAGCTTCCACATTTAGAAGCACAGGAATACATGACATTGTATAATAATTTAGGATTTACTGATGTAGAACGTGTTAAATTCTATGTCTGTCTAAACAGAAAATTTGTTGAACATTTTGAAATTTATGTAACTGGAAGCCATTGTTGCCATAGGCAGCAATTGCTTCCAGTTAAATTAATTTCAAAATATTCAACAGAATATGCTACATGTATGCACATCATACAGAATTTAGTTTTTTAAGGATTGAAAGCGTTAATGAAACTGGTCTACCTGCATGACTTGGAAGATATATAAGATGATTTTCTGTTCACAATCTTAAAAATTAATTGAAATATTTAGGCCGCCACCTGTGCTAGTGCGTTTGAAATTTTGATATCCCAGCCTGCTACTGGGCCCCTGTTAATCTTCATCACTGTTTCTGACATAGTTTCTATGTCGCAACTACATGACTGTATACAATGTAGTGTGTCATACTTGTCCCAGTACATGTAAATAATGATGTGAAAAATTTAGATGATTTTGACAATACATTTATCTCTAATGCATGATTCCAAACTGTCACTCAGGTATGCATGTATGGCATCATAATTAATTATGTCGCATAGGTTTCAAAGAACATAAATCGATCCGAACATGTGGAAAGGGTGGGTGGAGCTTAAAGGTCCCAATGGGCGGGGCATAGCTAGACATGTATCCTGTTATTCTCAACATGTCAGTCATGTCAGTACATTCACAGCTGTTGGCCATTTAATAACCAAAACAGTACAGAAAATAAGAGATCATTCCTTGAAAATTTACCACTGGAATGACTGGCTAAATTATTGAGTCCGGCATTCCAATTGTAAATAAAAAAAAATAATATTCTCTTGTCTTGCAAATGGACCTTCCTCTTGACCACTGCAGAGGTGGATTTTGGCCAGCTTTCTCCGTAGCGTGTTTAACTATCAGAGTATGAGTTTCTCAGATGAATAGCATTGCAGATGGTTGAGAAATGATATGGTGCGGGTGTCTGGGTATTTAGTGGTTGATGTTTACTATATATACTATTGCATGCCATAATTATTCTGTTTTCAGAGTTCCCTACTGTAAATTTCTATGAGTTATTGCTTGATGCCACTCTGCAGCCAGGTGATAGCAGCTGCAAGACAGAATCAAAAGATCACTTCACGCAATCTGCTAATGATACAGACAGGTTTGTTGCTTGCTGCTGCTACCACCAATAAAAATCACTACCGCTACCCCACCAATCCCACCACCACCTAAACCACCACCACTCAGTTATCTGAATTCTAGTGCTTCCCAGCTACTGAAATGAATTCGTGATACGTTTCCCATGAGTATATTTTCTTTCAAAGCAAGGGAGATAACAGTTGTATAATTTTAAATATTTACATACTATCAAAAGTTATTGGCCCTGATGTATTGTTGAATAATTTTGAACAGGACATTTGAATCTTGCATCTCTGTTAGCTTACTTGGCCAGAATGACCCAAGTGAGCTTATGCAGTGGTGACCATCCGTCTGGAATCTGTCTGTCTGTCAACATTTTCATTGGCTCTCTGACCCTCGAATTGTGTTCAATTTCAATTTTCTCATAGAAAATGTTCATCTGCTGACCAAATGACTGGCTCAGTTATCGAGCCAATCATTCCAGTGGTAAATTTTCAAAAATAGTTTTCTCTTGGTCTGCAAATGGACATTTCTCAAGATCGCTGCAGAGGCCGTTTTTGACTGATATGAGGGTTAAAGGGTTTAAAGACAACTTATCAAGACCCACTGGCTCAATTATATTTGGCAGAAAGCATCCTTAGGACATGAAAATCCAAGTTTGATCAAACGAAGCCGATTGTCCAATTTCACTGATTTTTTTATATGTCTGTATAAATCTCAGATTCAAAACTCATACAGCATCATGTAAGGGAACAGCTGAACCAAGTTTGTTCAAAGCTTGTAGCAAAGGGGTCAAAATTTCAAATTTGTTCTAATTGATTTTCGCTGGTGTTAAATTGAATCTATATAACTGCATAGTTGAATATGACCAATTTCCAGACCTTAACGATAACTATTTTTTATTTTTCACTTTATTCATCTAATGAAGTACAAAAATCATAAAATTCAGCAAAACGCTAACTTCCATAAGAATGGGAACTAAATACATAACATATCTCAGTGAGTTATTTATTTTCTACTCAGTAGTGGTCAATATTAGTCTTATTAACTCATTGATGATAATAAATCATCCCATGTGGAAAAATATTCAAAATTATAACTCAGTTTCACCAAATAATTTCAAAACAACTGTACATAGATGAACAATATCAATTAATTCATGTGTCATCTATCTATTTTACACTAAACATGTAAGACAGTAATTTGATTAATGAAACCAATTTAATTGATATTATTACCTTTTTACTAATTGAATTAACCACATTACTAAATTTACAAAAACGTGACGTACTGCCGGAAAATCTCTTTGACACTAATTTTATAGGACATGGATTTCCTGCTAATATTTGTATGCCTAAAAGTAGATATCATGAGTCTATACAAAAGGCATATTAGTAACAATTTTTAAGTAGTATATTCTTAGAGTAATAATTGTGAAAACAAAACATGATGTACAGCCGGAATTTGGTGCACCGTTTTTGTGTCATTTGACAGAACGTGAACATCATATTACTTTCACAAATGTATGGTCTTGAATTAATAGCAATATATTAATTTACAAAATATCGCAATGAATACACAAATATCCTTCATATATATTAACACACAGATGCCTTTTATATAGACCATGCTTTCATATCATAAAATCTTCAATTAGACCAATTTTCTGCTATTTGCTAACCAATATGCACTTGGAAAGATAAAACACACAATACATATATCAAATTAAAGCCCATAATTGAGGCTTTGCACTTATGCCATTTTATTTTTTTTTAAGGGAACTTCTATGGCTTTTTTAATCTGTAGATACACGATGCAAACATAGTTTTTTGCCTTGCACCATGAAAAATAACATATTTTCCTCTTCTTTCTATTTCAAAGTAACATACTGCAGTTTATTCTCAACAAAATATGGTAAACCTATATATTTTAAGGTTACTTGCATATTGTAACTTCAGGAAACACAGACAGTTAGTTCATAAAAACACACATAAATGCACTAAACCTGTCAAGCTTATACTACGAAAAGTTTGGTTGGGCTCAACTTAGATTCTACAAGCCCTAAGGGAATTCGTTTGGCCAAATATAATGATTTGTTGGCCATCTTGGATAACCTGGCTTTTGTGAAAACGACTTCAGAACCGCTAAATGGATTGGGCCGAGATATCATTAGGGACTAAGGATCATTAAAGTTTGTTCAAGAGAAGTTTCTGCGTAAAGAAACGGATTTGGAGCTAAAATTGGTTTTATATGGTTTTTTTAGTATTCTGATTTCAAATTTGCCATTTTTTAAACTGTCGGATAGATGGTTTGGTGTCCATCTTGAATCTTTTTCCTGCCAAATGCTCCGATAATAAATCAATAGGAAATTTTAATTGTATTCTTCCCGAGAACCCTTCGGCTGATTTCAAGTATATTTGGGTAGAAGCATCCTTAGGACATACAAATCGAGGTTTGTTCAAATGATGCCAATTTGCCAAACAACCATCTTGGATTTTGGCCGACTTGAAATGTCTTTAAAAATCTTCTTTTCCGAACCCGCTTGTGGTACAACAGCTGAACCAAGTTTATTCAAGGGATATGTGATAACATATGCCATACCATCCCGTAGCATTCCTTACAGTCAGACATGGGGTAATTGCAATTTGTAATTGTAATTGGCTGTAATTTAATTACATTTTTCAAGTAATTGATTGTAATTGTAATTGAGTAGTTGAAAAAGTAATTGTAATTGAATTGTAATTAATTACATTTGAAAATTGTGTAATTTGTAATGGGTAATTTCAATTACATTATCAATTACATGCTAAAATTGAAGGTCTGTTTGATGCTGACATTATAAATTAATATCTCTTCTTAATTCTTCACAACACACCCCAATGCATTAGGAAGCTACACACCCACAATGTATAGCAAATCACATTATCATACCTACTAATTTAATTTTTTTACATTAATTTGACAGAAGTTGTTGCTTCTCCTCTCTTCTCATCTCTTCTTCTCCTCCTCTTCTTCCATCTCTTCCGTCAGCTCCCAAGTCGGTCAGGGCCAGGGATCTGAAGAGGTTTTGTCCGGTTAGAGCCTCTTCGGAAGACTGGTGGATCGCATGTACTCTTTCTCTTCCTCTTACGGAAGAATTTGCTATGGATCCTCCTTTCGGATCCGCTCTCTCTACATCTGATTCTTCCTCTTCTTCTTCTCCTCACATGCTGCCTATTGATAACTTAGTAGTTGATATGCTCGATTTCTTTGTTAATGATTGTCAATACTGACTTTTCTCTTGTTTCTAAATATGATTCTCCTATTCAAATTCCTAAGGAAGATTATTTGAAGGTTGCCTCCACTCAGTCTTTTTCTGGTTCCGCTTGGGATGTTCTTTCTTCTCAGTTAAAAGATTTTTCCAAGGTTGAGTTTTCCAATGATCTTTCTAGATGGGAGTCTTTTGCCGATCTCAGCTTAAGTCATCTAATTTCCTTGCTCTTTTATCTGAGGCTGTTCTTAAGGCTGAAGAACGTGGTGATCAAGTTCCTTTGTCAGTTTTTCGTTCTTTGGCAGATTTGTCTCGTGGCTCCCTCAATTCTGTCTGTAAGTCCTTGGGTTTCATTACCGCTAAGCGTAGATCCAGGAAGCTCTCTGAGGTTAGGATTTCTAGCTCTTAGAAACATAGTCTTGTTGTAGCACCTCCGTTTGGTCAAGATATTTTTGGACAGTCGGATCCTAGTCTAATTCAGGCGGAATCTGAGCGCCTGAAGGCCTCTAGGGAGCTTCAGGCTAAGATTTCTTTCGCTAATCCTTCCATGAAAAGAGATGTTTTTTTCTGTGACGAGTCCGAATTCTTCTCCTAGAAGAAAGAGCCTCAAACCATACCAATTTGGGGCTTATCCCTCTAGGGTTATTCATAATTCCAATCTTTCTTCGTACAATCGTCAGGATCGATCCACTGAGGAGGATCGTTTCGATTCTATTTCTTCGCATCATTCCAGGTCTCAATGGAGGCAGTCTCCTTCTTCTTGGGCGAGAGGGGTTCAGAAACCTTCTTGCCGTGCTGGTTCCAGATCCAGAGGTCATTCTTCCTTTAGAGGGTTTCAGGGAAAGAGAGTTTGAAGGTGTGGACTATTCCCGGGTAGGTCCGACCTCTCTTCCCTTCCTCATCCCTCCCCCTCTTCTCCCTTCGGATCAGTTGGTCCAGTGCCTGTTACCCAATGTGCCAGTAGGAGGGCGCCTTTATCTGTTTTGGGAGAATTGGCAAGCCCTCATTCAGGACTCCTGGCTAGTGTGTCAGATACGTTGGGGTTATGCACCTTCATGGATCCGTCATCCTCCTCTTCTCTCCTTTTTCCCAGTTTGGACTCCAGTTCCCTCCAATCGGGAAAAACTGGTGGCCTTGGAAGAGGAGTTGGAATCCATGATTGCAAAGACGGCAATAGAAGAAGTTCCCCACTGGAGAGTATACCCGGGCTTCTACTCGATGATCTTTTTAGTTTCCAAGAAAACAGGAGGCTGGTGTCCCATCATAAATTTGAAAAAGCTAAATCTTATGATTCTCACCCCCAAGTTCAAGATGGAGACGATCTCCCAGATCATTTCCAGTCTGGATCAGGGAATGTGGACGTCTTCCATCGATCTAAAGGATGCCTACTTTCATGTTCTCATTCACCCTGCCTTCAGAAAGTTCCTGGGGTTTGCTTACAAGGATCGAGTTTGGCAGTTCCGCGCCATGCCCTTCGGCCTGACCACAGCTCCCTTCCTTTTTACCCATCTAGTTTCAGCCATGGCAGGAATTTTACACCGTCGTTCTATCCATCTTCACGTTTATATAGACGACTGGTTGGTAAAAGCAAGGTCATCCTCAATTCTCTCAGGAATTCTTCCAGAAGTTTGCAGTCTGGCATGCAACCTAGGGTGGATTTTAAATCTAAAGAAATCAAGCCTAGTTCCATCTCAAATCTTTACACATCTAGGCGTTTCTTTCGACCTGGCCCGGTGTCTAGTCTTCCCCTCAGATCCAAGGATAGAGGCTTTATCAGTGGCAATGGAAATCCTGTCTTCTTTTTCCATGGTAAGAGCAAGATTCTTTTTAAGAGTGATAGGCTTGATGGTCAGCATAGAGAATGTTAGTCCTTGGGCGGCGCTGATGAGAAGACCCTTCCAAATGTATTTAATGTCCCTTTGGAAGCAGTCAGTCCACTCTATTTACCATCAGATTCCCATCCGAGAACACTTGATCCCTCATCTAGATTTTTGGAGGGATCGTTCTCTGCTTCTGATGGGTGTTCCACTGGTAAAGTCTTCACCTCAGGCGATTATCTTCACAGATGCTTCCCAGGAGGGATGGGGAGCAGTCTGGGACGCCCTGTCAGTTTCCAGCCTTTGGTCTCTGGAGGAGTCGACAGCCCATATCAACATTCTGGAGTTGTGGGCTGTCAAGAAGGCTCTCCTTTCATGGTCAGATCTTGTGATAGGTCTCAAAGTCTCGATTCGGTCGGAAAATTCGACAGTGGTGTCTTATCAACAGGCAGGGAGCTACAAGGTCATCTCTCCTTTGTCTAGAAGTGTGGAATCTTCTCTTGTGGTGCCGCAAGAGGCAGATTTTTCTAGTGTCCTCCCATGTCTCAGGCAGTCTGAGTTTTCTGGCGGACCAACTGTCATGTCCCAGCAAGTTCGCCCACACAGAGTGGCAGTTAAAAAGGTCGGTTGTCAGAGCGATTTTCAGTCTTATGGATTGTCCTGTAGTAGATCTGTTCATGACCTCTCTGAATGCTCAGATCTCGTCTTACATGTCTCCTTTTCCGGACAGTCAAGCCCTGGCGGTGGATGCTCTGTCTCAGTCCTGGACAGGAATGTTCGCCTAGGCCTTCCCTCCAACAATTTTGATTCCGTTAGTCTTGAAGAAGGTCAAGGACCAAGATTGCGAGATTCTTCTGATAGCTCACTTTTGGCCCAAGAGGATTTGGTTTGTAGACCTTCTACATCTTCTGGTAGACTTCCCTCGTCTTCTTCCAGTATCCCAGGATCTCAAGTAAGTGGGCTTTGTGTTCATCCAAACCCAGAAATTTTCAATCTGTGCATTTGGAGAATCTCGAGTCTGAGTTCCTCGAGAATAAGGTTTCTTCAAGATCTCAGGAAATTATTGATTCTGCCAGAGGGGAGTTGACCCGTTGAATTTACAAGGGTCGACTTAAAATTTTTGGTGAATGGTGTTCAGACCAAGGTTTCGTGCCCGATTCTGTTTCTATACCCCAAGTATTAGATTTTTTACCGTATCTGTTTGATTCTTTACATTTGTCAGCTAATACGGTCAGGGGGTATAGATTTTCTCTGGCGTCTTCCCTTCCTTGTCTTCTGAATGCCGATGTCAAGGATACTAAGACTCTTAATAGTTTTATTAGAGGTCTGGGTAATATTCGTCCTCCGATTGCTACGCCTTTACCTTCCTGGAATTTGGCTTTGGTTCTTCAAGTTTTGGCAGGTCGCCATTTTGAACCTATTTCTTCGATCAGTATTAAGCTTTTAACTCTCAAAGCTGTTTTTCTTGTTGCTGCTGCCTCTGCTAGAAGGCTTCAGAGGTTCATGCTCTTTCTGCTGAAAAGAATAGATTTATAGTTTCAGGAGACGGTTTGTTTTATATCCCAGAAGGGACTTTTTATCTAAAACTCAGTCTAGCTGCTTTCCTGCTAGTCTGATCATTTTAAAATCTTTATCGTCTTTTTCGCCATCCGATAAATTTTGGTGTCCTGTTAGGGCATTAAGAACTTACAAACAGCAAACCGATTTTAAAAGGGTCGATCCATCCCATTTATGGGTTTCCTATGCGGAAGATTTATCTAAGCCGGTCTCAAAATCTACGATTGCCAGATGGATTTGTGAGACAATTAAGCTCTGTTATGAGATAGCCTCTCCGGATCAAATTAATCTCTCCCATATTAATGCCCATGACGTTAGAGGTATGGCTACTTCTTTCGCTCTTTTTGCCGGTTCGTCAGGATGGAAATCTGAATCCACTTTTACATCCTTTTATCTCAAAGTCCAGAGTGCAGCAGCCTCCTTCTTTCGTAACATTACTATTTTAACTAAAAAAGCCGAAGACCATTTACCAAGCACTTCCCACCATTTTCGTTAGGACTGTGCATCTGTGAGAAATGGTGAGAGTCTTCTTTTGATTTTGATTTATTTCTTTAAGTTCAAGTTTTCCTTATTTGTTAATCACGGTGTGATTGAGTTAAATGCACTATTATGTTATGTTATTAACATTTGGATAAGATTGGTTTTTCTCCCACCTAATGTTTAAATGGGGCACTGACCAAATCTATGGGTTTAGCAAGTAGTGATTGAATGGTAATGGATGTTGATTGAATGGTAATGGATGTTTTTGTGGTGTAATAACAACCCCCCCCCCCCACCCCACAGACCGGCCTTGTGGGTTGGTCTGTTGTTTTATTAACCACTATAAAAACATACTTACCGTTCAATCACTATGACGCGGCCTCAGCCACCCCCGCGTGGTAAGATTTGAGAATTGGCCTTTAATATTTAGCACTTAAATTTAGAAAAGTGACTCTGTTTCCAATTTGGGTTCCAGTGTGCATGCGCAAGTGCGTTTAGTGACAGGCGTCACTATGGGATAAGTATAGACTGGTGCCAGTCTATATTTGTCAGTATGCTGGAGATGGACTTAACCAGTAGCCTGGTTGAGGGTCCATATTAAGAGGAATAGGCATGGGGAGGTGTGTATGCAAGCATAAAAATCTTATTCTGATAGCTAAATGCAGATAATTGATTTAGCAAGTAGTGATTGAATGGTAAGTATGTTTTTATGGTGGTTGATAAAACAACAGACAAACCCACAGGGGGTGTCTGTGGTGGGATTTATTGTGTATAAGTAGCTTTTTAGACCCGCGTTTCAAATGGACGTATTTATCCGATAGTGAATTAGCAGATGTGGAGAATCACATTTTAAATGATAAATCTCTGCACATGAATATAGTGGTAACAGAAGTGCTCAGTCAAAAATTGAATGAAGGAACAGCAAAGAAGAATACACTAGCCAGTTTATTCTCTAATTCAAGCAAAATGAAGGACAGCATGTCGACAAGCAGTGCAAGCAAAAGTAGCCCGGTCAGAGCAGAACTTGACACCTATCTAGTGTCACCATAGACACGCCAGGATACTAATCCATTGAACTGGTGGAAGGTTAATGTTGGCACCTTTCCTAATATGGCTAGGTTCACGACGAAGTATCTGACTGTGTGTTCCAGCGACAAGTTGTCCATCATATGGACTATTCAGTAAGTCAGGACAAATGGTCACACCTAAACGAGCGTGTCTAAAACCTGACAGAGTTAACCAGCTATCAATCCTTGCCGCGAATCTGCCAAAGTATTGATTTGACACGAGTATTTTGAGGTTGTAATGGTACATGTAAATAGCTCCACCCCCCCCCCCCCCCTCACCCCCCCCCTCTATTCTGAAAATGTATTGTACCGGATTCTTTTTACCCCTTTAATGCTCAACCCGGCCAAAACAGCTTCTGTAGTGGTCTTAAGAAATGTCCATTTGCAGATCAAGAGAAGAAAATTTGAAACTTTACCACTAGATTGACTGGCTCAATTATCCGGCCAGTTATTCTAGTGGAAAATTGTCAAAAATAGCATTCTCTTGGCCTACAAGTCGAAAATTTCTAAATTATCAGCAGCCTCCTTTTATACCCCTACTTATCACATATTAGCTTTAATCGGCTATAAGCCCATATATAGCTGTTCTGAATTGACACCATTGGTATGTCAAGGGTTAGAAAATCGATCTTCTACTGTGGTCTAGAGAAATATTCATTTTCAGACCAGGAGAAGACCTTTTTGAAGATTTTCCATTGTAATAACTGGCTCAATAACCGAATCAGTCATTCCATTTAAAAAAATAAAAAATAATCTCTTTGTCTGCAAATGAATAAATGGTTAAAATCAAGTTTTATAAATTCTGAATGGAGTTAATTTTCTATGTACGCAGACAGTAGTAATCTTCTTATGTCATTGCTTGTTCGCCAGTGCTTACTGTTTTGTTATATAGTTTTAATATAGTTTATTTATCAAACTATATAATGACAAATAAAGATCTAAAATTAGTCTTGTTTCGCTTAATTTAGTTCATCACATCTGCAGTTGTCTATAGGACTTGCCCCACTGCGCGTGCGCATGTCAAACTTGCCAATGATTTGGTTTGACACATGAAATATAGTTGACTATTTTAGACTATCTGTTACTCGAACGTGACACTTTTAATGATTATCTTAGCGGAAAAGTTTGTGTTCACCTAGTAAATAGTCGAGAATATGTAACTATAGTTTGTTAATCAAATGAATCCCTAGTCGGAGAATGCTAATGCATGCGCATATATGAGCGACTTGTATGTTGTCATGGCTACATTCTCTCGAAATGTCAGATTTTTCTGAAAATTTTTACAGATTGTGAAAATTTATATTATATCACTGGAACTTCCAGTAGCAGGATGAACGCATATGAAATGCCATTTGTATGCATGGCTGTGTATGACACAGTTGTCAATTGATTACAATACCATACCTCCCACTAACCGATACCCAGAAACAACACAAACACAGTAATTTTTTTAACTTTATTTTATATTGTATTTTTACTTGTCCACACAAAAAACGAAAATCCGGTTAAAACGGTTTTATGGTCATCACCATCACCGGATCTGCTATTTTCATAACCACACAGCCCTAGTCACGATTGATCATGTAAATCAGAATTTTTGCTACGTGAATGTCCACCATTCCAGTGATAAATTTTCAAAAGTCTTCTCTTGGCCTTCAAATGGACTTTCTTCAAGACCACACAGCATGCAGGCATTATTTTTTACTAGCTCGATTAATATCTTCTTGTTATAACTAATAATATTTCAGGTCTCTGGCTTTGGATGTACCGAGCAGCACACCTCGATTTCCAGTTGATACCCCTGTGGAGAAACATCCTATGCTGAGCATGGTGGAAATGGAGAACTTGACTAGTATGGCGGAGATTGAAAACAAAGCTCACAACCGTTCAGGGAATAGGCAGTTTTATGTGTGGAAGCCTGGCAACCTAAAGAAAAACAATGTGCTAGATGCCCTGGAGAAGTATGCGTTAATCCTTTAACCTTCAAATTTGTCATAGAAAATGTCCATTTGCAGACCATGAGAAAACAATTTTTGTAAATTTACCAACTGGGTTAATGTGCATTCCAGTGGTAAAATTTCAAAAATAGTTTTGTTATCCCCAAGTTTAAAAAGAACCGGGGATATTGTAATCGCCTCCATCAGTCTATCCGTCCATCCATCACGCTATCTCCTCCCAAACTGTTGGGTGGAATTCAACCAAATTTGGTATGTGGGTTATCCATATGACGATATTTAGATTTGACTCGGCCCTAGGTGGGTGGGGGTTGGGGCAGGGGTCAAAAGGTCAAATCACCTGTAACGAAACTCCTCTAAAACCGTTACATAGAATTCATCCAAATTTGATACATGAGTTACCCATTTGATTGGGGAGTGCAAGAGGTCATTTACATTTGACTCTACCCCAGGCGGCGAGGGAGAGGTCAAAGGATCAAATTTTAACCTGCAGAAATTGATTGTAGCACATCCCCGAAACCAGTGGATCAAATTCATTCAGATTCGGTATGTGTGCTACCCATATCAATGTGGAGTGCATGAGCCCATTTACATTTCACCCCGCTCTCCAGGGGGATGGGGGTCAAAAGGTAAAAAAATGTATTGTAATGCAACTTTTCCAAAGCCATGGGACGGAATTCAACCAAATTTGGTATGTGAGTTCCCCATATCAATGTGGAGCGGATGATCATGTTTACATTTAGCCCCACCCCCTTTGGGTTAGTGATAAGGGTCAAAAGGTAAAAATTTTGATTGTAATGCAACTCCTCCAAAACCATGGGACGAAATTCAACCAAATTTGGTATATGATTTACCTATATCAATGTTGAGTGGATGAGGATATTTACATTTGGCCCCGCACCCAGCGGTGTGGTAGATTGGGTCAAAAGTTCATGAAATTGATTGTACTGCAACTCCTCTGACACTGATGGATGAAATTCAACCAAATTTGGTATGTGAATTACCCATATGATTGCGCAGTGCAAATTTAGGACAATTACCTTTGGCTCCACCCCCAGGGGGTGTGCTATGGGGGTGTCAAAAGTTCAAAGCCATGAACATGGCGATTTGCGATGACACATAATACATATTTCAAGTCTATTCGTTGAATCTGTGCTGAGGTCAAAGGTCACACACAACCATCTCTAATAATAAAAAAATCGAAAATTAAAATTAATATTCTTTTCTATACTCCAATGGCTGTTCTGCAATGGATATTGATTGCAACAATATACTATGTGCACGTATTTTAAGCTGCCATATTATTTTGCTAATTTGATTTCAGCATGGAGACGATGAGTAGTAATGTAACTCACGTGTCATACAGAGATATGACCGAGGATCTAGTTCCTAAGGATATAGAGCGCGAGAGAGAAGCCACTAGAATGGTGAGTAATGGTGACGATACCATTGTTATAATATGAGCATTAACCATTAACCCCTCAAATTTGTTCAAGAAAATTTCAGTTTTCTCATAGAAGATGACGATTTGCAGGTCACGAGATTATTCTAGAACATTTATCACCAGAATATCTGGCTCGATAATGGAGCCAGGTATTACAGTTGTATATTTTCAAAAATATCTTTCTTTTGGCCTGCAAATGGACATTTCTCAAGACCAAATCAAAAGCCATTTTTGACCAGCTTAAGTGTTAAAGGGTTAACGGTGAAATCAGTTAAACATCAGCTTCTATTGTGATCGGGAGAAATATTTAAACAAATTTTCAACTAGAATGACTAGCTAGATAGTCGAGTTAGTTATTCCAGTGATAAATTTTCAAAAAATAATCATGAGAAAATTGAAATTTTTGGAACAAATTTGATGATAAAGTGGTTAAACAGCCAATCGTATCACTGAAACATACAATAAAATAAATTTCTACCCCCAATAGGTGACTAATTGTAAGTAGAATAGTTAACCCTTTAAGACTCATATCAGCCAAAAATGGCTTCTGCAGTTTTCTTGGGATATGTCCATTAACACTTGAATGACTGGCTCGATAACTGAGCCAGTCATTCCAGTGGTAAATTGTCAAAATAGTCTTCTCTTGGTATGCAAATGGACATTTCTCAAGAAAACTACACAAGCCAATTTGGTGGATGTGAGTGTTAAAGGGTTAAGATAGATGTATATTGTGTAAAAATTATTGCACTTTGCATACGGGCATGTGCCCTCTCAAACATTCTACTTTTAATGTCACTAAGCACTTTGCACTGATATAAAATTTTTGTTGTTAATATGTAAAGGATTGTGGCAAAGTTGACACTGCCAAAGAGGTTTATGTATCAGAACTGAGGTCACACTCATTAAGTACACTGTGCACTGTGTGTGTTTGTGCGTGCATGCATACGTGCATTTGTGTGTTCGTATATGTCTGCGTCTGCATGTGTGTGTGTGTGTGTGTGTGTGTGTGTGTGTGTGTATGGTGTGTGTGTGTGTGTGTGTGTGTGTGTGTGTGTGTGTGTGTCTGTGTGCGTATGCACAAGTGTGCACATTCATTTTGACTTGATTTTGATGTGTTCCATATTTTGTTGCATTATGCTGCAGTTTGATGACCTACCAGTGTTAAAGGTATAGTATGCTGTACATAGTTCCTTCTTCCTAGCTGCTTCTTCTGAGCAGCAAGTAGAGATAATCTATAGCTCCTTTTTATAATTATCCCTTTCATGGCAAAACCTGTCAAGATCGGCCTCTGTAGCTGTGATCTTGAAGAATGTCCATTTGCAGGCCAAGAGAAGACTAGTTTTAAAAATTCACCACTGAAATGACCAGCTTTTGGTGATTGGCTCGTGTAACTGAGCCAGTCTTTCGTGTGGTAAATTTTCAAAAATGGTATTCTTGGCCTGCAACAGGACATTCAATTAAACAGATATTTAGCCTTTCTTGACCAAATTTAAGCATTAAAGGGATAATACTTTTGTAGTAAATTTTAGGCATTGACTCTAACATTTGGTCAGGTCGGCCAAAAACAGCTTCTGTTCAGTGGTTTTCAAAAATGTCCATTTGTAGATGGAAGAGAAGAGCATTTTTGAAGTTTCACCAATTGCTGGAATGAGTGGCCTGATAACCGAGCCAGTTGTTCCTGTAATACATTTTCAACTACATGTAGAATGTGTAGTCAACGGCACGCTATCGCAAACCTCCACATCATTGCTAACTTTGCCATTTAACACACCCCAATTCCACTGCTGGGGGTGAAGCCTAATGTAAGCATCGTCTCACACTCTGCAATCATGTGTATCACGCTAAATTTGGTAAATATTTGGTAAATCTGGAAAATAATGTGACATAGCAGTCAGGTGTGATGGTAGTGTTGCAGGCTTCCAAACTGGTGGTCCTAGGTTCGATAGCTACTGCCTCATAGTTTTTAGAAATTTTACAATCATTAACTTCACTCATTTGCCTTTCCATCCAGGAGTAGTACGCGCAATTTTGACCAGTAAAACTATGATAGCTCATCGCATCAAATGGGAGTGGTGTGTTGGTTAGGGTAGCAAAGTGATGGGTGTGGGAATTCAGTTGCAATGGAGGATTAAAGTTTCTCAGTCAATCAAATGATGTCATAATCAACTATGTGACACGTATATGTAAGATGACATCGTAATCAATTATATCATGAATGACGGAGTTAAGTTCATCATGAATACTTAATTGATGATGGACTAAGCGTTGTACGAATTGTATGGCTTTACTATTTCGTAAACATACTGTTCAATATTTTGAAACTAATTTGACTGGGCGCTGTTGCTGCTATAGGCAGCACTCAGTCAAATTAATCTCAAAATATTCAACAGCTTATCTGATTGCATAGTTTTCTGGAAATTGAGTCAGGGAGTTCATGGATCGATCGATCCCAACACGGGAGAAGTGTGAGTGGAGCTTAGCTAAAGATGGGCGGGGCATAGGTAAAACTAGATTCCTCCAATACCCAAGAAAGGACTTTTTTAATTTACCATGAAATGACTGGCTTGATTAGCAAGTGGTGAGTCTTCAAATAAAGTCTTAATTTGGCCTGCAATTGTACGGTAGCATTGAATATGAGGTTTACGGGGAATTCATCGGTGAAAGGGTTAAATGGTTAGACCCATATCTTGTTCTATTCCTTCTTTTATTCTGTTATTCTTCTTCTTTTCGTTCGCTGATCATACCGCCAGTCCTGTAAGTGACTATCGACATGATCATATGATCATTATTCTGTTATTATAGTGTTGCTTTTTCCATCAATTCATCATTAAATGAGATTGGCACTAACTTAATACATCAGTCTTAATATTACTGTCGCTGCACCACTGGAAGATGGTATTGCATTCAGGTGTGTGCACGCGGTGTGTGCATGCACACATGTCGGTGGGTGGGTGTATCCAGAACTATCTTAAAAAAAATACTAATCCAATTTGGATAAAATTTGAAGACCACAGATCTTTCCATGATAGAGGATTTCTAGGTGTTGGACGTGATCCGGATAAAAACCTTGAACGAGAGAGGATCAGATTCTGGATGTATGGTTAATCTCAGAAACTTACCTTAACTGTATAATTTTTTTTCAATTTTTTCATGAAATATATCTAATAGAAGTCACCCCCCTCCCCACCCTTCCCTTACTCAGAGGTTTTGAGTTAGAAAATTTACGTCCCTTGTCCTATTAGAAGCTGCGGTTATTATTGAGCAAATTATGGTAGTTTGATTTGGCTCAAATTTTAACACAAGAAAGCATGCGACAATACACTACCAGGCTCTACAATTCCACAACAATTTCCTCTTGATCTGAAGAATCTAGAAAATCTGAAGAAATTTGACAAATATGAGAGAAATGGGAGGGGTGGTGTTTGTAATCCTTTATCGCTCTTGTTTGACTTTGCTAATGCTCGCCAAATTGCTTCTCCGCTTCTCTTTTCACTTTATTAACTCTTTGACCCTTATCACTCTGATGTCAAAATTTTTAATTTTTGAATTAAATTAAAAGTGAAACTGATGTTCATTTTTCAACAAATTTGTTGAAAGATCATGTGCTGTTGTAGACTGCAACATCGTCCACCAAAACTGTTGAAAACTCTACACCAGTTTCTTTGCTATTGATGCAGTAAAAGATCGAATATTGACATCAGAGTGCTAAGGGTTAACCCTTAAATTTTGTCAAGAAAATTTTAATTTTCTCGTAGAAAATGTCCAGTTGCAGACCAAGAGATTATTTTCGAAAATTTATCAATGGAATGACTGGCTCTGTTATCGAGCCAGTCATTCCAGTGATAAATTTTCAAAAATAGTCTTCTCTTGGTCTGCAAATGGACATTTCTCAAGACCACTGCAGAGGCTGTTTTTGGCTGATATGAGGGATCAACGGGTTAATGGTCAAATTTTGCAAAGAAAATCTAAATATTTGCTTATCGAATGTCAATTTGCAGGCCAAGAGAAGACTATTTTTGAAAATATGCCACTGCAATGACTGGCTCGATAAATTTTCAAAAAAGTCTTCTCTTGCTTGGATGGCTTGGCCAATAAAAGATTAACAACATAGTTTTCACAGATGTCAATTAATCCAGATAACCCATGGCTCTAGAACATTTTTCCATAAGAATAATAAAGTTCGCCTTTTGTCGAAAACATTCCTTTGATCTGATTGACATAGTTAAAAGAACGACTCATATTCATTTTTTTTTAGTTTCGGTCTTATACTCCATGTTTCTCATAGCATCTAAATCTTGGAGGTCCCTGGGACCCCACACCTAGAAATCTATGGGTCACAACCATGACAACCTAAAATCTGGGGGTTCAAAACTCAAATTTGGGATTCCCATGTAGTTTTTCTCATCCATGCTAAAATTAGAGAGTACTATGGATGCACAGCTATGAATTATTGTGGTCAAATGCTAGATTTTGTGACTAAGTGAGTACAAAAACCTATATTTTAACTATTTAATATTTAATAATCAGATATGCAAGATTTTCAGCGCTTCCATGTCAGGCACTGGTTACTACCACAACTTTACGAGGTCCCCTGTTACATTTTTTGGATATATACCCTCAAAAGGACCCTTATGAGAAACCCTGGTCTTAGTCTCACAATAATTTTTTAGCATTAATATTGTTTGCCATATGTGAAAACTCGGGCTGGAAATGGCATTTTATTTAATACATTTAATACTACGTGTAATCTAATCTGTAATCATAGCAGTTATTTTTGCTGACCCTTGCACGGTGAAACTTGCTTTGTTCAAACTGGTCTAAAAGAAGCTCAGAGTCTGCAGTTGTCTTAAAAAATGTCCATTTGTAGGCCTAGAAGACTACATTTGAGACTTTACCACTGGCATCACAGCCAAGACAGTTATTTTGGTTGTAAAGTTTAAAAAATAGTCTTTTCATGGCATGCAAATGGAGATTCGCCGAATAGAAATTTTGATGGTCATGACTTAAATCTTGAGCATTAAAAGCTTAAATTTCTGTTCTTTTATTCTGTTAATGAGTAAAGTTACTTGCATGTGTCGCCAAAAAGTGTTGCAAGATGCATGCGTGCGTGCATGCGTGCGTGTGTGTGTGTCTGTGCATACATGCATGCCTGCCTGCCTGCCTGTAAGCCTGTGTGTGTGTGTGTGTGTGCGCATGCATGTTTATGCGTGCGTGTGTGTCAATCTGTGTCCATCTGTGCATTCTGAGTGTGATCACTCAAATGCTACTGAAGGGAACATCAACAAACTTGGGTGGAAGGCTGCCCTTGGGATCCTGAAAATTGCTCTTTAATTTGGGGTCAAGGTTATGGTGATTCAATAGGATGATGATACAGGGACCAATTTCAAGCCAATGTCACACCCATTTCTAGCTAAGCTCCGCCAACACATGTTGGAATAGATTTGAAACCTAAGCGTCCAGAATAAAAATTTCATGGTATTACTTTACAGGAAAACTATTGAATATTTTGAAACTAATTTGACTGTGCACTGTTTCTGCCTATGTGCATCAACAGCTCATAGTCAAATTCGTTTCAAAATATCCAGCAGAGGGTTTTATTAAATTTTAAATTCAGCAAAGACACGTTCATGACAGACTTTCTCGTTACATGATGGCCATAATGTCATTTTGATTGTGATGTCAGTTATCATGTGCCATATTTGATTACGATGTCAGATACTTGAGTAATATATCTGTTCCATCCATTCATGTGCTTCTGAAGGGATTTTTTTAAAAACCAAACTTCGATGGTAGGGTGCCCTTAAATGGGCTTCTGATGTACTCTTGACTGAGGGGTAAAAAACTCAGAGGTCACGAATTCACTGAATACTTGTTTTAATTGTCTGCTTGTTGAATTTCTGCAGACTATATTTTCCATTGATTTAACTCAGGATATACTGAATATTTTGAATCAAATTGTTTTCAAAATATTCAACAGGTCCTGAGTTATTGCCCATTAAAATTGTTGTCTGGTAGCAGTTAGCCATTTAAGTTACTTTTAACTGGTCCAAGAGAAGACTATTTTTGAAATTTTACCATAGGAATTATGGTCTCATTAACCCAGCCAGTCATTCCTGTGGTAAAAAAAAAAAAAATTGGTTTCGCTATGCTTGCATTATAATGGACATTAACTATTAAGTAAAAATATGTATTTTCTCGACAAACCTTGACAATGTATTTAAATAGTTAAAGGCATACATATCTTTCATTTTTAAAATGTCAGTATCGCATTTGTAGTGTTAATGTATATGAAATGTGGACCTACATGTACATGTATAGTCATTATAGCTTGCTCAGGGCAGTAGTGCTTACAAATTATGTACATAATTATGTGGTAAGCAGATAGGCTTTAGGATTCAGTCTTGCCTATATCTTTATGGCTTCTTCTTTGTGTATTATCATGGGCATCTTGCTCTGGCAAGTATATAGGCACAGGTATACGTATAAGTAGTTCGCCTTTTCAAGACCAATCTTTATCCTGAGTGGTCAATCGCGATGTGAGTAATGCGTAATGCTCATAGTTTTCATTGGGCAGAGATCACACTTTCCCTTGTCCTCGCTGAGCCATACCATGCCATGCCATATATACCATGCTATACAATGCCATACTATGCCATGCCATGCTATACAATGGCTGCATATAATGTGCAATATGTAAAAAATCAAAATGGCTTGGCATACAGGATGCAGTCTGTCTAGTCTAAAATAGTATTCGCTTTGTCTGCAAGTGGCAGTTAAATCCAGACTCCTGCAGAAGTCATTGTTCGCCAGTTTGATCGTTTTAAATGAGTTTATAACTAGCCCGTTGATAGCAGAGCCAGCCAAAACTGTCCTCTACCCGTGGGCTTGAGGAACGTCTATTTACGGACCAAGAGAGAAGCATTTTTGAAAATTTATCACTTGACTGACTGGCTCGAGCCACTCCTTCCAGTGAAAAATTAAAAAAATCTTTTGGCCTCAAAATTTTAATTTTCTTGACCAAATTTATTGATTAAATGTGGTGAAGAACGGCCATCTGTTGACTAAAAGACAGGTGGTCTCTCGGAGCAGGTTTATCTGTGGTGGATGTGATATATATGATATTTATAAAATGTGTACGTCTTTGTTTTTCTGTTCTCAGAAACTTCACTCTCACTTGAGAAGAGGTGACATGGATAGGCCATACTTACAGTCTGTCACGCCATCATATCCGCAGCGACGACAGCAGATTGATGTTGAAGGGTATTGTTAATGGCATCTTTAACCTTTAACACATGCATGGCAATATTCTATCTTTTCTTGTGTCAATAGCAATGAAACTGGTGTACATTTTTTGACAATTTTGGTAGACGATGTTGCTGTCTATGACAGCAACATCTTCCACCAAATTTGTCGAAAAATGTACACCAGTTCATCTTTTACTTTAATTTTAAATTTTTTATGTCAGAGTGGTAAGGGTTAACCATTTAGCGGTCAAGCTGACCCAAAACCAGCCTCTGCAGTGGTGTTATGAAATGCACATCGGCAGGCCAAGAGAAGAAAAATACTTTCGAAACTCTAGCACTAGAATGACTGGTTCAATAACCAAGCCAGTCAGTCATTCTAGTGATAAAATTTCTAAGATATTCTTTCTTCTCTTGTCCTGAAAATGGAGTGTCACAAAGCAAAGATTTAAATTTTTTTTAAATCTTGACCATTAAAGGATTTAAACTTATCATTGTTTGTAATACCTTAACTCTTTCTTGGTCAAGCTGGCCGTAACCAGTTTCTGCAGTGGTCTTGTTGAGGAATGTCCATTTGTGGGCTTAGAGAAGACTATTTTTGAAAATTTGCCACTGAAATTCCTGGCTCAGTAACCAAACCAGCCATTCCTGTGTTAAATTTTCTGAAATATTCTTCGCTTGGCATGCAAATGGACATTCAGTTAACAGGTATTTTCTTTTCTTTGACAAATATTACCCTTTAACACTTATATCATCCATAAAAATGGCTTCTGCAGTGGTCTTGATAAATGTCCATTTGCAGACCGAGAGAAGACTATTCTTGCAAATTTACCACTGGAATCACTGGCTTGTTAACCGAGCCAGTCATTCCAGTAGTAAATTTTCCAAAGTAGCCTCGGTCTGTAAATGGACATTTTCTATGAGAAAATTGAAATTTTGTTGATCAAATTTGTTAATTCTGACATGAATTCGTGTGTGGATCTCCTTTAGCCCTTTAATAGTCAAATCTGGTCAAGAAATGTTTAATTTTCCCATAGAAAATGCTCATTTGCAGACCATGTCAGGCGATTACTTTTGAAAGTTTTTCACTGAAATGACTGGTTCAGTTAGCAAGCCAGTCACTCCAGTGGTAAACGTTAAAAAATAGTCTTCTCTTGGTCAGCAAAATTGGGCATTTCTCAAGACCACTGCAGAAGCTGTTTTTACCAGCTTGTTTATTAAATTGTAAATTCACTAACGACAAAATTGGGCATTTCTCAAGACCACTGCAGAAGCTGTTTTTACCAGCTTGTTTATTAAATTGTAAATTCACTAACGACAAACAATTTGTAAACTTTCCTGACAAACCGTTTGAGTTTCGTGACAGAGATACATCAATTGGTTTTATATGTCAGCTAGATAGTAGTGACATAATTGATTATGACGTCTGCTATGTCTTATGGAATGTCCATTTACAAGCCAAAAGAACACAATTTTTGAAAATTTACCACTGGAATGACTGACTCGTTGACCGAGTCAGTCATTCCAGTGATAAATCTTCAAAAATTGTATTCCCTGGTCTGTAAATGGGCATTTAAGGAGTTAATGTTTTAATGATCAAATTTAGTCAAAAAAATTAAAATTTTCTCCTAGGAATTGTCAATTTGCAGTCAAAACAAAAATAATTTTTCGAAATTTTAACATTGAAATGACTGACTCAGTTATTTACTAATCCACGTTTTTTAGTCCAAGCACTGTTTCTGAATATTTCCTGAAGCGACATTTATTTCTTGAATTGTGTCTTTGTTGCAGTATCACAGAGTTGTTGAGTCTTCCAAGAGATATGCTGCTGCAGGTACTGGAACACTGTAAGCCAGGGTAAGTTATAGGTGACATGTTTTCATATGACAGATGTGGAATTGATAATAAATATGGCAAGTATTCGTTATTGACAAGATTTATTCATAATTGTCATAATTTTAACCCTTTAATCAAAACTTTGATGAAATTTGGTAAAAAAATTCTGCCTGTTAAATGCCCATTTACAGGCCAGGGAATAACATTTTTGAAAATTTACCACTGGAATGACTGACACGGTCAACGAGTCAGTCATTCCAGTGGTAAATTTTCAAAAATTGTATTCTTTTGGCTTGTAAATGGACATTCCATAAGACATAGCAGACGTCATAATCAATTATGTCACTACTAGCTAGCTGACATATAAAACCAATTGATGTATCTCTGTCACGAAACTCAAACGGTTTGTCAGGAACGTTTACAAATTGTTTGTCGTTAGTGAATTTACAATTTAATAAACATTCTGTTTTAATATTTTGAAACTAATTTGACTGGCAACTGTTGCTGTCATAGCAGCAGCAGCCATATTCAACAGCTTACCTGTAAGTTACCTTGAAATTTAGATTTAGTGAATTCACCTTTCACAGTTTCAACTCGATTTCAACACATGTAAATAAGTGAGTGGAGTTTAGCTAGAAATGGGCGGGACAAACCTAGAAATGAATTCCTGTATGCCCTCGAGAATATGGCAGCAACAGTGCCCAGTCAAATTTGTTTCAACATATTCAACCTCATGTTTATTAAATAGTTACTTTAAAGACATACAATTCGTACAGCACACTTGGTCCATCATCAATTAGGAATTCGTGACAAGCTTAGTTACACCATTCATGACGTAATTGACTATGACATCATCCTACACATGACTTAGTTGATTATGACATCATATGATTGATGAATAAACTGTCATCCTCCATTGCAGGGACTTTATATGCAGGACAAGGCTTCTCAATGTGATTGCGCAGTTTTCACACACCACAAATCGTGGTCTGGCTCAGGATGCGCTAACAGACAAACTCCTTCGTCAGCAGTCATTAAAGCTCTTGGAACGGGATGATAATAGTTTTATGCATAAACCTGCTATCCTGGGAGATGGTCGACCTGTGTTCCGCATGGACGATGATCAAGTTATAAACAGGTTAGTAATATATTAATTCACACTTTAATTAACTCTTTAACACTCATATCAGCCAAAAAAATGGCTTCTATAGTGGTCATTAGAAATGTCCATTTGCAGACCAAGAGAAGAGTATTTTTGACAATTTTACCACTGGAATGACTGGCTCGATAACCGAGCCAGTCATTCCAGTGGTAAATTTTCAAAAATAATCTTCTCTTGGTCTGCAAATGGACATTTTCTATGAGAAAATTGAAATTTTCTTGAACAAATTTGAGGGTTAGAGGGTTAAAGGATAATTTGGCTGAAAAAATTGCTCTTATAGTAATCATGATGAATGGAACTTTGTAGATGAGGAGAATATGCTTAGAAAGTTTATCATTGGAATAATTGGCTCGATAACCGAGTTCACCAAATCATGCCAGTGATAAATTAAAAAAAAATAGTGCTCTCTTGGCCTGCACATTGACATTCACACAGCAGAAATTTAGATTTTCTTGACCAAATTTTCCCGTCAAAGGATGGAAGCCGTGTAAAAATCACATCACAAAATATGAATTCTAATACATAAATAAGTTACTTGTTTCCAAAAGAAAAACAAACATGTTAGCTAGAAAATGTTCTGTTGAATTTTTTTTACCATAATGGTCCTTTCCAGTTTTTGCTAAGCCCCGCCCACCTCTAGCTAAACTCCACCCACGCCTCGCTCGTGTTGGGATCGATCAATCCTTGAACTCCCTGCCTATCAATTTCCAGAAAACTATACAGATAAGATGTTAAATATTTTGAAACTAATTTGACTGGGTACTGTTGCTGCCTATGGTAGCAACAGCGCCCAGTTAAACTAGTTTCAAAATATTCAACAGAATCTTTATTAAATAGTAAAGATATACAATTCGTACAGCAATGCATAGTCCGTTTTTAATTATGCGTTCGTGACGTACTTATCTACGTCATTCATGATGTCATAATGATGTTATTGATTATGATGTCAATCTACACGTCACCTAGTTAATTATGACATCGTATGAAGGATGGATAGAGTGGAAAGGTCTATTAGGTCCCTGCATCAAAAGGTGTGGAAGCCCTATAGTAATCGCTGCCTCCATCTATCTGTCTGTCCATCCACAATGGCTCAATATAATCATGATTTTTAGATTTCTTGTAAAATTATCTTCGAAGTGAAATTAATTATTTTATCGTATGTGATGTCTATCCTGTTAAATGCACATTTTAAAAGTATATTTACCTTTATACTAAAGACAGAGAAATGTTGACCAATCACACAGCGCCATTCCCAGTGTGACGTCATAGCGATCGCGATCTCATTTTAAATAGAGGTGGCATTTAATCTCATAATTATTGGACTGTCTAAAATATCCTTTTCACTCCAATGTCACGATAATGTATTTATATAGTTCTGCGGTCAATAAAATTAACTGAAACTCTGTTATCAACCTCAAGTCTTCACAACACCTTTAACAAGCTTTATGATATCATAATTAAGATCCGGACAGGGGTTCTGCAAAAGAACAACTTGTGACATCACTGCGTGATCAACAACATCATTTTCCAGAATGAACATGATATACTGGCTTAGGGTTTAGATTACGCCGCTTCCCGAGGAATTACTTTAATGAAAATTGCAGAGCTTCTTAACCCTTTAACGTTCGAATTTGTTTAAAAAATTTTTAGCTTCTCATAGAAAATTGCTATTTGCAGACCAAGAGAAGACTTTTTTGAAAATTTACCACTGGAATAACTGGCTCGGTTACCGAGCCAGTCATTCCAGTGGTAAATTTTCAAAAATAGTCTTGGTCTGTAGATTCACATTTCTCAAGACAATTGTAGAAGCCGTTTTTGGCATAAGTGTTAAAGGGTTAACCCTCGAATTTGTTCAAGAAAGGTTCAATGTTTTTAGTCTTCTCTTGTTCTGAAAATGGACATTTCTCAACACCACTGCAGAAGCCGTTTTTGGCTGATATGAGTGTTAAAGGGTTAGACTACTTAATATGTTACAAACATGCTTGTCTCACAATGTTTGTTGAGCTTATGGATTCTGTTTTCTCTGCAATGCTGTAGTTACTTACTAAACTTGAATACATACCTTAACCCTTCAACCCTTTAATGGTCGAATTTGCTGAAGAAAATTTAAATATCTGCCTATTGAATGTCCATATGTAGGCCATGAGAAGACTATTTTTGAAAATTTACCACTGGAATGAGTGGCTCGGTTATCGAGCCAGTCATTCCAGTGGCAAATTTTCAAAAATTGTTTTCCTGTGGCCTGTAAATGGCCATTCCACAAGACCATAAAAGAGGCCGGTTTTGGCCGCCTTAACCATTAAGGAGTTAACACTCATATCACCCAAAAATGGCTTCTGCAGTGGTCTTGAGAAATGTCAATTTACAGACCAAGAGAAGACTATTTTTTTAAAATTTACGACTGGAATGACTGGCTCGATAAATGAGCCAGTCATTCCAGTGGTAAATTCCATAAATAGTCTGCTTGGTATATAAATGGACATTTTCTATGAGAAATTTTTGAACGAATTCAAGGGTTAGCGGGGTAAGAACCGATTTCATGAAATGCAATATATACATCTAAATTTTGATCCGAACTTAATTGTAATTATATTTTTGTTTTAGGATGAGTGAGGCAAACACGCCCATACCCGGTGATCTGGATAACCTGAGTGACATCGGTTCTTCACGCGACTCCACGCTTCCTTTGTTGAAGTTCACACAGAAGAAAGCTTTGCCACCTATTACGAGTATGCTCAGTATATATAGAACTGCGTTATCATGGTTACATGCTTGATGATTAAATAAGTTATTATCCACATGCATTTTGAAAAAACAGATGTGTCCATCCATCTGTCTGTCCTGATATCTCCTCACAAACAATTTGGTAAAATTCAATCAAACTTATTATGTGAGCTACCCATGTGATTGGGGATTGCAAGACAATATTTACGTTTGTCTTCACCCCCAAGGTGTGTGTGGGGCAGGGTGGTCAGGTGGGGTGTGGGGGCAGAAAGTCAAAATTGTCGGAGTTCAACCAAATTTTGTATGTTAGTTGCCTATGTGATTGCTGATTATGAGACGATGCTTACATTAGGATTCGCCCCAAGGATTTGTGATGGTTTGCCATTGACTGCATTCTAGTTTTGCTTTAGTAACCCAGTAACCAAGGTTATCATGTGGTTATGGATTTCATTAGTCATGTTTAATGGGATCCGATCTGTCACTCAAGCATGTCAAGTATCAGACGTTTAACCCTTACCACTCTGATGTCAAAATTTTTAATTTTCAAATTAAATTAATAGATGAACTGGTGTTCATTTTTCAACAAATTTTGGTGGAAGATGTTGTCATAGACAGCAACATCATCCACCAAAATTGTTGAAAAATGGACACCAGTTTGTGTGCTATTGGCGCATTAAGATATATAATATTGACATCTTTGCAGTAAGGGTTAAACATCTGATGTTATATATTAGCTGATATCACACTTATAATGACAATCAAATACTCCATCACAAAATTAGTGTACGAATGTCTTTGATGAATTTACAATTTAAAAAACAGGCTTATGTTATGCAGCAACAGCTCCCAGTCAAATTACATGTATTTTCAAAATATTCAAAAGCTTACCTGTATAGTTACTTTGTAAGTGGGATTCTGGGAATTCATGCTTCAATATGTATAAAAAGGATTCAAATATGCATACAATGTGTGCAAAGCATCGTTAGAAATGTGTTTAACATGGCTAGAAATGTATGTGACATTGCTAGAACCTTGTGTGACATAGCTAGAAATGTGTGTGACATAGTTAGAAATGGGTGTGTCATAGCTAGAAATGTGTGTGACATAGCTAGAAATGTGTGTGACATAGTTAGAAATGGGTGTGTCATAGCTAGAAATGTGTGTGACATAGCTAGAAATGTGTGTGACAGCTAAAAATTTGTGACAGCTGGAAATGGGTGTGACATGGCTAAAAATGGGTATGACAGCTAGACATGTGTGACATAGCTGGAAATGGGTGTGGCAAAGCTAGAAATGGGTGTGGCATAGCTAGAAATGGGTGTGGCATAGCTAGAAATGGGTGGGACATAGCTTGAAATGGGTGCGGTATAGCTAGAAATGGGTGTGGCATAGCTAGAAATGGGTGCGGCATAGCTAGAAATGGGCATGACATAGCAAGAAATGGGTGTGCCATAGCTAGAAATGGCTGTGACAGCTAGAAATGGTGTGACATAGCTAGAAATGGTGTAGCATAGCTAGAAATATGTGTGACATGGCTAAAAATGTATGTGACATGGCTAGAAGTGTGTGTGTGACATAGCTAGAAATGTGTGTGGCATAGCTAGAAATGTGTGTGACATAGCTAGAAAGGTGTGTGCCATAGCTAGAAATGTGTGTGACATAGCTAGAAATGGGTGTGACATAGCTAGAAAGGTGTGTGACATAGCTAGAAATGGGTGTGACATAGCTGGAAATGGGTGGGACATAGCTAGAAATGTGTGTGGCATAGCTAGAAATGGTGTAGCATAGCTAGAAATATGTGTGACATGGCTAAAAATGTATGTGACATGGCTAGAAGTGTGTGTGTGACATAGCTAGAAATGTGTGTGGCATAGCTAGAAATGTGTGTGACATAGCTAGAAAGGTGTGTGCCATAGCTAGAAATGTGTGTGACATAGCTAGAAATGGGTGTGACATAGCTAGAAAGGTGTGTGACATAGCTAGAAATGGGTGTGACATAGCTGGAAATGGGTGGGACATAGCTAGAAATGTGTGTGGCATAGCTAGAAATGGGTGTGGCATAGCTAGAAATGGGCGTGACAGCTAGAAATGGGTGTGACATAGATAGAAATGGGTGTGGCATGGCTAGAAATGTATGTAACATAGCTAGAAATGTGTGTGACATAGCTAGAAATGGATGTGACATAGCTGGAAATTGGTGGTGCATAGCTAGAAATTGGTGTGGCATAGCTAGAAATTGGTGTGACATAGCTAGAAATGGGTGTGACATGGTTAGAAATGGGTGTGGCATAGCTAGAAATGGGTGTGGCATAGCTAGAAATGAGCGTGACAGCTAGAAATGGGTGTGGAATAGCTAGAAATGGGTGTGGAATAGCTAGAAATGGGTGTGGAATAGCTAGAAATGGGTGTGACATAGCTAGAAATGGGTTTGACAGCTAGACGTGTGTAACATAGCTGGAAATGGGAGTGGCATAGCTATAAATCGGTGTGGGATAGCTATAAATGGGTGCGGCATAGCTAGAAATGGGTGCGGCATAGCTAGAAATGGGTGCGGCATAGCTAGAAATGGGCGTGACAGCTAGAAATGTGTGTGACATAGATAGAAACTGGTGTGACATAGCTAGAAATGTGTGTGACATAGTTAGAAATGGGTGTGTCATAGCTAGAAATGTGTGTGACATAGCTAGAAATGTGTGTGACATAGTTAGAAATGGGTGTGTCATAGCTAGAAATGTGTGTGACATAGCTAGAAATGTGTGTGACAGCTAAAAATTTGTGACAGCTGGAAATGGGTGTGACATGGCTAAAAATGGGTATGACAGCTAGACATGTGTGACATAGCTGGAAATGGGTGTGGCAAAGCTAGAAATGGGTGTGGCATAGCTAGAAATGGGTGTGGCATAGCTAGAAATGGGTGGGACATAGCTTGAAATGGGTGCGGTATAGCTAGAAATGGGTGTGGCATAGCTAGAAATGGGTGCGGCATAGCTATAAATTGGCATGACATAGCAAGAAATGGGTGTGCCATAGCTAGAAATGGCTGTGACAGCTAGAAATGGTGTGACATAGCTAGAAATGGTGTAGCATAGCTAGAAATATGTGTGACATGGCTAAAAATGTATGTGACATGGCTAGAAGTGTGTGTGTGACATAGCTAGAAATGTGTGTGGCATAGCTAGAAATGTGTGTGACATAGCTAGAAAGGTGTGTGCCATAGCTAGAAATGTGTGTGACATAGCTAGAAATGGGTGTGACATAGCTAGAAAGGTGTGTGACATAGCTAGAAATGGGTGTGACATAGCTGGAAATGGGTGGGACATAGCTAGAAATGTGTGTGGCATAGCTAGAAATGGTGTAGCATAGCTAGAAATATGTGTGACATGGCTAAAAATGTATGTGACATGGCTAGAAGTGTGTGTGTGACATAGCTAGAAATGTGTGTGGCATAGCTAGAAATGTGTGTGACATAGCTAGAAAGGTGTGTGCCATAGCTAGAAATGTGTGTGACATAGCTAGAAATGGGTGTGACATAGCTAGAAAGGTGTGTGACATAGCTAGAAATGGGTGTGACATAGCTGGAAATGGGTGGGACATAGCTAGAAATGTGTGTGGCATAGCTAGAAATGGGTGTGGCATAGCTAGAAATGGGCGTGACAGCTAGAAATGGGTGTGACATAGATAGAAATGGGTGTGGCATGGCTAGAAATGTATATAACATAGCTAGAAATGTGTGTGACATAGCTAGAAATGGATGTGACATAGCTGGAAATTGGTGGTGCATAGCTAGAAATTGGTGTGGCATAGCTAGAAATTGGTGTGACATAGCTAGAAATGGGTGTGACATGGTTAGAAATGGGTGTGGCATAGCTAGAAATGGGTGTGGCATAGCTAGAAATGAGCGTGACAGCTAGAAATGGGTGTGGAATAGCTAGAAATGGGTGTGGAATAGCTAGAAATGGGTGTGGAATAGCTAGAAATGGGTGTGACATAGCTAGAAATGGGTTTGACAGCTAGACGTGTGTAACATAGCTGGAAATGGGTGTGGCATAGCTATAAATCGGTGTGGGATAGCTATAAATGGGTGCGGCATAGCTAGAAATGGGTGCGGCATAGCTAGAAATGGGTGCGGCATAGCTAGAAATGGGCGTGACAGCTAGAAATGTGTGTGACATAGATAGAAACTGGTGTGGCATGGCTAGAAATGTGTGTAACATAGCTAGAAATGTGTGTGACATAGCTAGAAATGGATGTGACATAGCTGGAAATGGGTGGTGCATAGCTAGAAATTGGTGTGGCATAGCTAGAAATTGGTGTGACATGGCTAGAAATGGGTGTGACAGTTAGAAATGGGTGTGGCATAGCTAGAAATGGGTGTGGCATAGCTAGAAATTGGTGTGACATAGGTACAAATGTTTGTGACAGCTAGATGTGTGCGACATAGCTGGAAATGTGTAGGGCATAGCTAGAAATGGGTGTGGCAAACTTAGAAATGGGTGTGACATAGCTAGAAATGGGTGTGACATAGCTAGAAATTGGTGTGACATAGCTAGAAATGTTTGTGACAGCTAGATGTGTGCGACATAGCTGGAAATGTGTAGGGCATAGCTAGAAATGGGTGTGGCAAACTTAGAAATGGGTGTGACATAGCTAGAAATGGGTGTGACATAGCTAGAAATTGGTGTGACATAGGTAGAAATGTTTGTGACAGCTAGATGTGTGCGACATAGCTGGAAATGTGTAGGGCATAGCTAGAAATGGGTGTGGCAAACTTAGAAATGGGTGTGACATAGATAGAAATGGATAGGACATGGCTAGAAATGGGTGTAGCATGGCTAGAAATGGGTGTGACATAGCTAGAAATATGTGTGACATGGCTAAAGATGTATGTGACATGGCTAGAAGTGTGTGTGACATAGCTAGAAATGGGTGTGGCATAACTAGACATGGGTGTGACTGCTATAAATGGGTGTAACATAGTTAGAAATTGGTGTGACAGCTAGAAATGGTGTGACCGCTAGAAATTGGAGTGACATAGCTAGAAACGGGTGTGACATGGCTAGAAATTGGTGTGATACAGCTGGAAATGTATTAGCAAACTGGTTACATGTATGCACTGTTAAGACACATGGTTCACATTTGGTTAATTACTGGTTAGAGTTAGCGCTCACTGTTGCATATTTTATGAATCACAGCTAATGAGAAGAGAGAGGAAGGGAAATTTTTTATTAATCAGTTATAAAAATCCTTATTCGGCTTTTATCTAGAATTTGTTCTTCTCTTAACAGACATGGTTAACATTTTGTTAATTACAGTTTAATTTAATAAATCGTAGCCCGTGACGTGAATGAGAGATAGAGAGGGTGGTGAGAGTGGGAGACTATATATACATGTATATATGAATTAGAACAGTTACTATATAAAATTCCTAATCAGCATAAATTCAGCATTTAACCAGATTCTTTTTATTTGTTTTGTTGTAGAAGGAAATGCAGAACCTGGTGGAAAATTCAAGATTCCGTCAATATCTCTCGGCTTTCCCGCATTGCCAACTGGGTTATCTGCTACACGGCCATTTGCTTACAATCGCACAGACTTTGATTTTACACTGGGTAATTGTCTATAACTTATCATACTAATTAACTTCAAACTAGCCATGAGGGATTTAGTAATACCAGAGCCATCTAGTCCACACCATGGAACCTATAGCTGTCACCATATTGGATGAGGGACAATATATATCTTTATATCTCTGCTCCCCCCACTTACGCCATAATCACTGTTCTTATTTGCTGCCTATCTATATCAGATCTGAGTTTCACAAGAATTAAACATGTTTCTTTTGTGATGGCATAATGATGGGTGACAGAGATTAACACATACATGTGCTTTTAGCTAGGGGGAGGGCACAATTTGTATCGAGCTAATTACTCGAAGTTGAGGATGGCCTGACGTACAGGTAGCGATCCAAATCAAATCTGGTCCCCATTTTGCGACTGACTGCATCAGTGGTTCCACGGACCCGGTTTATTGCCTGGTACCATACAGTATATAAACCAGATGAATGGTATGGGGCACCAAGCATGAACCTGGTTCATGAAATTTACTGACCCGGTCAGTTGCCAGAACGCGGCCCAGGTGTGCGGCATCTAGCGTGCACCAATAATTTGGTAAATGTTAAAGTTTTTTTAACACTACCCATTGACTTTGTTCAAAACATTTTAATTTCCTCCTAGAAAATGGCCATTTGCAGATCAAGAGAGGATTATTTCTTAAACTTTTACCACTGGAATCGGACAAGGCCCTGATGAGTTAAATGTACACTTCTAATTCTTGATGCAAAACAAACTAAGTTCAAACCATGTAAAATATGGAAACAGTTTTTTGAGATCGTTTAACCCTTACCAGTCTAGTGTCAAAACATTAAATTTTCAAATTAAATTAAAAGATTAACTGGTGTTCATTTTTCAACAAATTTGGTGGGAGATGGTGCTGTCATAGACAGCAACATTTTCCATCACAATTGTTAAAAAAAAAGTCCACCAGTTGCTGTGATATTGACAGCGTAAAATATGTATTATTGACATGAGACTGGTAAGAGTTAGGCACTTGATGAGTCAAATGTCCATTAACCCTTTAGTACTCATTTCAGCCAAAAACGGCTTTTGCAGTCATCTTGAGAAATGCCCATTTGCAGACCAAGGGAGCATTATTTTCGTAAATTTACCACTGTAATGACGGGCTCAATGAGCCAAACAAGTCAGTTAAAGGGTTACGGGTTAATATACTAATGAGGCTGTTGTAGCTTTTGATCTAATTTTCCAAGATTTCTGAAATATTTCCATCTACAGCCCCGATGCCAACGCCGCCATCAAGCCTACGCAGTGTAAGCACAGCGTGTTCTGATCTTGGCTCTGTGACGCGGACAACATGTGCATCCCGGCCTTCATCAAAGACCTCGGTATCCAGTCTAGAGAGGAGTGTTCTGTTAAAGGTATCGCTAAAATATCTCATCAAGTATTGGGTAGAGTAGACAGGTGATGGTTCCAGTAAATTAGTTTCAAAATATTCAATTATCTATAGTTGGTTTAACCCTTTTCTGCTGAAGCCGGCCAATACGGCCTCTCAAGTGGTTTTGACTAATGTCCATTTGCAGGCCAAGAGAAGACTGTTTTTGAAAATTTAACACTGGAATAACTGGCTCGATTATCTAAAATAGTCTTCTCTTAGCCTGCAAATGGACAGTCAGCGAGGAAGTATTTCAAATTTCTTGACCAAATTTAGCCATTAGAGGGTTAAATTTTGCAGCTGGGGTTACGCTAGTGAGCCGTTGTTAATGTGAGCATGGGCTCTTATTGCTGATGTTGTATTCCATTTAACACATTGATCCTCAAATTTGCTCAAGAAAATTGAGCAAACTAAGAGAAGTGTATTTTTGGTAAATTGTTCACTGGAATGACTGGCTCTGTTATCACGCCAGTCATTTTAGTGATAATAAAAAAAAAAGAGTAATTTCCGGGGCTTAAGAAATGTTCATTTGCAGGTCGAAAAAGGCAATTTTTGGACATTTACAAGTGGAATACTGGCTCAATAATTGAACCGATAATCGAGCCAGTCATTTGCATGCTAAATTTTCAAAATGGTTTTCTCATGGCCTTTAAATAGACATTCAATAAGCAAATATTTAGATTTTCTTGACCAAATTTCACAATTAACGCTTTAATTGACCAGATTGTATCTAAAAAGCCATTTCCAAATGTTAGTATGAAATCAATGTTTTTGTTATTATTGATTAGGCTGCTATTGGTGATGGGCGCGCAGGAAGTAAGCCATCCAAACAGGGAAAGAGAACCTCATTTAGCAGATCTGTAAAAGAGGCAAGCTCCCCTGTATCAACTACTAGGTGGGGTGTTGCAGAGGAGTTTACTGCAGAAAAACTAGGTATGAACTCGCATTCACGTTATGTGTGTGTGAGTATGTGTGTGAGTGCATGCATGTGAGTGCGTGCTTGCATGTAAGTGCATTCACGCATACATCGTACATGTGTGTGTACATGTATGCGTGTATGCATGAGTGTATGTGGGTGTGCATGCGTGTGAAGTGGTGTGCGTGCATGCATGCGTGTATGTTATTTTTGGTGACATTTAAGCATATATATCAATCACACTTTAATCCCTTGATAGTGTAGACTGTTAAAAAATAAATTTTCTCCTTAGTAAATGTGCCAAGAAAGGACTATTTGTTGTTCAGTCAGCCTGAAAGACCAAGTGAGCTTATGCCATGTCAATCCTTTGCTGTTCATCCATTGTCTGTCAGTCATCCATCCATCAATATTTTCCTTTAAGCATCTTCCCGCGAATCACTAAACTAATTTCGATTATATTTGGTAGGAAGCATCCTTCGAGCAAATAGATCCAAGCTGTGTATACAAGCCAGGGCTGGTAAAATAGCTAGCCCGACATCCCAGAACAATTACAATTTCTTGTCAGACAACCATAACGTGTGTAATATCCATCCGACGGGCAAGTACAAAATTTTGGCAGTATCAAAACCACTGATACCCATCTGCTAAATTAAAAATAAAATATTCCAGGAAGTATTGAACAATTGTCTTTATGGCAAAATTTATGACAACTTTATCTGTGATCAGTTTAATTCAGAATGAGTTTAGGCTGTCAGTCTCTTGTTGCTTGAGTAGCGCCAACACGCCAGCGTTCCTACTCAAGTAGGTGCTTTCGTCAAAACATGTCAATAGGAGGATAGACGCCTCAAGTACCTGCCTAATCTCAACCTATGAAATATTGATAGGAGCATGCCTCGCAAGTAATGGACCTTTCCATTTTTAGCTATGCCCCGCCCATCACTAGCTAAGCTCCACCCACACCTCACCGTGTTGGGATTGATCGATCCCCAAATTCCCTAGCTATCAATTTCCTGAAAACTATACAGGTAATCTGTTGAATATTTTGTAACTAATTTGACTCTGTGCTGTTGCAGCCTATGGCCTAATTTGACTGTGAGTTGTTGTTGACAGGGGAAGCAACAGCTCCCATTCAAATTAGTTTTAAAATATTCAACAGATTACCTGTATACTAGTTACCTTGAGATTGAAATATTCAGGTGTCAATGTTTTAAATGGATAGCGAGGTATGTAAAATGTGGGTGAAGTTTAGTTAGAAATGGGTGTGGCTTACCTAGATATGGGTCCCTCTATTTGACTTAACCCTTTAGCCCTCGAATTTGTTCAAGATTTCAATCTCCTCATAGAAAATGCCCATTTGCATACCAAGGGAAAACTATTTAAAAAAATTTACCACTAGAATGACTGACTGGCTCGATAAACGAGCCAGTCATTGCAGTGGTAGATTTTCACAAATAGTCTTCTCTTGGTCTACAGATTCACATTTCTATGAGAAAATTGAAATTTCCTTGAACAAATTAGAGGGTTAACGTGTTATGGATTCCACAACTTTGGTCGTTGTCTGTAAAAATCCCCCAAAATTGTATTCATTCCAGTCGCTGTCTGGTAACTTGTCAAAAATAGTGTTTTCTTGGCCTGCAAATCTATATTCTGTAAGCAGATATTTTTACCTTCTTCAGCAAATTTAGTGATTAAAGAGTTAAACCGTTATCATTTTTCTTTTTGTAGAAAAACGAAGTACAACATCACCTCTATGCATTTCTACACCAGAGAAAATCTCAATGACAACAAAGGTGCGATGTAAGAACATATCCCCTTCCCAGAGAAATAATGACTCATCTTCTCGGGTTTCCTCTCTTGAGGGTTACAGAGGAAAGAAAGTCATCTCGCTACGGCAGAGTGAGGGTGTTTATGAGACAAACAATGTTAATGACACATCAATGTCAGCTCCAGGACAACGGGGCTCCTCTGCCGTACACAGCACTGTCTCAGGAACATACTCGTCTTCGATATCACCTGATCCATGGCCTATTGATGTCATCGAGCGACAGCCTAGTCCTGTTAAATCACCACTGGTAAAGGAAAGCACAGTTCCGGAGTCCGTACAAGTAGGAAGCGTTAAGGTTTTCATGCCTGACACAAAGTTGGTTCAGAAGTCACTGAAGTCACCCAGTCCAACCGATAGCGATCTTACTTGTACTACGGCTACGACGAGTTCAGCGAAACATTCTGTGCTTGCAAAATTAGAAATGAACAAGCGTCAGACGGATCGGTCCCCGGCACCACCGCCACCATCTCCTGAAGCATATGAGATGTCGACATCACCTCATCCCGTAAATCCTGCTGTGCCATCAACAACATCAATGCCGAGTAGAAGAGAGCATTACCCAGGATGCTTTTCTTCAAAGTCTCATGACTCTGTTTCGATGCAACCAGTATTGGAAGAAGCAGATGAGTCGGAAGGTGATCAGCTGGCATCGGCCGTGCAGGCATCGCTAGAACCTGCGGAACCAGTACCATTACAAAGCTCTGCTCCTGAGTCTTATATACCTGGTGAGGAGGCGGGTACTGATGAACCAGGGCAAGAGTCCTCAAACAACCCTGGTTGAAAATAGAAGCCTGGCCAATGAATACTGTGATAATGCATAATTAGCATATCTATACAAGTTGATGTTTAATTTTTATGTGATATTGTTAATTAAGAATTAAGAAGGCGCTGAATATTTTGAAATAAATTTGATTGTAAGTCATTGCTGCCTGGGAAGGCAGCAATAACTAACTGCCAAAATTATTTTTAATTATTCAGGTGATTCATATTTAGCTCTGTTTTTTAAGCCATCTGTTTTCTGTGAATTCAGAATAAAATAGGGTAATTAATCAGTCAATTAAATTATCTAAATTAATTAAATTAATTAAATTAATTTAAACATTAAATAAATTTATTAAATTTATTAAATTTATTAAATTAATTAAATAAATTTAAGACATGTTTTATTATGGTGACACAAATTTATATTATATATGAATGTAAAACGAAAGCTGTATAATTTTATTTTATTTTATATGAAATTATCTACCTTTTATCTGTGATATCTCGTTTACCATGTGTCATCTTGATTGTAAGAAGATTATATGATGTATAAAGTCAATTTGGATTACCTATCTAAATTATTCATTCATTCATTCCCTCCCTCCCTCCCTCCCTCCCTCCCTCCCTCCCCTCCTTCCCCTCCCTCCCTCCCTCACTCATTCACACACTCGCACTCACTCACTCTTTATCTGTGATATCTCATTTCCCATGTGTCATCTTGATTGTAAGAAGATTATGAGATGTATAAAGTCAATTTGGATTACACATCTAAATTATTCATTCATTCATTCATTCATTCATTCATTCATTCCGTCCTTCCTCCCTCCCTCCCTCGCTCCCTACCTCCGTCCCTCCCTCGCTCACTCACGCACTTACGCACTCACACTCACACACTCACTCACTCACTCACTCACTCACTCACTCACTCACTCACTCACTCACTCACGCACTCACTCACTCACTCACTCACTCACTCACTCACTCACTCACTCACTCACACACTCACACTCATCCACATGAATAAATGTCTTTTCCGCAGAGTCCGATACAGCTTCCATTTCTTCCTCCTTTTCTCAACCTGAGTTAGGCAGAACCAAACAGTTTCACCTTGCTAACACTGTGTATAATGTTATTTACAGTAGGTGTGTGCGTTTATTGCTTTGAGTGATCATCATCGATTATTTCAGAATAATCATGATCACTTGATTAAATCAGCTTGGGTATAAATTACCCAGACATAACAGCAAAAGCATATCAATGACGAAAGTTGCAGTGGTGTTTAGAATAGTCCATTTGATTCTCGAGCCAGTCATTGTAGTGATATATTTTCAAAAATGGTATTCTCTTGGCCTGCAAATGGACATATATTCACTGAGCAAAATGTGAATTTTCATGATCGATCTCATTAAAAAGTAATTAAACGGTTGGAATTGAAATATTATATGTAGTAGAAATGATTCATGATTATTCAATTATTTAATTTTTATACCCTGCCAAAAAATTTGGTGGGGTATTATGTAACGGCCCCCTTATGTCCGGGTGGGTGGCAGAGTGGTTTCCGGATCAGAAATCCTTAACCGTTTGTCGGATCGCTTTGAAACTTCATAAGGTGGTTGGACTAGGTCTGGAGAAGAAACCTATTGAAATCGAGGATGATCCGAAATCCAAGCTCGCCACCAGCCCCCGGCGGCCAACTTCAAAATTGGTTTCCGGATGATAACTCTGTTACCATTTATCTGATCACTTTGAAACTTCATAAAGTGGTTGGACTAGGCCTGGGGAAGAAACCTATCGAAATCGACGATGATCCGAAATCCAAGATGGTTGCCAACCAGGCCATCTTAAAAATTGGTTTCCAGATGATAACTCCATTACCGTTTATCGGATCGCTTTGAAACTTCATAAGGTGATTGGATTAGGTCTGGAGAAGAAAGCTATCAAAATTGACGACAACCCAAACTCCAAGATGGCCGTCGGCCATGGGCTGCCATCTTGAAAGTAGGTTTCTGGATGATATCTCCGTTACCATTTAGCGGATCACTTCATAGGGTGGTTGGAATGTGTCTGGTGAAGAAACTTACCGAAATTTGCGATAATCCGAAATCCAATATGGCCGCCAGTCCAGTGGCCATCTTGAAAATTGGTTTCTGGACGATACCTCCTTGACCGTTTAACGGATCACTTTGACATTTCATAAGGATGACTGGTCTGGGTCTGAGGAAGAAATAATTATTTCCTGATAGCTCTTGTTCATTGGTTTGTCATCATGGCAGGGTATTATGCGCCGTTTGCAGAGCTCTTGTTAATCACATAAAGTCATGATTTAAAAAATAATCGCGATTTTCGATTTTATGGCGCAGGTCTTATTTACAGATCCCAAGATACGTATAATCCCTAATATATCGTCTCACAGTTTGGGTCAGTGTGTTGGCCCAAGCAATTATGCCTCTGATTGGGTCAGTGTGTTGGCCCAAGCAATCGCTCAGGTTGGGTCGGTGTATTGGCCTAAGCAATCTCTCAGGTTGGGTCAGTGTATTGGCCTAAACAATTGGTCAGGTTAGGTCAGTATATTGGCCTAAGCAATCTCTCAGGTTGAGTCAGTGTATTGGCCTAAGCAATCTCTCAGGTTGAGTCAGTGTATTGGCCTAAGCAATCTCTCAGGTTGAGTCAGTGTATTGGCCTAAGCAATTGCTCATGATGGGTCAGTGTATTGGCCTAAGCAATCGCTCAGGTTGGGTCAGTGTGCTGGCCAAGCAATCTGTCAGGTTAGATCAGTGCACTGGCCCAAGCAATCTGTCAGGTTAGATCAGTGCACTGGCCCAAGCAATCTGTCAGGTTAGATCAGTGCGCTGGCCCAAGCAATCTGTCAGGTTAGATCAGTCTGGCCCAAGCAATCTGTCACGTTAGATCAGTGTGCTGGCCCAAGCAATCTGTCAGGTTAGATCAGTGCGCTGGCCCAAGCAATCTGTTAGGTTAGATCAGTGCGCTGGCCCAAGCAATCTGTCAGGTTAGATCAGTGCGCTGGCCCAAGCAATTTGTCAGGTTAGATCAGTGCGCTGGCCCAAGCAATCTGTCGGGTTAGATCAGTGCGCTGGCCCAAGCAATCTGTCGGGTTAGATCAGTGCGCTGGCCCAAGCAATCTGTCGGGTTAGATCAGTGCGCTGGCCCAAGCAATCTGTCGGGTTAGATCAGTGCACTGGCCCAAGCAATGTGTCAGGTTAGATCAGTGCGCTGGCCCAAGCAATGTGTCAGGTTAGATCAGTGCGCTGGCCCAAGCAATGTGTCAGGTTAGATCAGTGCTCTGGCCCAAGCAATGTGTCAGGTTAGATCAGTGCGCTGGCCCAAGCAATGTGTCAGGTTAGATCAGTGCGCTGGCCCAAGCAATCTGTCAGGTTAGATCAGTGCGCTGGCCCAAGCAATGTGTCAGGTTAGATCAGTGCGCTGGCCCAAGCAATGTGTCAGGTTAGATCAGTGCGCTGGCCCAAGCAATCTGTCAGGTTAGATCAGTGCGCTGGCCCAAGCAATCTGTCAGGTTAGATCAGTGCGCTGGCCCAAGCAATCTGTCGGGTTAGATCAGTGCGCTGGCCCAAGCAATCTGTCGGGTTAGATCAGTGCGCTGGCCCAAGCAATCTGTCGGGTTAGATCAGTGCGCTGGCCCAAGCAATCTGTCGGGTTAGATCAGTGCGCTGGCCCAAGCAATCTGTCGGGTTAGATCAGTGCGCTGGCCCAAGCAATCTGTCGGGTTAGATCAGTGCGCTGGCCCAAGCAATCTGTCGGGTTAGATCAGTGCGCTGGCCCAAGCAATCTGTCGGGTTAGATCAGTGTGCTGGCCCAAGCAATCTGTCGGGTTAGATCAGTGCGCTGGCCCAAGCAATCTGTCGAGTTAGATCAGTGCGCTGGCCCAAGCAATCTGTCGGGTTAGATCAGTGCGCTGGCCCAAGCAATCTGTCGGGTTAGATCAGTGCGCTGGCCCAAGCAATCTGTCGGGTTAGATCAGTGCGCTGGCCCAAGCAATCTGTCGGGTTAGATCAGTGCGCTGGCCCAAGCAATCTGTCGGGTTAGATCAGTGCGCTGGCCCAAGCAATCTGTCGGGTTAGATCAGTGCGCTGGCCCAAGCAATCATTCTCTTCACTTTCTATTATTTGTTTTGAACTTCAAGCTACATTCCTTCTTTTGATATTCAAAGTATCAGTTTTCCGTGTTTGATTCACCAATTGAGGAATCCAGTATTAGCTATGCCATGCCCATCACTAGCTAAGCTCCACCCACACTTCATCCATGTTGGGATCGATCAATCCCTGTTGAATTCGTCAGCCCATTTCTAGCTAATCTCCGCCCTCTATATACAGCTGTTGGAATTGTTTTGAAACTTCAATTTCAGAGTCTAAAATTCAAGGTAATTAAACAGGTATAAGCTGCAACAGTCAAATTAGTTTCAAAATAATCAACAGAATGAATGTTTATTAAATTGTAAATTAACAAAAGACATACATTCCTACAATTGCCAGATTTTTTTAGTTTCATGACAGATTTTTTGGCTGTGACAGTTAATATGTGACGTATTTGATTATGACGTCAGTTGCTTGATTAGCGTTTCAGATCCATCCATTAACCCGTATCACGCTGATGTCAATATTCTATCTTTTACTGTGTCAATAACAAAGAAACGGGTATACTTTTTTCAGCAATTTTGGTGGGCGATGCTAATGTACCACCATATCTGTTGAAAAATGAACACCAGTTCATCTTTTAGTTTAATTTGATAATTTAAAATGTTGATATTAAAGTGGTAGGGGTTAAAGAAATCTATTTCATTTACCTTACCATATAGCAAACCGAATGCCGATTTTCCTATGTATTTGTATATACAGATCTAGTGGTTAAAGGGAGCAAACTCTTCTTGAAATTAGGACATTATCTGTAATAAATAATCGCAGTTCTCTCCCTTGTAATGCGTGTACTATATAACTAGTAACTAAAGTGAAGTACTGTGATTCTTAGTATATTAACCCATTAACACTCATATCAGCCAAAAACGACTTCTGCAGTGGTTTTGAGAAATGTCCATTTGCAGACCAAGAGAAGAGTATTTTTGAAAATTTACTACTGGCCCAAGCAATCTGTCAGGTTAGATCAGTGCGCTGGCCCAAGCAATCTGTCAGGTTAGATCAGTGCGCTGGCCCAAGCAATCTGTCAGGTTAGATCAGTGCGCTGGCCCAAGCAATGTGCTCTATAACTGAGCCAGTCATTCCAGTGGTCAATTTTCAAAAATAGCCTTCTTGGTCTGCAAATGGATATTTGCTATGAGAAAATTACAATTGTTTGAACAAGTTCGATGGTTAAAGGCATTACCATTTCTAGATAATCACAGTGGTCTCCCTTGCATTGTAATATTGGATTATGCAAAATTTGTTTTGTTAGTAAGTCAGAAATATTAAGTCTGAGGATATTGAATTAAGTCATCACAGATGCCACAAGCTTTGACTCCTCTTTTGTCAACTTAACCCTTAAAAGGTCAAGCTGACCAAAAATGGGAATGTGCAGTGGCCTCGAGGAATCTCGATGTGCAGTCCAAGAGAAAACTATTTTTGAAAATAACCAAGTTAGTCATTCCAGTGGTAAATTTTTTTAAATAGTTTTTTTGGCCTGCAAATGAATATTGACTAAGTAAGAATTTAGATTTTCTTAACCATTAATCATTTAATGCCAAACTGACCAAAAACGACATATTTCCTAAATTCCAGTCGTAAATTTACAAAGTCTTCTCTTGGCCAGAAATTCACTGAGCAAAAATCTAATTGTTCTTGAAAAATCTTGATAAATTAACCCTTTAACGCTCATATCAGCCAAAAACGGCTTCTGCAGTGCTCTTGAAAAATGTCCATTTGCAGACCAAAGGAAGACTATTTTTGAAACTTTACCACTGGAATGACTGGCTCGATAACCGAGCCAGTCATTCCAGTGGTAAATTTTCTAAAATAGTCTTCCTTTGGTCTGCAAATGGACATTTCCTATGAGAAAATTTAAAGGGGTTAAACAAAGGTTACATACATAGTACCATAGTAACATACAATTTTGCAGCTTTGCGAAAGCGTGTGTGTGTGTGCGTGCGTGCGTGCGTGCGTGCGTGCGTGCGTGCGTGCGTGCGTGCGTGCGTGCGTGCGTGCGTGCGTGCATGTGCATCTGTGCATGCGTGACAGCATGCGTTTGTGCATCGTATCCTGCTTGTCTCTCTGTGTGTATCGGGAGCTGTATTTAAAAAAACTATTGATCTCGTTTGGATTACATTTTAACCAGTTGACTGTTGAGTTTTTGTAGGCAAGCTATTCCATGGGTTATATCTAATGGACCTGTTAGATATTTTGAACACAGCCAAGCCCCCAACAGCTTTCATTCAAATTGGTTCCAAAATATTCAGCAAGTCAGTAGCTTATGCTCTTATAATTTATTGTGTGGCTTGCAGCAGCGAGACAGTTTAGCACAAATGATGTTACTATGACAGAGGATATCCACCCTTTGGCCGTGATCTGGATAAAAACCTGGATCGTGATCAAATCAAATTCAGGATCAATGGATATTTCAGAAACTGCTGGTCCGATTTTGGCTAAGATTTTTTTCCGGAAAATCAGAAAAAAATTTGTAAGTTAAAAAAATTGTGCAAAGTGCCAAAAGTTGGAGGGAGAGGATTTTACATCTCTGATTGCTTTTGTTTAATTTGAATTTAATGCCTTCTTGATTTCTCCCATTTAATCCTGTCATGGCAGCCGGCCAAAGCTGACCTCTGTAATGGTCTTGAGGAAAGGAATGGCCATTTCCAGCCAAGAGAAGCCTAGTTTTATACCCTGCCAAAAAATTTGGCATGGTATTATGTAAGGGCGCCATCTGTCCGTCTGTCCATCCGGCCATCCGAGCGGGCGGGCAGGCGGCAGAGTGGTTTCTGGATGATAACTCCGTTACCATTTGTCGGATCGCATTGAAACTTTATAGGGTAGTTGGACTAGGTCGTGGGAAGAAACCTATCGAAATTGACGATTATCCGAAATCCAAGATGGCCACCAGCCACCGGCGGCCATGTTGAAAATTGGTTTCCCGATAACTCCGTTACCGTTTGTCAGATCGCATTGAAACTTCATAGGGTTGGACTAGGTCTGGGGAAGAAACCTATCAAAATTGACGATGATCCGAAATCCAAGATGGCCACCAGCCACCGGTAGCCATCTTGAAAATTGGTTTCTGGATGATAAACCGTTACCGTGTATCAGATCGCTTTGAAACTTCATTGAGTGGTTAGACTAGGTCTTGGGAAGAAGCCTATCGAAATCGGCGATGACCCAAAATCCAAGATGGCCATCAGCCACTGGTGGCCATCTTGAAAATTGGTTTCCAGATGATAACTCGGTTACCGTTTATCGCATCGCTTTGAAACTTCATAGAGTGGTTGGACTAGGTCTGTGGAAGAAACCTATCCAAATCGATGGTGATCCGAAATCCAAGATGGCCACCAGCCACGTGCTGCCATCTTGAAAGTTGGTTTCTGAATGATATCTGTTACCATTTATCAGATCACTTCCTAGGGTTGTTGGAATATGTCTGGTGAAGAAACCTATCGAAATTTACGATAATCCGAAATCCAATATGGCCGCCAGTCAGCGGCAGCCATCTTGAAAATTGGTTTCCGGATGATACCTCCTTGACCGTTTAGCGGATCGCTTTGCCACTTCATAAGGATTACTGGTCTGATGGGTCTGAGGAAGAAATAAATATTTTCTGATAGTTGTCATTCATTAGTTTGTCATCATGGCATGGTATTATGCGCTGTTTGCGGAGCTCTTCTTGAAAATTAAATACTGAAATTACTGTCTCAATAACCGAGCCAACCAGTAAGTTTTGAAAAGTAGTCTTCACCTGCAAATTGACATTTAATAAACAATATTTTGATATGCTTGACCAGATTTAGCCATTAAAGGGTTAATATTTAGCTTTTCATTTTAGACTGATGAACCCTATATAACAATAATACTATAATGCTGACAACTTACAACCACAATATATTATTCCTTCCCAACTCCAATACTGAAAAAAACCAAGTTGCTTCTGTCATCCTTAGGTGAATTTCCCCAGACATACATTGGTGATTTTACAGGCAAATTGGTCACTTACACCTTGATGTATTTGAGCCGTGTCAACAATTGTCAATATAATCGTAATTTTGAGAGAGAGAGAGAGAGAGAGAGAGAGAGAGATCTGTGATTTATTAGGAATTGCTATGTCATAATACTTAGAAGAGTTACTTCCCTTTTTAGCTCGACGTTATGAAATAAAATGAGCGATGTGATACCCTGAGCATCGTTCACCAGTGGCGGTAGTGGCGGCAGCCAATTTGTCTTTAGCTCAACTTATCAATTCATATCTTATGTTTGGTTATCCATACTGTACACATGCGTCTTTATAATGATAGGACATCACTCAATGACTGGGTAAAGAAATGGCAAGGTCACTGTGGCCTTGTTAAAATCTATGGTTGTTTTACATTAACACTGTCCGTTTACCTCAACTTAGCAATTCATATCTCATCTTTGGTTAATTGAGTTAAAATGTTGCAATGAAGTAAACTCAATATGAACCGACTATATGACAAGGCAACTATGAAAAGCTGAGAGATGAACTTGATGAAATCGAATGGAAGAGTGAGCTGGAAGGAAACAACACAAAGTAGACATGACATCAAGACCAAAAAAATCCTTGTCTCAGTAAAACATGCACTGGCCACAGAACACTGAGCGAAAACTATGGACAACCTCTTGTATGAATGACAGCATTAGGTCCTGACTCTGACTAAAACATGAACCCTTTAAAATGTTCAGAGAAACCAGAGATGAAGCACATGACAAACATACGCCAAACAACGAGACTACATGAAGTGGGAAGTCAGAAAAGCTAAGGGAGCGTATGAACGAGATGTTGCACAGAAAGCCAAGCCAAATCCCAAAGCAGGTTTATGTCAGATTCAAACTTAAAACACTACCTGGTATCGCAAATTTAAAATGAGCTGATGGGTCACAAAGAACAACTAACAGAGAAAGCTGAATAGCTCAACAATTAGTTTGTAGCATATTTACGAGTGAAGACAATACAAGCACATCTGAACTAACAAATAAAACCAATAAATCCAGTGAACCATTGGATGATTATGAATGCTGGTGTATGTAAACGACTAGAAGCCCTCAAAGTATCGGAATCCCATGGCACAGATGAACTTGACCCCATGGGCTGAAAAAGATTAGTCAGTACATCGGCATTCCCCCCTGACCTCTCTCTTTAACATATCCCTTCCAGAATTGTATCAACCCACCTACCTATCCCGAAGATGGGAAGAATTGATTGATCATACCAGTCTTTAAGAATGACAGCAAAGCATCAGCAGGCAACTACAGGCCAGTGAGCTGCCCTCAGTCATGGAATGTATTGTCAGAGAATTAGTTAAGCATATGTCCCATATCATATCATGTTCCCAAAATGAATTCCTAGTCGGAGGTCATGCATCACTCAACTCCGTGAGATGTTAGATTATTGTACCAGAGTTGTCAATAGTGACACTTCCACAAACGTCATGTACCGCAATTTTGTAAAAGAAGTTAATACTGTTCCACACCCAACGGTGTTCAGCAAAATAAAAACATGAGGTGAGAAGTGATATCTTAGGATGGATACAATCATTCCTGAGTAACAGAAAACAATGGGTGGTGTAATAAAAGAATACGTCAGTAGTGCGTGCATGGGTTCTAGTAAGCCATGGCTGTCTATGGCCGCAGTGGGCTTCATAATCTGCTATCATACTGTGGCATAGCCATCACTGAGGGAGGGATAATAACATAACCTAGGGCACACAAGACAGCTAACTACACCCATTATGAAAAACTTGGTATCAAAATTACCTACATACATGCAACCTTATGCAGTGACCAACACTTGGGAAAGAGCATTAATAATTAGTATGTTGGATGTGTGCTACGCATGCGCGGCCAGTGGCCAAAAGGCAAAGCTTTAATAATATAGGCTTCAGCATGGGGAGGAGGTGGTACATTTAACTCCTGAACACCCACTGAGTTACACCCGGAGGTAACTATGATACTTCAATAGGACAGGAGTTTCTCATAGCCTGCTCATACCACTGACAGTGCTACAAGAAGTGTTCTGCTGCTTCTACCTTATTAAACTCGCCACCAGACTATGAATCATGAGCATTGACCACCACCGCCTGCTGGAAACCAGCACACCAGTCAATGGGCCAACCAGAGTACACACTGCTAGGCGAGGGAGCGTGGTTTACTCTTCTTACTGAGTATAAAAGAGATGTGATGTTGGGTGGACAGAAAGATTTAGGTGGGTTGGCTATCTAGTTGAGATGGGTTGGCTGTCGTGTCGAGGTGGGTCAGCTATGTAGTCGAAGTGAGTCAACTATCTAGTCAAGGTGGGTCGGCTATATAGTCGAGGTGGGTCGGCTATTTAGTCGAGGTTGGTCGATTCTAGTCGAGGTAGGTCGGCTATGTAGTCGAGGTAGGTTGGTTATCTAGTCGAGGTGGGTTAGCTATCTAGGCGAGGTGGGTTAGCTACCTAGTCGAGGTGGGTCTGCTATCTAGTCAGGGTGTGTCAGTTATCTAGTTGAGGTTGCTAGTAGAGGTGGGATGATAGGGACAGTTATTTTCACACCTTTAAAGTAGTTGCGGTGTTAGAGCAACCAACTTTATTTGCATCATTATCACCTCTTCCTTTGATCTCACCGCCTTTTGAAAGGTGTAAAAATAACAATCCCTGTCTTCACTGTTCTGAATGGATATTGGATGTAGAGGGTGACCATAAGCCCCTCCCCCTCATTAAATCACGTGCCTCTTGTCATCCAATGAGGTGAGCTAAATGGCAATTAGCGTAATGCTGAATGACAAGGGTTGATGAGGATAATTAAGGATGATTGACAGGCTACATTTCGGGACTCGTCTTTTCCTGACTCTGGGAACTCTTTCGAGCATGAAGCCCCACCCCCTCATTAAATCATGTGTCTCCTGACATCCAATGAGGCGAGCTTAAGGGTAATTAGTGTAATGCTGATTTATAATGGTTAATGGGGGATAATTAAGGATGATCTCTTGGAGCCATGCCAAACGCTTGAGGGTTAATTTATTGCATAATGAGTGACAGCCTACATGTCTGGACTCGTCTTTTCCTGGGAACTCATTAAATCGTGAAGCCCCGCCCCTTAGTTAAATCACATGTCTCCTGGAATCCAATGAGGTGTGCTTAAGGGTAATTAAGAATGATTGACGGGTTGCATGTCTGGATACATATTTCTTTGAAGAAGACGCCTCCATAGGTTTAACGGATTGATCATAAAACTTCTGAACCTCGGCGTATTTAGCCGTGACACTGTACAAGGGTCAATGTATCGTGTAAGGGCAACAGGTTAGTTATTACTCCGACAGATTTAAAATGAACTAGTCAAGCTTTAAAACCACTCCGACCGCGTGTAACGATCGTCAGATTCGTACAAAGTTCAGCAAATAAATTTTCAATCGTGTTAGATTAATAACAACAACCTACCGTAATACATTTTTAACGTCACGCAATATTTGGTGAAAAAAATGCCAGTCTAAGTTGACTCAGGGGTTTGGACGTGTTATAGATGATGATTCTGTCAGTTTTCAACATATATGCTTATGCACACGGAGACTGCATTCTAAGCCACATATCTTACTGTGCCTCCATTAGACCAAAAAATTAAATCTGTTTAAACCAACATCAACCAGTCAAATTAGTTTCAAAATATCCAATAGCTTACACTTATAGTTTTCTGGAAATTGCTAGTCAGGGAGTGCAGAGATCGACGGATCCCAACCCTGATCGAGGTGTGGGTGGAGCGTAGCTAGAGCTGGGAGGGGCATGGCTAAAATGGAAAGGTCTATTAGACTGTCAAATTGTACGAATTGTATGTCTACTATTTAATAAACTATGTAAAATACATTGAAAGTAAATTGACTGGGCGTTGTAGTAAGTAGTAACCTCGTCCAGTCAATAGATCGTCAAGTTGTACGAATTGTATGTCTAATATTTAATAAACATTATGTAGAATATTTTGAAACTAAATTGACGGGGCGTTGCTGCAGCCATAAGCAATAACATAGTCCAAAAAAAATAAAAAAGTCTATTAGCGAGCTGAGGGCAATTGGATATTCTGTTATACTCGCTTAATAGCCCGTCAAGTTTTACGCATTGTATGTCTTTACTATTTATTAAACATTATGCAAAATACTTTGAAAGTAAATTGACTGAACGCTGTTGCCGGCATAAGCAGTAACATTACCCAGTCAATTTACTTTCAAAATATTCAACAGCTTACACTTAGAGTTTTCTGGAAATTGCTAGCCAGGGGAGTTCAGAGATCGATCGATCAAACACGATCGAGATGTGGGTGGAGCGTAGCTGGAGATTGGCGGGGCATAGTTAAAATTGACCTGTCTGTATGCATGCACACACGCATGCACACCTACCTGTACTCACACATGCACACCTGTCCATACGCATGGCTCACCCGTCTGTACGCCCACAAGCCGGCATGTATGCCCGCATGTCTGCAAGCCCATACGTATGCACACACGCACACCTGACCATACTCACGCACGCATGCCTGTCCGTACACCCGCACACACGCTCGCAAGCCTGCACGCTCGCCCACACTATGACGAAACGTCTAACGTCTAACATGATGCATAATGCATAACAAATTACAGCGAGTAAATTTGTGATATGGTTTCGTTAAGATTATTTTTAACTGTAACATATTCCGCTTATATTTACACTTTTTGCACGCAGATTTGTATATACAAATTTCGATTCAATTGGTTTCCGGATGATAACTCTGTGACCGTTTAATCGGATCGCTTTGAAACTTCGTGGAGTGGTTAGACTTGATCTGGGGAAGAAACCTATCGAAATCGATGATGATCCGAAACCCAAGATGGCCGCCAGCCACCGGCCGCCATCTTGAAAATTGATTTCCGGATGATAACTCTGTTACGGTTTGTCGGATCACAGTGAAACTTTATAGGGTGGTTGGATTCGGTCTGCGAAAGAAACCTATCGAAATCGACGATGATCCGAAATCCAAGGTGGTCGCCAGACACCTGCGGCCATCTTGAAAATTGGTTTCCGGATGATGATCGCATTGAAACTTATAGGGTGGTTGGACTAGGTCTGTGGAAGAAACCTATCGAAATTGATGATGATCCGAAATAAAAGATGGCTGCCAGCCACCAACGGCCATCTTGAAAATTGGTTTCCAGATGATAACTTTGTTACCGTTTGTCGGATCGCATTGAAACTTCATAGGGTGGTTGGACTAGGTCTTGGGAAAAAACCTATCGAAATCGACGCTGATCCAACATCCAAGATGGCCACCAGCCGTCGGCGGCCATCTTGAAAATTGGTTTCTGGATGATAACTCTGTTACCGCTTGTCGGATTGCATTGAAACTTCATAGGGTGGTTGGACTATGTCTGTGGAAGAAACCTATCGAAATCGATGATGATCTGAAATCCAAGATGGCCACTATCTTGAAAGTTGGTTTCAGGATGATATCCTCATTACCATTTATCAGATCACTAGCTTCTAGCGTCGTTCGAATATGTCTGGTGAAGAAATATAATTTACGATAATCCAAAATCCAATATGGCCAGCAGTCAGCGGCAGCCATCTTGAAAATTGGTTTCCGGACGATACCTCATTGACCATTTAATGGATTGCTTTGACACTTCATAAGGATGACTGGTCTGAGGAAGAAATAAATATTTTCTGATTGCTCTCATTCATTGGTTTGGCATCATGGCTAGGGTTGGGCGATATTGCTCAAGGCATAACGATATCGGTATCTCATTAAAATACAGCGGTATCACGATATATCGTCATTTGGGTGGGGTGTGGAGTTAGGGTGTAAACATAGAATAACATGTATTTCAAATTGGTGGTGTCTACAAGTTATTTTCATTAAATTTGTTGCATTGAAACCGTAAATTGAGATCGCCATGATTGCCATTTCCGCATATTTAATACACAAAATTCCACACTTTGACACCCTTCAATATACAGTTTAAAGCAACGAATGTAATGCAACTAACCGTATTCATCACAAATAAGACAAATAAAGGATTTTCTTCTGTTCTTGTGTTGTATTTTGTGTTATCTTTACCTCACGACAACTGTCAAAAGATTTAGCAAGGAATACGCATTAACTTCATTGCGCAGAAAGGAATTCCGCAGAGTGAAATCTGATTGGCCGCCGTATCATACTTGAGCCAATCAGAATTCACACTGCAGAATTCCGACAGCTGTTATCACGCCTGCCGCTGGCATAGACGATGCAAATTATTAAAATAACAATGCATGATTTTGAACGAGAACCAGCGTGAAGACTTGAAACAATTATATCAGATTTTATTTGGTCTGTAATAATAAATACTAATTTGCCCCATTGTAGACCTATTCAAATTCTCTCATTACTTAGAGGACTTATCCATTGATCTCACGACGTAGCCTGGATGTGTGAAATTAACCCAGTTAACACTGCAGCCAAAACTGCCACAACAGATAGAAGACTGGAAATAATTTGGCCTAAATGATTTATTTTAAGGCTGTTTCTCACTTAGAATAAATCTGTAATGTTATATGTGGAATGAATTTTGATCTGATTCGTTTAAAAATGCTAAATATATTGTATAAAGTTACATAAAAACGTATAGTGGTAAAGCAAGAGATTAACTTCCCCCTCACCAACCGTTCCAAGCTGTGGTATTGATAAGGGATTAAGTGTGTGTGGTTTCCTATCGACCTAAAAAGTTTTAAGTTTAAATCTAGTCACGGTCAGAAGAATGTTTAACCATGCAGCTCAATGACTAATGGATAACTAGCTTGACCTGTAGTAATGACGTCATCAGAATTGAATGTGGGTCGTGCAAATGGTATTTCCTACTGGCTAACACTCAGAATGAGGCAAGAAAAAACATGGCGTCGTCTATTTATGTAATTATGAAAAGTGAACAACAAAGGAGTATTTTGTACTTTAAATCATTTTATTAGCGCAAACAAACCATGAATTAAATGAACACAGATTATTTTGGAGTTTATTAAGTTTGTATTACCTTAGACAAAGACTGGATTATTACTTAAAGACTATTACTGGACCAAATTGCGGTAAGAGTATGACATTTCTAACTTAGTTATTTATATTATGCTCACAGTTAAAAGTGCAATATCGTCCTGTCGGTATTGACGGTATTTACGATTTTTCGAAATTATGACGATTTCGGTATTCGGTATATCGCGATATTGACGATAATATCGAAAAATCGCCCAACCCTAATCATGGCGGGGTATTATGCGCCCTTTGCGGAGCTCTTGTTAAAATTGCAATGACTCGACGTAGGCATACCTGAACTTAGCATTCACCCAAAGCAATATTGGTAACAGTTGGGCACGTTTCTCTATTCACTAACACCCAACACCTCCCCCACCCCGACATATAATCTGCTCAGACCGGAGGGCCATAACAATGTTATCGATTTTCTTGCAATCCTTTAATTTGGAATGTGTCATTAGCCAGGTGTTTCAGCCATTGGTGTAACTCTAGGGTCTGCCTCAAAATTATAACCATGGTAAAATGTGAGTTGCTTTAGAAAGGCTATTTAACACGAATATGGTAAAAGCAGGCTTAGACCATATCGTTGAAAAAAACATCTGCAGTTGTCTAACGTGTAAATCAAATGACCAAAATTTTAGGTGAACTGCGTCTTTATTGCAAGGTTCCACGTTGAAGCGCTATATCTCTATAATCTAATAATTTTTGTGCTAAGCTAATTTTTTGATCTGATTCTAAGCTCATTTTTTGCTAAATCGAGTAATAAATCTATAATTGAAATCATGGACCCGCCGTGCACACGATGATTCAGAATTCTCCGCAACAAGTCAATAATAGTGCCTGGATTGTAACGCCATTATTTGTCTTGCAAAAGAACCATTTAAAGTTATTTCTTATCTGTGCTGTAACATCTTTCAGCAACAATAATAAGCAATATTTGCCTATTGATTACCAATTTGTAGACCAAGAGAAGGCTATTATAAGGAGTTTGCCGTTGGAATGACAGACTCAGTTATCTACCCAGTCACTCCAGTGGTAAATTTTCAAAAAATGTTCTCTTGATCTGAAAATGTTAATTCCCCAAGACCGCTACAGAGGTGCATTATACATCATTCAAATATCTCTAAAAAAATACCTGGTCTGATAAATGGGGGTTCAATTAAAAAATACACGAATACAATTGGATACTTTTTCATGCCAAATAACTATACAGAGTTACACGGTTGGTATGCGTTTAAGGAGTTCACTGGTGCATACGTACGGTCGAGTAGTAGTGTGGGGATTAAAATGACACCACCTCCCTCAACTGGCTGCCATTCGGCGATCCATGGCCCCCACCGCCCTCTCAATCCCTGGGGCATGCTCACCTGGGAGGAGGGTAAAGTGATTAGCATGTGAACCACGGCAGACTCTGGCATGTTGACATGATATGCAGAGAATCTGGTGCTGGGCAGGTGTCTCCAGCAGACAACCACGTCGTGCCCTCTCCACACCATAGAAGTGGCAGACAGACTCGATCTCTTCACGTGGGTGAAAGCGGTCATAAATGTTTCTCCGCAAGGGGTTGACACAGGGATTGTAGGGGAGGGGGGGGGGGGTCATCCCGGAAGTGGGCCCACTTGGCATCCAATATCATGGCAGTCTCAGTGCCCTGTGCCACTGCTGTAGACGCAAGCATGAGCGTTAAACTGAACAGAGTGAACCCCTCGAGAAATATCTGTGCCAGATCGAGCCCTGTTCCGTCTGGATCGATAGTGATCTTCATCCCCTCAGGGGCATGGACTAGCTGCTTCACTCTGCCACCGGCTAAGAAACGTAGCTCTAGGACTATGAGTCATCTGCGGGCTAGTGAGTGACTCGCTGAAGCAGTTTAACAGCATCCTTGACTTTGGAGACGTGACACACCATCTACCCATAGGGTGCCCTCCTGGAGGTTAACAGCTTCTTCTGGTCCATCGAATGGACGACGCAGCAGGAGCTTATTTAGGGTGTTGATGTATGCCACCTCTGTATCCGAGAGCTCAATCAATGGCTCGAGGATGTACTTCCTCTTCGGGAAATCGTACCGAAACACGATCTTGTGGCCATCTATGATGCGACCCAGGCACTCCTTCGACACATCCTTGAGGTCTGTGAGCAGCTCCACCCCATCACCACCAATAGGGTGGAGGGAGAATGCCTTTGAGTTTGCTTCGTACTGTAGGGTGAATTACTTGCCATTGCTCTCTTCTACCTTGGCAGCATCAACTGCGTACACATCTGCCAGGTCAGCAAGACCAGTCGAGTGAGCAAATATGGGTTCCACAGCATGCTATAGGAGGGGTTTAAACAGGCGACATAACCATGCCGATTGTCCGACTGCTGCTCTCAGGTGGTGAGAACGTAATCCCATCCTCTCTAGAGGGGAGACGGGTGGTACAGTACCATGTAGAATGGGTCCTCTTCGAGGTGCCCCAGCGGGGCAGAACATACATACATGCCGATGTGCTACATCAACCTCCGGGCAGTGCACACAGCAGCTCACTGGTAGAAGTCGGCCGGGATGTGATAGAGTATGTCCCAGGTGCCAACAGCAACCTATCGAAAGCTATCAGTCCTAGCCTGTTCACACCTGTAAATCACCTGTTTGACAGCCCCTCCATTAACATATATGCCAGCACGGATGGGATATCAGACGCCCATTTAGAGTTTACACTCTTATTACTCATTGACCTGACGGCAACATGATATCACACCTGACATATCTGACCTTTGCCGAGATGATGAACACGATAGAGGGTTGCCCAAAGGCCGTACAGATGCTCGCACAGCAACAGATCTGTCAACAAGAAGGAGAGACTACAGTGGGAGAGCTGGTATCAACAGGCTGCCAGCATTGCAAGGAGGCGAAGGAACAGTGAAGGTTGCCAATACTGGCAGGCCCTCCCGGCGGAGAGTAAGCAGATAGATATCATCAGGCAGAATCTCGTCCATGAGGCAGAAAAGTACAGCAGAACGCGCAGGCGATATACGACAGCCTACAACGTCCTCGCGCCTACAACCACTGCTGCGGGTGTGATTGGAGCTGGTGCTGGTGTGGCAGCTGTGCCCACTCTCGCTACAGGGATGGGTGCCATCATCGCCATCCCGCTGGGTGGCGTGACACTAGCCACCACTGTCTTGGCCACTGGATTGGGGGTGGGGCAGCGGCAGATCACAAGGAGGCTGGAGAAGCATGCTAAGTACGTGGCACTGGCACAGAGTATGCTACGGACTATCAACGAGTCTGTCAGCAAAGCTCTCGAGGATGGCCAGGTCACCGATGAAGAGTACCACCATATATTGAAGGCCCAAGCCCTGTACCACACAGAGAAACCTAGAGTGACAGCAATACCTCAAAGGCTCCAGCGGGCTGGTTGATATGGAGGAACTAAAAAATGAGATGTTACGGCGAGGTCGCCTCGCTTATCTCTGGAGTCGAGACAACTACACATAGTGTGCTGCCTGTATGGTAGCTTTAAGAACACCAGTATAGATGGCCTTCCCACTGAACCTCACGACAGTCATCCGGAGCCAACCGCCCCTCCTGGGTACACCCTTGACTCGCCTGAGAGGTCTATTGGATGATATACCAGAGCTAACACCGTTCTCCATAACAGTGGATGGACGGTCCCAAACCAGCTTCTCCGTCAACCCATGACCGCTGACCAACCGCCCCATCACCATCAAGGATGCGAAGCAAGCTCATACTTGGATGGCTGATCCAAGCCTCTCATACTGGAATCAGCAGCTGAACTTTGCCATGTGGTGTGCCACAGCAGAATGTGGAGTAAGTTCCACCTGGCTTCACTCCTATTCTGGTACTCCTGAAGCTGTGCTCATCGCCAGCTGTCTCAGATTCCGGTGCGACGAATCCTCCATGAGCTGGGTGAAAGCCTCCCTGATACAAACGACTTCGACCCACAGTTCAACAGTCATAGCGTCTCAGCGGCCTGCAGACTACATAGAGAGTTCAGTGCTCACCCAGACTATCGGTAGCATGGTGGTGACAACAGTGGTCTAGGGGTTATGTACGGTGACCCGAGACGTGACTACTCAGGATTCCCCTATCGAACACCCCGACGAGTAGGCTATTGGAAGACAGAGACATTCTCGTTCGATCCAGAATCCGACCCTGGAGCGCTGGTGCAAAATATGCACATCACTGGCTTGCAGCAGGACTATCCAGATGTGTGTAAGTACTTTTCCCACACACCACCTCAGGCCTCACACCAGAATGGATCGTTCGGATCAACCAGCCCCTGCAAGGACTGTGCTACTGCCTCTTTACAGCACAGACCCAGCTGCGGCATTCCATAGATGGTGTCAGCGGAGCAGAGGTCCAGGCCATGTTCATCAGTCTCGTTGAGGATATGATCATCGTGGCAGACCCCAGTAGTCTTATTGCTAAGTTCAAGCAGGGTTTGCAGAAGGCCCATTGCAAACTTGACTTTGCTATTTCACCACACCTACGGTTGATTCCGAGCAACATGATTGTGAACATCGAGGACCTCATAGTCAAGGGCTATAACAACATGATAGTCGAGCGGAGTTCCCCGGGTGTCCACTTCAGCTTCAACACTGACATCAACGCACCTACGCATAGTACAGGCCATACAGTCGTTTCGACCCTGACACTGCAGCCAGTCGACACGGCAGCTCCAGCCGTTCCGACACTGCAGCCAGTCGACACGACACCACTTCCCATGGCAGCTCTACATGTGGTGTCAGGCCTAGCTATCATGGCACTCCGAATCAGCCTACCCAGCCGCTAGAAAATCAGCAATAAGACAATCCCGACTCTCTACAGTAGCAGTGGGGACCACAGTGAGACACTGAACCAGCTTGGCATGCCCTACAGCCCCTATACACGCTGACAACATGCATATCCAAGGGCTGGAGGGTTCTGCAGCGCATCCTTTTTCCAGCTTGTATCGCAGAGCCTTGTTCAGCTCTGAGTCCGGTGAAGCCATGGTGGTCTGCAACTGCTGGAACACATCTGACAGATGATCCCGATCCTTGTAGAAACCTTTAGCTTGTAGGAGCTGCTCGACGATACTCCCGCCCATGATAAGGTATTCGAGGAAGCAGATCTGTCCCGTACCAAATCCTAGATAGAACTTCACAGCTGTCAGCTCCTCTGTCAGCTCAGCAGCGGAGAGCTGAGCGAGCTCATCTTGTGTCTTCTTCTTGTAGTCCTTCAACTCGCTCCGGAAGACATCATAGTACTTCTCGCATAACGTGACCCCGGACATGTTTAAGATGTCTCAATAGAGAGATGAATATTCCTGAGTACGAACCCGGACACCTGGCAACCGCAGACTGGGAAGATCTTATTAGCTCTCTCGACAGGGGACGCAGACGTTTAACCGCATTGTATACTCAGTGCTTAAACAATGACATCAACGGTACAGATTGTGAAGCAACTGCCCGAGAGCCAGGCGAGTCTTCAGAAGGTGGAGAATCTGCTGCAAACCAAGACACAGAAGTTACTGACCAAAGCAAAACCTCTGCAGTCCATGTCGCCAGTAACGTGGTGACGAATGTGGCCGTGGTGAAGATGACAGGTGGAAATGAGGTTCTTCCTGCCACCACTGTGGCTGTCCTCGCTACAGTGGTGAGTGGGGTGGCCAGGCACTGTCTCGGAATAACTCACCCCATCCCAAAGATCGCCCTCAGTGGTGCCTCCTACACTGTTGCCGCCAAGATCATGGGTGAACGTGTTACACTAATGGAGGTCACAGTTCTAGGGCTAGGAACGAGTGCAATGGCTGAGATCATTGTCGCCTACGTCTAAAACCTCTGAATAGTGAGAGATGGATCACGAGACCCCTGCAGCATATGAGGAATGGCGTGCCGGAGGGCATTGTGTAGCCCATTGTCGAGCACGCGGACTGAAAATTGCCAATGCCCGGGAATGGTGGACTGCCCACAAGGCGTGCCCCTGCAGAGAGGGCCAGTGCCCTGAGCACTGCTACCTATTCCCTTGGCCAACTGGGTGGTCCTCCTCTGCACAACTATTTCACTGGAGGTATGGCTAGTAGGTTTAAGCCGGCTGTATATAGCACTATGACTGTGTCACTCACAGACCTAGAAAGCAAAGAGCTAGGCGATCTTCCTCACTTGGGCGAGGCATGCCTCGGTTCAGAGGACACTGTTGCCGCTATCTCCTTCCTAGACTTCGATGAGAAGGGAGACAGGCAGGAGATCCGAGGTACCATCCCAGCCCGAGATTTCATTGGGAACACTGATACGGTAGGACAATCGACCATTAACAAGGCCAAGACTGTATACAAGGGGATGGGCATCAAGGAGTGGTTGGTAATGCAAGGTATGCTCGGAGTCGATGAGGCTGGAGCCATCAATGTTATGGCTGAGTCGTTTGCACAGGACCTGGTTAAGGATCTCCTGAAACCACGGAGCTCATTTCGACAGGATGGAGAGAATCTCAAGATAGGCACCCTCCGCCTGAGCAATATCACTGTCTATGGCAAAAAAGGTGCTACTGCCAGCCTCCAGCTACCAGAGGTGAAGAAGTCAGGGTTCTTTAGTTTGCCATAAAGACCACAGGATAGTCATGGCTTCCCGTGCATGTGTCATACAGATACTGGATGTACTAGAGACTGGGTGCTGACACAGGCCCTCTACGTTATCTTCTCAGCTGCTGCTGGGATTTTATGCTTGATGCCTCCATCGCATCCTTCGTATCTGCCGGAGGTGCAGGATTCCTAGCTCTGCAGGTGAAAGAGCTGGTGCAGGAAGTACTGCCGTTTAGTCTCCCAGATATAGACGAGGCTACTGCCGACCAAGTGCTAACCATCCTCCGCATGCATGTCTGTACCATTCGACAGTAGGCCGGCCGATGCTGGCCAGGTGGTGCTGATCATTACCCCGTCAGGACACTGGAAAAACATCTTGCTGCAGGCTCTCCTGGCAGAACATCTACATTCTCAATATATCCTTCTGGTGTCTGACTTAGCCGCTGAGGCGGTTGACATTAATGATCAATGGTACAATGGCCCAATCACCAAGACGCAGAACCTGCAAGCGCTGATGAGAAGCTGCTGGCAGCCCGACTGACAGAACCACTTGTTCTAGTTATCGATGGCCCTGCAATGGACCAGAAGACAGTCACCTACCTCAGAAACATCACCAGGCGGATCTCACTGGACATCCGCCACAATGCTCGTTTGCTATACTTTAGCTCCAAGTGTGGACGGGCCCTGCTCGAGACCATATACGACAGCCTAACCCTCAAGGAGACCAAATGGGACTTTATCGCATGTGTACAGAGGGCAGCTGATCTGTACCGCTTCATCTTCAGCAACAAGGAGACAGGTGAGCTGTCACACTTCAAGCCATCTCTGGAGAAGGTGCAGACTTTCACCTACAAGCTGAATCCAGCCAGGAAACTAGCCTGCTGTACGTGTCATCGCTGACAGCCTGTCGCAGCTGCCGCAACTTGTTTTTCATTCATCAGAAGTCTGACGAACTTCGTCCGCAGTCTCCACGACTTCGTCAGATGCACGAGGACCTTCGTCAGGAGCTTGAGGAACTTCGTCAGAAGCTACTTCGTCGGTTTCGTCAGAAGGCTTATACTGTCGCTCAAACTCTAGCCACTGAGGGTCCTTTTCTGGGATTCTCTTCATCTGGAACTTCTCATGGATGACCCACCTTAGCCATGCCTGCTTAGCATCTGACTTGCGAGGGGATTTGATGAGGTAGCCGTGGTAGTTATCTGGGAATTTCGTAAAGGCTGGCAGATTACTGGCCAGTCTCCTGCGCCCTCTTTCGTTGAAGATGTGCTCAACGGCCTCATTGCGGCCAACAGTGACCCTCTCCTTGTGGCCAACAGTGAGCCCCTCCTTGCAGCCAACAGTGAACCCCTCCTGAGTACCTTCTGCATGACTGGTGTCGTGGCTCTCCGTTACAGCGGCACTGACCTCGTTCCTGAAGTAGTTATTTTCTCCAGACGAGGTTATCCAGCATCTCTCGCTCTTCCTGGCCATGGAGGCTAAATATGGCAGCCCACTTCCTGACCGTTAGTAGATCTTTGGGTTCGACCCTCGCCATTTGGAGAGCTAGAATAACAGGACCGTTGGTTTGGGCCACAGGTAGGTTGAGTGCCCTGCCCTGGGTACTGTCAAACTTCCAGTAGAGTATCCGAGTCAGGAGTTCTTTCGTACTACGAGCTGGCGGTCCTTCCTCTATGGCGGCAAGTATCTCCGCATCAGACGGAGGTGTGACCTTGGCTCGCTCGTGGATAATGTTGATGTCACGAAGCAGTCCTCAGACCCTGTCACAGTGGGACAGTGCACGCCATGGCTGTGACTGTCATGCCGACTTGTCCTGCTGCCTATAGACAATCTGCTGGAGAACTTTACCAAACATGGCAGCCGTTTAAAACCTCTATATACCCAGACCTTAAACATGCTGCAGTATGTGCAACATCCAGATGGGCCATTGAACCCACGACATCGCATCGCACTGATCCTCGGAAGGACTGCCTGATGGTCATTCGACCCAGTATACATGATGAGAACCCGTTGTCCGCTGCTGGGAAGTACATTGACTTTGCAATCTCGGCATAGATCCACGAGAGCAAGAGCATTACACTAGAGTTCAAGTTTCAGAGCACAAGAGTATGGACAGTAGAGCTCCCGCAGGTTCTGAACAGGTGGGAGATCGTGCAGAGCAACAGCACCGTGGACACCACCTATGTGAACGATGAGTACCGAGTCCTAGGTCTGGTGGCTCGTGGACCAACCTTCTATGCGAAGGGAAGGGGATACTATGCTGTGGGGTGCAATGATGGGTTCACGGAATTCGAACTACATGTAGGTGTCGAGATGCCCATGGCAGTTCCACTCTTAACCCTCCTCGAGAACACACACGTGAATCCGGCTGCCATGCAGGATAGGCTGTTCCTCCGGGTGTAGACTGAGCGACTCGCAGATGCGACGATGAATGCTCCAAGATTTCATGCCTGGCATGACGAGAATGACCAGGAGCTGAAGCAAACGGATTCCAAACAGCAGATCATGCATGTGGAGCGAGAACACCAGCAGGTCCAAGCCACAGCTAACCAATGGGTAGAGCTGACATTGCATCATGGCACATCGGACTGTGTCGCTGTTGCGGTCCTGGTTCAGAAGGGAGGAGCCATCTAGCATGTGGATAAGCTAGACGACTTCAAGCTTGTGGTTGCTGGGACCAAGATTCTTGGTGAGGTACGCGAGCTAGCTGATTGCCAACTCTACAGACAGAAAACTAAGTCATATGCACTTCTACGACTAACCAGTGGAAGCGACGACCTCGAGTCGGCACTCGAGGGCTGTCACCACCTCGGGGGCAGGGACATCCCACCTAATCAGTGCAACCGGCTCAGCTTCAACATCAGAAACCTCATAGCTGGGACTCGCTCATTAGGTGTAACGGTACTTTACTTTGGTTATGCTAAGGTATGCGTGTCGAACACATCAGGTATTCAGCTTGAGCGTGTGTGTAGAGCACAACTCCTGTCGTCACAGCTGCAGCTGCCACCACTACTATAAGCTCTGCTGTCCTCTGACCTGTCGATGCTTCATAGTCGAGCGTTGGCTCAGATATCTTTACAGCCTCGTAGTCCTCATCCAGACTCTCATCTGCCTCTTTGATGCTCTGGTTGGCCGGAGCTCAGAGTTGTCGTCGGCATGCCTCCCTCTGGTGCATATGCTCGAGTGCTTTGCTGTGCTCAACCATCTCCTTAGACACCTTCTCTATTGCCTGGTTATGATGCCCACGCTCGACCTCTGCCACTTTCTTGTCAGCGAAGCTGAGTTCCCAGTTCCCTAAGGCAAACATGCCCGCATTCAAGATTGCGGATGGCATGCTATAGACTACAGTTTAAAGCTCCTATATAGCTGCCACAGCGACGGATCCCCAGAGCGAAGTATGAACCAGAGGCTGATCCAGTCGAGGATATAGATGACGAGGACTATGAGGAGGACTATGATGAGGAGGATTCTGATGCAGACTACCATGTCGGTGGTGAGTATGATGATGTAGAGCCCGAATCCCGCAAGCTAGTACACAGAGCGAAAGGAATCTATCACACTTACGTAAAAGGTTCTATCGGCCCACTGGCAGCAGTTGGGGCTCTGATCGCTCTGTTCACAACCAAGGCTGGCGAGATGGTCTGCAAGATCGCCAACAATGCTCTCCATGGTGTGGAGAAGATTTCTGAAGCCATACCAGCCATCACCTCAGGAGTAGGTACATTCTTCGGAGTCGCAGGCGCTTGGCTACCGCATGTTGCCATAGCGCTCGTGGCCATCTGGGCCGCTGAACATTTAAGCCATACTATATATCCCTTAACTTCTGATGGTTGGTCGATAAACTACTGTTCAGTGAGGATCCAGCAGAGATTAGACGCCAGTGTACGGAGGTGTTTGGGGAGGTCTTCAGTGATGGTCGAATGAATGACGGCCATCTGTTCATCTGTTTAGAGTTTACCCAGGCCATGCATGGATATTACCGTGAGCCCCCTCAACTACTCGAGGCTGCACGTCGCAAGGGCCACAACTTCATATTGGAGACAGTTAGCCAGTGGCTCAGCCGCCAGGCGATGTGGCAGATATACAGACCTCATCCATGGCACATCAGGCTTGCCCATTTCGTGGAAAATGTCCCGAACAGAGTTCACCAGGCAGATGTTCTATTCCTTCCACACAACTTGGTTGGTCGCAAGACCTACAAGTATTCCCTCACCATCGTCGATGTCGCCAGCAGGTACAAGGTGGCAGTACTGCTCACAGACAAGTCAGCTGGCCAGGTGGCCCAGGCATTCCATGGTGTCTAGGAGGCTTCGGAAAATCCCCTCCAGTGGCCGGAATTGTTGCAGGTGGATGAGAGTAAGGAGTTCAGAGGTGAGACTGCAGCCCTCATGTGGAAACATGGTGTGGCAGTTAGGCGAGGCGAGGTAGGGCATCACTGTGCCCAGGCTATCATTGAGCAGTGGAATCGGACACTGGCAGAGAGACTGTTCCCACACCAATATACCCAGGAAATGGCCGCGCCGAGTGAACATTCTAGAGTATGGGTGAGAGGGATGCCTGCTGTGGTGGAGAGAGCCAATGCCGAGGTTACTGGGCTAATAGGGAAGAGGCCGGTAGAGGCTATCAGACACTCTGCCGGTCACAGCTCTAGAGGAGCGAACAAGGGAGAGGAGTGCCTACAACCTGATGCTCTGGTTCGGTACCTGTATGAGCCTGGTGAGCTGGAATGTGGTCGATGGCGTGCAACAGATCCTAACTGGTCGATAGATGTTCACAGGCTTGACAGGTATGTGGAGGCGGAGGGGCGGCCTACACTGTACTACATGTCACACCAGCACGGAGTACCTAGGCGACCATTTGTCGTAGAAGAGCTTCAGCTAGTCCCTGCAGACACACAGCTACCACCACCTAGGGTGCTAACATGATACTCGATGGGCTCGGTATGGACACCATCTGGCAGCACATGGTGCTTAACATAGTAAGCGGAGAGACCGAGTTTTTCCTGCTCATACGTCACCATACCCTGGTTGTGCATGCATAGGCCTCGGTTTTTAGCTCTGTCTACCCCGCCATGTAGGGCGCTGTAGAACCTCTGCCAAAAGACCTCATTCTGCCGCTTTGACATTCCCTTAGCCGAGCACTTACTTGCAGCTGCGCTCTCCATGTAGTAGCATTTGGAGCAGAGAGCGATACCACAAGAGCCTTCGAACTCGAGCTTGAACAGTCCCGGAGTCCATCCAGACCATTTATCCCAAGCTAGCCAGTCCCGCTTATGAGCCTGGCACTCTGCTCGCATCTCAGGCCGAATGACGTCGTCGAGGTTGGAGCTTGCTGTAGTGATATACGCGGAGTCAGTGTCCATCTGCAGGTACTCAAAGCTGTCATGAGCTACGTAGCAATCGAGGAAGTCATAGTAGAATTCCAGCATTCGCAGCTTCGCAAGCTCATAAATGGCTATCCCCACCTGGAAGGGCCGTCGAATAGTGATTCTCGGCTTGCGACTCAGGAGCTGGTATGACTCACTGATCTCCTCGAGATCTTCGACCCATGCGCTACACATGGCCTTGTCTACCACGCATTCATCCTTCGTGAAGCTGGTGTTGCTATGACGTTCTAGGGCCTCGATGAGCTTCCTGTAGGCACTGTTGCCGAGGAGTTTGAAGAGATCTGCCAAGAGCGCTTTGCTCTTATCTACATCTCCCGAGCGGTAGGCCTCCATAACATTCTCCCCAAACCAAATCGAATGGGCGCTTGGCCTCATAGTCTATGGTGCGGTATACAGCAGTGATCTCCAGGCCTTGGGTTATATACCACTTGAGTGACGGGCGTACAGCAGCCGCTTCTTGCCAGAAATGGCACCGACCAGCTTCTTGGTGGTGGGACGCCTCCTCCCTGTTTGCCCTAGATATGCCAGCATCTCAGAAGAGATTGCCTCTACCGGGATCTCGCGGTTATAGAAGAGAGGAGGCATTTCCTCGAACTTTGCCCACAGAGCCTTGGGGACCTCTATATCCACCTCAGCAAACCCAAACCAGCTAGGAGAGCCTCCTTAAAGCTAGCTACCCCACTAGCACTTACCACATGGCATCTCTTTGGCCATCGTTGACAGGTACAGATCATTTGCATCGTAGCCGAGTAGACGTTGGCAGACACGCTCACTCTGGCGGATTCGAGTCCCACCGGCCTCATGGTATCTGGTGAACACGATGCTGGGACCTCAAACAACAGCACCCTTCAGCATCTCGTAGGCTTCCTTGCCCGGTGAATAGAGGCTAACATCCGGCATGTGCTGAGCGGTTCCATGTAGGAGGTACGGCAGTGACACACCTGGGAGAGATGCCGCGTCTTTGAGGATGTCTATTTCTCGTTCTGTGTAGAACTCCCGCATCCGCTCTGTGGGCTTCGATGAATGGCCTGACGTCCAGGTTGTAGTATCGCAGCCAGTCGGCGAATGTCCGCATTCCATGCTCGCTGAATGTCTGGTTACACTGTTCCCACTCTGATCGCGTCAAGAGGTAGCCACCCTTGAGCTTAGATGTCCATGCTAAGTAGTCAGGAAGCCCAGGATAGTTGAGCTTCTCATGTGTGTCAAACCATTTATATGGGAACCAGCTCTTCTACTGTGTACACCCGTAAGCTTTGACCCATACCGCATACGAGACTCCTGGGCCGAGGTAGTTCAGCACATCGAGAAACCGTAGCTCAGGTGTTATGAAGAACATGGTCTGACTAGCCTTCTTGGCGACTTTCACTGTACCTGTACTGTCAGTCAGCTCATCGACAAAGTACTTCTTGATGATGTTCAGGTCATACCGCCCAGAGTTGAACCCCAGTACAGGCACTTGGTCACACCACTCGTTGATCACTCGCTGCTGTTGCTTTGGGAGCTTGTCCAGGTCTGTCGGTATGTACTGTGCCCTAACCCTTGTCCGGATTAGGTATGCTTGCTGTTGGATCACCAGCATGAACTCTCTGATCAGTTCGTTGTGGTCAGGATTGCAGAGGTGAGTGGGCTAACTCGTGGCTCCATCTAAGGAGCAGCCAACTGACACAGAGATAGGTATGTGAGAACTCTCGATCGTGAGAGTCTCCGTAGGATGAGTCTTTATACCATCTAGGAGTGCTTCGAAGTCGTAAACTATTAAGTGTGGGTATGGGACAGCACTCCCACTGTACCACAAGCGTGCATCCAGATGCTCTCAGCTTCCCCTCTCTCAGGACTGTCTTGTGGCATCTTTGTTTGGCATCTTCACCTCGCTGGTGTTGTGGACACCCGTGCCAGTGACAGCCATGGAACTGGTAAACAGTGTTGGTGGTTGGATCATAACCATCTACGGGAGCGCCCTCGATCCAACGCTCGCCACCGTGCCCACATTCTACATGGTGTATGTGTATGCCTCTATTTCTCGACTCATACTCGATCCAACGAGTAGCCGCTGAACTGGATGGTTGGTGCGGATAGAAGGCTTTCTCATACGCATACTGTGGCGCCTCATCCTTCTCGCCAGGACACACGATTGTTGTTTTACCGCCGGTACAGTGATCAGCATGGCGTTGAAGATGGCATGCATGTGTAAACCTCTGCTGACAGTGACTGCAGACTAGTGTATGGGCCAGCTTGGACATATTCTTGATGTAGAAGGCGTGGTGGTCCCACACTCCGATGGCCATGGTGTCACGGTAGTAAGCCGCTTGCCTGATCAAGTGCCAGGTGCCCTCTTTGGTTGGTTCATACACGTGAATCCGGCTCTTGGCGAAGAACTCTACCTTGTCCTCCTGATCCAGCGATCCCTTGCGGACAGCAGGTACTGTCACGGTCTTGCCATAGAACTGTGTCGCAAGCTCTCGTGCAGGAGCTGTACTTCTATCAGCTCTCACTCCTCGGTGGACTGCTAGACATCTCCAGAGACACATGTTGTCCCTGTAGGTGTCGAGGGCAGTCATACTCTTCTTCTGTCGTAGCCAGTCTGGGAGGGGGCCTGTCCTAATCAGAGGTTGGCGGTCGATGACAGCCCTGACCTCAACGTTGATTCATCGAACGAAAGCCCACTTGGTATTGGGTCGATCGATATTGTCTGTGTCGAGGCGGGCTTGCTCTCTTGCTGCCACCCAGTACATAGTGCTCATATCGTGGTCAGCCACGGGCTCCCTGGAGCATTCTTGTGGAAGAGCATCAGCCTACCGTCTTCGATGTGACCGATGCGATAGGTATGGGTGTAGCGGAGGTAGAAGGCGTTCTGGACAGTCTGCTGGATCTTTTGCATGATCTGGCCTGTGAGGTCTCCTTCTAGACCTCTGAAGAATGTCCAGTGTACTGACCGGCGTCCTCTATCCCCTGTCTCCCTTTCGCCAAGATGCCGGTTGAGAATGTGTTCACGTTCTCGCTTCATGCTCTGGGCTAAGGGTTCAGACCTCGGCCCCCTCATCACTCGATTAGTGATCCTGCGTAGGGGAGGTAAGTGCTCATGGGGATGGTCTCTAAATGGCCGTTCAGACCCTACTATGTGTGGTTGATCACCAGGCGATCAGTGGTGTATATCACTGTGGATGCTTGTCTCTAAATGGGCGTTCAGACCCTATTATGTGTGGTTGATCACAAGGCGATCAGTGGTGTATATCACTGTGGATGCTTGTCTCTAAATGGGCGTTCATACCCTATTATGTGTGGTTGATCACAAGGCGATCAGTGGTGTATATCACTGTCGATGCTTGTCTCTAAATGGGCGTTCAGACCCTAGTATGTGTGGTTGATCACAAGGCGATCAGTGGTGTATATCACTATGGATGCTTGTCTCTAAATGGGCGTTCAGACCCTATTATGTGTGGTTGATTACAAGGCGATCAGTGGTGTCCATCACTGTTGATGCTTGTCTCTAAATGGGCGTTCAGACCCTATTATGTGTGGTTGATCACAAGGCGATCAGTGGTGTATATCACTATGGATGCTTGTCTCTAAATGGGCGTTCAGACCCTATTATGTGTGGTTGATCACAAGGCGATCAGTGGTGTATATCACTGTGGATGCTTGTCTCTAAATGGGCGTTCAGACCCTATTATGTGTGGTTGATAACAAGGCGATCAGTGGTGTATATCACTGTGGATGCCTGTCTCTAAATGGGCGTTCAGACCCTATTATGTGTGGTAGTAGTAGTGTCGGGATTAAAATGATACTACCTCCCTCAACTAGCAGCCGTTCGGCGATCCGTGTCCTCATGTCGCATGTCCCACATGTCTCAACATCCCTGGGGGCCTCTATCTAGAGGCATACACCAACAACATGTCTCAACATTCCTGGGGGCCTCAATCTAGAGGCATACACCAACCACATGTCTCAACAACCCTATGCCCAGGGAGTGAGAGGGCGGTGGGGGCCACGGATCGCCGAACGGCGGCCAGTTGAGGGAGGTGGTATCATTTTAATCCCGACACTACTACTGGTCGTGTGGATGTGTGTTCGGGTTTGTGTGGGAGCTCGTTGGTAGTCCGTGGTAACAGAATGATTATTATATAGTAAAACACACTTCGTACAACTGACAGACAATTCCATGTTCATGATGGTTGTGTACGTGCGTGAGCGCATTGGTGCTATGGCAGCAACAGGACCCAGTCAAATTAGTTAAAAATATTGTGCACCCGCAAATCTGCATGTGTGCCCGCAGATCTGCAAGCTCGGTTGCTCATTTATACGGGCGGATGCACATTTATACATGCGGTGGAGTGCTGGGTTCATGCTTACATGCAAGCCTATAAAATGTCTCAGATTCAATACATTTTCTCACCACAGTTTAAAAAGCCCAAAGGGATGGACGTGTTTTTTTTTATCTACATAGTAGTTAGAGAAGCCTTAGGCTGTAAGAAGATTTCTACAGCTACAACCTTCACCAATAAAATTTATGTTAAAATAATACGTTTATCCTTTAATCAATATGCCAAGACATCAAGACATTGCTAGGTCGCATGACCTGAAGCGACATAAGACACAAATCCATAGCAATGAAGACAGCGGGATTCTAGAGAATGAAGATGAAGATTGGACTGTGATGAAGCGCGAAGATGAAAAGCCAAGGGATTCGGAGAGTGAAACCTGTGATGAGTCAATGGAGGCTGAGAGCAATGATGCCTTAATGGAGTATGAGAGCGATGAAGATGATGAAGGTGATTCTGAAAAAGAAGACATAGACAGCGACTCAACGGAGTCTGAGAGCAATGATGAAGGTGAAAATGGAAAAGAAAACATAGACAGTGACTCAGCGGATTCTGAGAGCGATGATGAAGGTGAAGATGAAAAAGAAGTCATAGGCAATCGGGAGCTCTGCGCCATATTCCAAAATATTAAGCAGAACTTAGACGCTGAACAATTAGGTTTAGAAGATGAAGGTGGGGAAGCGAACATAGCCCTCAAAAGGGTTATATACTGATGCGTTAGTTGCAAAGTGTACTGACATAATGCACCAGTGGAGAAGATTACAGAACTATACGCTCATTAAAATAATTTGTAGGGAAACTAAAGATTGTATCACCGAGGGGTGCGCATAAGATGAAGCAGTCTTCGCAGCGTTTCGCAAAAGGGCGTTTCTGATCACGGAGTACGTAAAGCAACAATTTAGATGTCGATGATGATGATGGATCTGATACTGAAAGTATTGATATGACTGATGCGTAAGGTATCAGCCTACCGTAGACACGTGGATCTCCAGAACATTTACTATTTGCTAGTAACAGAAACTATATGTTTATCCGATGTAGTATGCTGAATCCAATAACATTATAAGTATTGACGGCGATCGTAATGACACCACGGCCTACTAACACGCCCGCCCACATGTCTGCCTGCACGCATGAGGAATGTTCATTTGTAGGCTGAGACAAGATGATTCTTGCAAATTTACCATTGGAATGACTGGTTCGATAACTGAGACAGTCATTCCAGCAGTCAATTTTCAAACTATTATTGTCTCAGGCTGTAAATAAACATTCAATAAACAAATATTTTAATTTACTTGATCAAATTTAGCCATTACAGGGGAAAAGTAACACGAAGTCAGGATTACAGCATGGAAACAATGTTGCTGGAAACTGTTGATGTCTTAGAGAGAAAAAGTTTGCAGCAACATTGTTTTCGAAAATAAAAACCAACAATACTTATTGTATAAAGTGGAATGTTATTGAGTAATATACCGTTATAACAACCATATCATTACATTGAATAGATGAATCCATTTAGCTATGCCCCCGCCTGCTTCTAGCTATGCCCCAGCTCATTTACAGCTATGCCCCATCTATTTTTAGCTAAACTCAGTCCCCAGCTTTGCACCCGCTGGTGCTCAATGTCATTACTTTGAACCCTGAATTTTCAGATTCCAAATTTCAAAATAACTGGGTACGTCAAGTTCAAGTTCATGTTTTATTCACTCAGGCTTTACATAAAGCATATGAGGGAAAATACTTTACAATTAATATAGTGGCGGGAGATATAAATTACATATTTCATATTGTTAGCATTATAAAATTAAGATTTAACAGAGCATCAATATTTCTCATAAATCCTATGTATAGTTCGTACGTCATACGGTCAAACTATGTCGTCTGAGCACCAGGATTTTGTCTCCATTGTTGCATGACCCGACCGCCCCCCCCCCCCAACCCGATCCCACACCGCTGAACAGTCTACAGCTGTTACAATTCAATTCAATTATAATACTACGCATATCTGTAACTAAGTAGGTTTATCATTTAAACATTAATTTAAATATTTTGTGGATTTCAAATTCTAAGTTATCCAAATAAACTTGAATTGAATCGGTGTAGCCTCGAGACACAACCCACGTGGCTAATGACCAAACTTAAAACTCTGTAAGAAAAATCAATAACGCTTGCTGTGTATCCTGCTAAAGGAATACATTTAGAGTACAGTCCAGCACAGAAACACATTTACAAAACAAAATAAATGTACTGTCAAATATTTTGAACGTAACTGGATTGAAAGACATTGCAGCCTAAGGTAGTAATTATCTTCAAATCAAATTACCCAAAATACAGAAGGGAACATTTCTTACTAAAATGTTTTCTGTTCATGTTTATAGACATGTTATCGTATCCCTGAGCTGCACTGTGCATAGGCAATGTTATGGACTTAATCGATGGTGCAGATGGCTAATTACCTACCCAGAATTAAATTAAATTCATAACAATGGCAGACGGGCCGGGTTGTGGCGAGTGGGGGTGGGCGGGTTGTGTCGATGTGGTAGCGAATAGAGAAACGTGTAGTTCTACTAGACCAGCTGTTAGCAATATTGCCTTGGGTGAATGGTAAGTTCGACTCGAGTCATTATGTTTTAAATGAGTGGAATGTACGGATTGTTGTAGTGACCCTGGAGTTTTAATTCAATCTTGTTGGAAACTGTGTTAGCTATAATGCCAATTTTTAAGATCAGTAATACATGTACCTAGCGATTTCCAGAAAACTATGTGTACGCTGTTGAATATTTTGAAAGTAAATTGACTGGGCAATGTTACTGCTTATAGCTGCAACACCGCCCAGTCAATTTAGTATCAAATTGATCTACATAATGTTTATTAAATAGTGAAGCCATACAATTCGTGAAACTTGGATCTATTAAGTGATTATAACGGAATATTCAATTGCCCTCAGCGTGTTAATGGATCTTTCCATTTTTAGCTTTTCCCCTCCCAATTCTAACTAAGCTCCACCCACAGCTCGATCGTATTGCGTTTGCGGACCGAGAGAAGATCAGCCTAAGACGTTTTAACCATGAAATGACTTGCTAGATAACCTAATCTGTCATTCCATCCCAGCAGACGCTCTCCATAACAGAATCGAAATATGTATATAAAAATCTGCGTGCAAAAAAGTGTAAATAGAAGTGGAATATGTTACAGTTTAAAATAATCTTAATGAAACCTTATCACAAATTTACTCGCTGTTATTTGTTATGCATTATGCATCACGTTAGACGCTTCATCATAGTCCGTGCAGACTTTCGGGCGTGTGTGCGGATGTGCGTGTGGGCGTACAGACAGGTGTGCATGAGTGAGTGCGGTCAGGTATGCATGTGTGCGTACGTATGGGCTTGCGGGCGTGTGTGCGTGTATACAGACAGGTGTGTGTGTGCATGAGTATGGTCAGGTGTGCGTGCATGCGTACATATATGCTTGCAGGAGTGCGGGCGTGCGTACATGCATATGTATTCACGGGGAGAGTAAAACGTTTAATGTTTGGAATAGACCTGACCCGGTCCATTTTAACTATGCCCCGCCCATCTCCAGCTAAGCTCCAACCACACCTCAATCGTGTTGGATTGATCGATCGAGAGAGCTCCCCAGGCTAGCAATTTCGAGAAAGCTATAAGTGTAGGCTGTTGAATATTTTGAAAGTAAATTTACTGGGTAATGTTACTGCTTATGGCGGCAACAACGTTCAGCCAATTTACTTTCAAAGTATTTTGCATAATGTTTATTAAATAGTAAAGCCATACAATGCGTACAACTTGACGGTCTATTAAGCGAGTATAACTGAATATCCAATTGCCCTCAGCTCACTAATGGACTTTCCGTTTTTAACTATGTCCCTCCCATCTCTAGCTAAGACCCACCCACACATCGAGGTGGTTGGGATCGATTGATCTCTGGACTCCCTGACTAGCAATTTCCAGAAAACTAAGTGTAAGCTGTTGAATATTTTGAAACTAATTTGACTGGACAATTCGTACAACTTGACGGTCTATTGACTGGACGATGTTACTGCTTATGGCGGCAACCACGCCCAGTCGATTTACTTTCAAAGTATTTTACATAATGTTTATTAAATAGTAGACATACAATTCGTAAAACTTGGCGGTCTAATAGACATTTCCATTTTTAGTCATACCCCTCCCAGCTCTAGCTAAGCTCCACCCCCACCTCGATCAGGGTTGGAATCCGTCGATCTCTGACTAGAAATTTCCAGAACACTATTCTCCAAATATTGTGTGAGCGTTTGAGACACGTTAAAATATATCAGGTTGTTGTTATTAATCTAACACGATTGAACATTGATTCACTGAACTTTGTACGACTCTGACGATCGCTACAAGCTGTTGCCCTTACGCAATACAGCGACCCTTATATATTGTTATGGCTAAAAACGCCAAGGTTCAGAAGTTTAATGCTCCATCCGTTAGAATAACGGATGCGTCTTCCACAATTGTCCTTACTCTATATCTCGACCATTTATAATTAATCTCCGATTGAATGAGTCCCAGAGTCAGAGAAATACGTGTCCAGACATGCAACCCGTCAATCATTCTTAATTACCCTTAAGCACACCTCATTGGATTCCAGGAGACATGATTTAACGAGGGGGCGGGTCTAGCCATGTAGGCTGTCACTCATTACGCAATACATTAACCCTCGAGCGTTTGGCATGGCTCCAAGAGATCATCCTTAATTACCCCCATTAACCCTTATAAATCAGCATTACGCTAATTAACCTTAAGCTCGCCTCAATTGGATGCCAGGAGGCACGTGATTTAATGAGGGGAGGGGCTTATGGTCCCCCTCTACATCTAACATCCAATCAAAACAGTGAAGATAGGGATGGTTATTTTCACGCTTTTTGAAAAGGCGGTGAGATCAAAGGAAAAAAGGTGAGAATGATGCAAATAAAGTTAGTTGCTCTGACACAGAAACTACTTTAAAGTTGTGAAAATAACCATCCCTATCGTCACACCTCTACTGTTGCTTGGCTATCTAGTCGAGGTTGGTCGGCGATCTAGTAGAGGGGGGGGGGGGGGGTGTCTATCTATTTGATTCAAAGTGGTCAGAGAATGTTGTTATTAGAAATGACGTAATATCACAACAGTCGGTGACGAAACGTCAGTTCCAGACAGTCCACTGTAAATGAGACGTATTCTTGCATTCACACATCTTATAACAGTAATCTTAGACTGTTTTCCTTATTTGGTGCATGAACGGTGTAGTGGTCATCAAGCTGTCTTTGTCTCCTCTGATCTCTTCAAATGATACTTCAATAGGATAGGAGTTTCTCCTAGCTTTCTCATACCGCTGACAGTGCTGCAAGAGGTGTTCTGCTGTTTCTTATACCTGTTGACACTCATAACTGCTGAATCTGTAATCTTGAGGCGGTCAAGATGTGCATTGAGACGATTGTGACCGGTCCTCAATCGGAAGATACGTGTCTCATCTTCCCTAACGAGGCTGTGTATTGTATCACTATGTTGCTTACTTGAGGTTCTTGTGGCACTAGTCCTTTAACTGCAACTTCAGTTCTTCATAGTCAAGCTCGCGATTGAACTGGTCTTTTATTACCATTCCTTATCCAGTTGGTCAGCTTTGTGATTTCCCGATATGCCACAGTATGGGGGGATCTACTGTAAAGTGGCGTTGTTTCCTTCACCGGTATTAGAGATGAAGAATGAAGATTTGTGAATAGACATTTTGTATTTCATTATAAAGAACTAAAGAACAGAATTGGTGGAGGCGGAAGAATAAATAAATGAGCAATAACAAACAGAACATTCAAGCTTAGCCGGGTACAGCAGCACACATGGCTGACGCACAGAACAGAAATCTGTGCATCGTGTGAGAGAGAAACTTTTAAAATATATGTTCAACAGACTTCCAAACCATTCCATCCGGCAGTTCCACGGCGTGAGACGAGCCTCGATACACACACATACTATTCCAGGAGCGTGACCAGTAAACAGACCAAGGTGATTGAAAATGTCACTGCCCCACCATATGTCAATGTATCATTCTCAAATTGGTCTCCACTGTTAAGGGCATCGTGCTACGACCAGTTCTATTCATATGCTTTATTAACGATAAGTGGATGACATGATTATCATTTTTGCTGATGACACCAAATTGTTCACACAGATTGTTTCAAGTGCTGACCACCAACAACTACAGGGAGACCTAATTCACCTAAATACTCTGAAAAAACTGGACAGATCTATGGCAGAGATTCAATGTTAGCAAATGTAAGGTAATGCAACTAGGTAGGTCAAATCAAGAATTTCAGTGCAGCATGTATGAGGGTGGTCAAATTGTTGCCCTACAGGAAACTCATTGGGAAAAAAATCTGTGTGTGTACAATTCAGTAAAGTTTAGTCAGCATACGTCCAATAGGACGAATATGATCATGAGCATTTAATAAAAGCGCCTTCGATTTTATTGGCCATGGAAGATTTTTGCTATTGTACAAGTCTCGTGCGACCACACTTGAACTATGGTAATGTCGTGTGGAGCCCCCTATATATCAAAGATGTATAGCTCCTAGAAAATGTTCAGCGCCAGACAAGTAAGATGATACCAGAACGCAGCGATGTCACACCACGATATACTGCAGTATAGATGGATGTACGTATCTGTGCACAGGACATAATTGAAATCTTTAAAATACACATGGTATTTACAGTATGTATTAAGATCAGCTGCTCCCACCAGACAAATATGAACGAACCCGAGGCCACTCCTTTAAACTACAAAACTAGGGCATCAACACAGATATAAGGAAGCGTTTGTTTAGAAACAGCGTGGTCAATCACAGGAATAGCTTTACAGATTATGCAGAAAAAGCTCTGTCTGTAAATGTTTTAAGTAAAAGACTGGGCAAAGTTGTAAAAACTACAAAGAAGTAAGTAATGTACATGATAGAATACCTAATCACACACATCCGCACCAAGATGTCAGTTTATTTTGCCCATATATCTACTCTCTAGCCGTTTTTGCCTCTCTGCCACTGGATCATAAGGAAACTATTTTCTATTACGAGGTCACAGAGCTTTGATGGTTTAATACGTAGAGTGACTTTAAAATGTGATGCAGCACAATTGTCTCACTTCAAATGTTCATCTGGAATTTTAGGATAACCATAATCATATAGTAACACTGCTGGGTGGATCTCAGACTGGAATAAAACGGGAATGTTTTTAGGGAAGCTGGTTTCGAAGTATATACAAGTTTGTGTTGTTGTTTTTCTATCTCTAGTGCATACTAATTACAAATCTGGCAGGTGCCAACTTGTCTCTCTCGGGCAGAATGTTATATGGCCATTTGAAAATTGACATCATTTTTGTTAGGAAATGTCAAGTAAAATTTTATCCATAAAAAGACAATTTCCAGTAAAATGTAATTTCTTGATTGAATATAATGCTACTGGTATTTAATAGTTCCCTGTGGTGACACATAAATTAAAGGATATTTGGATTACATAACGGTCAACTGGATGACTGATATACGCGTCAAATAATGGAGGAACTGGACATTTGTGATTGGAAGTCTGTAGAAGCTCAGATCTTCAAAGTACACAACTAAATAATCGTAATATAAACCATGGGCTTGACTTAACCTGAAAGGTGATAGTTTTAGCAGATCTAGTATGATGGCTAACGGTATCAAAAGCAGATTAAGAGTACTTGCTGGCCATACTATGCCGGTACTTGACAGACTGCAAATGTGCTGGCCAGACTGTCGCTGAATGACCTGGAAATGCACTTGATGGCCTGCCAATGGCCAGACTAAAACAGCAGAAATGCACTTGATGGCCTGCCACTGGTCAGACTAAAACGGCAGAAATGCACTTGATGGCCTGCCACTGGCCAGACTAAAACAGCAGAAATGCACTTGATAGCCTGCCACTGGCCAGACTAAAACAGCAGGACCAACAAAGCACTTCACGCTTTGTCTATCCACTGTTTTTGTCTATCCAGTGCCATCCAAAATAACAATGCATGTGCTGCAAATACCTGATCACCAATAGAACATAATGTGTGTTTGTTGTAGCTCGGTTGCAATTCACCTTTCCAGAGTATCCATCCATCATCTGACCTCGTATGACGTCACAATCATTACCTCACAAAGAGTTCCATATAGACCATCATCAAATCTCAAATAGTGCGACACGTTGTATGAATTGTATGTCTTTGTAATTCTTTGCTACTTAATAAACGTACTGTTGAATATTTTGAAACTAATTTGACTGGACGCTGTTGCTGCCATAGGTTTCAAAATATTCACCATTTACCTGTGTAGTTTTTTAGAAATTGATAGTCAGGGAGTTCAGAATCGATCGATCCCAGCACCAGCGACGCGTGGGTGGAGCTTAGCTAGTGATGGGCGGGGATAGCTAAAACCGGACAGGTCCATTATTGTACATCCACCTGAAATATCTTGCATTGTCATTATATTGCTTAGTTGATGTTTCAAGTAGTGGTGAATTAGAAGCGGGAATACATCTGTATCATCACTACTGACACTAATCCTACTTCATCATTGAGATACTTTAAGAAGTTGATGGATCATTATGGCATCGGATTTCTCGTATGCGTTGAGGGAGTCATGTCTCATGGTTGTCTTACCACAAACGATCTGGAATTGAATTGAGCCATTTTCAGCTATAACAAAATTATTGGTGATTATTTCTTCGTGGCCATGTATAAGATTGTTTCATAGATACAAACAATTAACTGAACCTTGTTCTCTGTGATGCTGAGTGTATATGTAGTGGTGGTAAATGGGTTTAATGGTGTCTTGCGTACTACACGAGGAATATTTTGCAAACTGTTCCAATCAACCCCGGTCTCCTTTACTATTACTGCTTAGCAATGTTGTAATATGTATAATAAATATACTCTAGAATTTGACAAATTATGTTATATTCCGATGCTTATGTTTGGCTAAGCAGAGAAATGGTTAAAACTAACAAATGGACGATACCAGTAGTAAGTTGGTGACCAGTTTTCGTGTGTTTTTATTGTGGATATTGATGGATATTGCCAATTGTTCAGTCAACACGGTTAACACATTTTTGTAACTTGAACATGCGCCGATAACTGTGACTGCATATTTCAATAAAGGATGTGTGACGTCATTTTAACTGGGTTAAAGAAAATTGCCATGGCACCCGGTAGATTTGCCATAAGTATAATCTGATCTTATAGAATCAGCAAAAAATGTGTATATACTCTTAAACAACTCCCAGTGAAGATTTATTCAGACTAGCTCTACATCAATGCAGTGAGAGCCACAGTTCAGTTAGGTTATGGATATCCCGCCTCTTAATAAGGCGCTCTCAAGAAATCCTGGTGAATTCTTGTTGTTGAATCATCTTCGTTTATAAATAAGTATGGCGTCTACTAGTTAAGGAATATGTTGCATCCTTGAGATCGTTAGAATAGTGGAAACTAAGTTGAAGTTTGAGAGTTATGTTATCCGAAAGGCTAACTCTTTGGCTATGTCAAGAAATAGCTAATGGCCCAGGTGGTTTTACTTCCTCACGCCTATCCGTTGGCAACTTCTTGCATGGATTTTGAAAAGATTCTCTGTGCTGCACTTCTGCACTTTCACAATCACCTCTGTGAACTTCTGCCCTGCGAGATTGCTCTCTTCAAGAATTGTGGAATTATCGTGCGCCAGCTGCAATATCTTGTTGGATCCCTCTGCAAGGCCTCTGCCTATACTTCGCTCCCTGCCGAGTGCCAGTTGCAGGATACTAGTAAGTCTGGAGATACAGTAAAAAAACGCAGGTCATCATATTCTTTGCAGCGCCTGTCTTCGTCTTCTTCCTGACACATAGGGCAAGTTGGTTCCACCTTGTAGGTCCCCTACTGACTGAATTATGCTCGGTTGGCCTGTGGAGTATAAGCACCAGTCAAGAGTTTTTGAAAGCTGAATTCACAGAATCTGGAGCTGAAGCCACGGAAGACAACACATGATGAGTCCTTCCCATTCGGATTATTGATTGGTTAGGAAACCACAGAGACACTCTCTTCAATCTCCACAAGCCACTTGTCTTTCCAGTATTCACACAGAGCTTTCCATACTCTCCTACACCTGTTTGGTCAGTGGTTCATTCAATAGAGCCCAAGCCGTAAAGAGCTGATATTTCTCTATGATGAACTTCATCAAGGAGAACAAGCTAATAGGCTTGATAGCTATTTGCTGCACTGCTAGCTCATTCTCTCTGGAGTCTGACTTCCGACATATAATTCCACAGAGTTCTTGTCAATTGTGGCCTCTACAGCTTCAACCACCAGTAGGCAGCACAGCGCAAAACTGGCACACCTATCTTGTAGCGCTTCTATCTGCTTCAGTTTTGTACGCTGGACCTTTTCAAGTTCTTGGACATCTACCACCCTCAGACAGCAGGTTTCCAGACTATGCGCTAGTGTGGGTCTGACATACAGAGTCCACATCTTGTAAATTAACTGATGATTGAGACATCGCTTTCCATGAAGACTCTGACCCATCATGGCATACATAGTACGACATGCACTATTCACGAGAGGCCTACCTTTAGCACTGCCATCTCATGTCCTGTTAATTCACAAATTGAGTACATCATCTACAGTAGGGACCGCCTCCTAACCCGGTTTAAACCTTGGTGGCACCACACCTTTGCGAATATTAGCCAAACTTGCACACTTACTCACCCTGTGCAATGATTGACCTTGTCCATATTGAAAAAGTATTCAAACTCTCGGATTTTTTCGTTCGTTGATGATAGACGTGTTTTAGAGTAGTTTAATTTGCGTCCATTATTGCGTTTGCGATACAATTATATTGCGTAAGTTGAGACTAAAGTTTAAAGAACTGTGTTATTTAATAATCATTTTCTTTACGTCATTTTGATAATTTTCCGTTGGATGTTCGTTTGCACGCATTCAAGCACTACATTTTCCGTCACTTAAATCGTTGCTCTTGTTGGCCATTAGTGTTGTCTTGTTCGTTTTTATTTTGCGCCAATTTTCGAAAACAAATTCTTTTTAATTTTTCTTTTTTTGGAGTGCTTCGCTGAGTCATAATTATAAAGAATTAATATTAAATAATTTTAATAATTTTCTTAATTTTAAACTTGTTTAAACCTTTTTGAAAAATTTTCCTTTGGATGTTCGTTCGCGTGCTTTAAACCACTAGATTTTTCGCCGATCAAACAACTGCATTTTTCGGCCATTAGTGCTAGCTTTGATTGTTTTCGACACCAATTTTCGAAATAAAATTTTTTTCATTTTGCTTAGGTGGGATTTTCGCGAGATCAAGCCTACCAGAGGGGACGACACAGCACTTGTAAACTGGTATAATTTACTTAGCATTGTCAGGCTTATTCTACCTCCTCTCTCTCTCTACACTTCCATCTTTCACAGCCTGCTCCACTCATTTCCTTCACACACTAATCCTACTGCATTCTACCCTATCCAACACACTGTACCTTCCAAATCTTCCTACTGCACACTACCTTCCAAATTCTTCACACCGTAGGCTAAACAGCATGGAGGAAGGTGACATCATCAACCAGCTTTTTGAAGGGGCGCACAATGCTGGTGGTGGTCAACTGGCCACAGCCAGCACAGCACCAAATGGTGACAAAGGCAGCGACGGAAGTGCTGCCAAGCAGGGCGCCACTGGTGTCCATGCGGCGGTGGGGAGGAAAGGGAGGGAATTCCCGGGAGGGAGCAAGTGAGGGGGCTAGCGCCACTACTCACTTGGTGGGGCGTAGGGGCAGGCGAGGTGGGGGGGGGGGGTCTACATGACGAATTGGTAATGGGAGAATTCTCACACGACAGGTGGCCCAGGAGGTGGTGATTATGGAGAGCAATCTCCAGAACACACCACAAAGCACCCCTAAGAAGGGGTGGGGTGTGGCACACAGGGACCCAAAAGAAAACGGAGGGTCGGGGGTGTTAGAGGAGTGGGGAGGAAGAGGGAGGAGGGGCAGGTACCCCAGCAAGAGGTGCCGGGACAAGGGGGTTTCCACAGCGGGGGGGGGGGGGGGGCGGGAGCTGGGGAAGAGTCCCATCCATCGAACAGAGGGGGGCACCCAGTAGCGAAGGGAGGGAGGTGGGCCATATGGGGGGGGGTTCGAGAGGTGGTACCCAGGGGATGAGTGTCAGGATCAAGGGACTCACAGCTGACGATTTTGTGGGGTTAACCCGCATGGTGATTTACAGGCTACTGTATGCTACGGTGGGCATGTTTGCAGGCCTGGACAAGAGGGGCGTGGATGTTCTAGTGACCTCCACCAGCGAAATGCAGTTTCAAAAGCTGCTGAAAATAACTACGATAGGCAGCCACGTGGTGTCTATTGAAGAGTACACCACAAAACCCTCAGACCCAGCAAAGCGGTAGGTGTCATATCGGGAGTCCCAAGGGACTTCACGAATGACGACATAAAGCAAGAAATAAATGAGATGGGGAAACAAAGTAGACTGGGTGTGTCGGATTTGCGGAACGGCCAGACCGACCTACGCAGTGAAATTGGTGTTCGAATCAGACTCACTGCCAAACAAGGTTAAACTGGGATGGATGACCTTCAAAGTCAAACCATACATCCCAGAGCCTGCCAGATGCTTTAGATGCCACCTGCTGGCCACGTGGCCAAGCGCATGCGCCAACTGTGGAGGGAATCACAAATGTGAGGACTGCCAGCAGACACTCCCACTGCAGAAATTGAAAGTGGAGCCACAGTGCCGCATAGCGTGGATTCCCAGCTTTGCAAAAAGCCAAGGACATCCTGAGGGTAAAAACGCTGGATCAGGTTTCATATGGGGAGGCCAAGAAGACGGTCACCGAGCAAATAAGCAGGGGGGTGGGGGGGGCTGAACTGCATGCTGGGATACCAGCACCTGGACCAGCCACACCTGAAAGGATGGCATGGCGGAAAAGGGCTGAATCCGTAAGAAGGAAGCTGGCCACCCCTGGGAGGGACTGCTCAGGGACGAGACTGCATGAAAAAGGGGAGGAGGCTCCCACTGAGCCGCCCCCCACAATAGAGACGGCCATGTCCAGCCTCCCTTAGGTGAGTATGGCCAGGAAAGCCTGTAAACAGGCCACAAGGAAACTAGACGCCTAAAAAACCCGCCTGCTCATGGTCTAAAGTAACAGGCAGTAGCAGGGGCCTGAACCAAAGGGCTGAGCAAATTGGCACAATGGACGCAACCCTAGTGGACAAATAGGTTACCAAACCTGAGAACTCCACTAGCAGTGCTAGTGGCTGCATAGACCCTCCGGCTGAGATTACCAGAGGGACACCAGCGAACAAGGTACATCCCACCGCAGTTGATGGAGATCATAAAATTGTATTAAGTATTCAGATTTGCAGATTGATCATAGAGACGATCGTATCAACAGTTTGCATGGGCAACGAGGCAGCCAGGAGCAATTTTGATGTCGACGGTCTCGTTGCGAGATTCATAGAACTCTGCTCCTCTGCAAACTAATAAAGTGCGTCAAAATTCTTCAATGGAACGTTCGAGGCATCCGCTCTAATACCAACCTTGATGAATTGTGGCACACGTTCCACAATGAAAATAACCACCCATATATTATATGTCTACAGGAAACCCGTCTGAAACCCAACCAGAATTTCAAAAGGTACAACTACAATGTCGAAAGCCAGACAATAACCCCAAATACAAATGCGTGCCTTGGTGGAACGACGAGTTCCAAGAAGCTGTAAAGCTCAAGATAATTGCCTGGAATAGACTAAAGAGAAACTTCAGCACTGAACGCCTAGTTGAACACACGAGACTCCAGGCCAAGGTAACAAGAACCATCAAAAAGGCAAAACGTGATCGCTGGAGGCAGTTCATACCCTCGAGCCATATATGGCGCAAAGCGAAAGCTATTGCCAGTGAAAAAACCAAGTCCAAAGAAATACTACCCACCCTCATAGCAAATGGGGATAACGCATGCCAATGACATGGAAAAGCTGAAGCGCTTACCTCAGTCTTCATTGCAACCAGTAGTAATGATAACCATGACCATGACTTCCTAGCAATCAAAACAAAGGTCGATGAGCATATCAATCTCCTGTTCAGCTCAGGGAAATGCGAAGACCTTAACAACCAAGACATTAACAACACTTTCAACAGAATGGAACTCGAGCAAGCCCTTGGCAGAGGCAACAGCTCCTCACCCGGTGAGGATGGCCTGAAATACGACATGCTTCATGCCAGAGGAGGGTAAACTAATGATTACTTAATCTCTACAACCTCGTGTGGAGCTCTGGCAAAATGCCCTCAGTCTGGAAAACTGGGATCATCGTGCCTATTCCAAAACAAGGGAAGGACAAAACTGATCAAAAATTGGCCAAGATCATACCGGCCAATCTTCCTAACCAGCTGTCTATGTACGGTCATGGAGAGGCTGATCAAAAACCATCTAGAACATCAGTTCGAACATAACGGTCTACTCCACCCCTCGCAGAGTGACTTCAGAAAGGGCATCCGCACTACTGATCACCTAGTCAGATTGACCATGGCAGCCAAGAAGGCTCTAGATGCGAGAAGAGGAAACATAACAATAGGAGTCTTCTTAGACGTTGAGAAATCCTTTGATATGATGTGGCGAAATGGAGTTCTAAAAAAGATCTATGACTTTGATTACCGTGGCCGCATCCTATTCTGGATACGAGATTTTCTCGATAACAGAAGGATTAGCGTCCTTGTTAATGGACACATATCTAGGGAACAAACATCGGAAAACGGCACCGCCGCAGGGTGGTGTGATACGCCCCCTACTGTTCAATATCATGATGAGTGATCTACCCAAAGACATTGAAAAAGACGATGCACTGGATCCCAACGCAATAGGCGGGTCTATTTTCGCTGATGACACTGCATTGTGGAACAAATATGCGAAGATAGACCGGGCACGAAAGACCATGCAAATAGTTCTTGACATAGTCTCACGGTTTCAACCTGTCTGCGGAAAACAGTTCAAATCAATTTTACCAATGTTAAATACGTAGGCTAGGATGCAAATCTGTTCCTCAACGGACAGAAAATCAAGTCGTCTGCTGAAGCCAAGTTCCTGGGATTAACAGAATGCTCACCTGGAACCCCACATCAAGAGTCTGAGGGAGAGATGCTTCAAGCAAGTAAATCTCCTTCGCTCATTAACAAAGCACACATGGGGGCAGACCTTCCGAGCATGCTTATGCTGTACCGCTACCTAATCCTGTCAAGGATAGACTACGGATGCGAAGCATATGCCACAGCGAGCATGTCACTGGTAGGAACCATTGACACCCTCCAATCAAAATGTCTGCGCATTTGCTGTGGTGGCTCACAGAGCAGCCTTCGAGAAGCAATCAACGTAGAGTGTGGAGAAATACCACTAGATCTGCGAAGAGCTCAAATTCTGGACATACCAGCAAAGCTCTGCCCCTACCCACCCTACCAGGGAGGTGTGTCTTCCATGCAAGGAGCACCTAAGACACAAGGTACTGCCCAAAATGGCAAACAAGACCAAACAACCAGGCCTGTTAATGACAGAGCTCGCCAGCGCCACTGAACTGGTAAACGTCTAAACAGAAAGCTCAAGGCCGGCTCTTGGCCTGCCATGGCTACTACGACAGATCAAGGCGCATGGCAGCCTATCCTCACAGATAAGCAAGAAAGACCTGCCGGCGCTAATCAGGAGATACGCTCTGGAAAACATCGACAACAGATGGAAGGAGCACAGGAAAATCTATACCGACGCCTCCAAAATGCCCAACTCCGGCGAATGCGGAGCAGGAGTAGTCATAGGAGACCAGGAAGAAGTCCTCAAGTACAAGCTTCCGAATCACCTGTCGCTATATACAGCCGAACTGATGGCAATTAAAAAGGCTCTAGAATGGATTAAAACAGCAAATCCAGGCAAAAACTGTATTCTCACAGACTCACTAAGCTCGGTGAAGAGCTTCAAATCTA
>CM067362.1:54876913-55006913 GCA_034401795.1 Chaetoderma sp. LZ-2023a
TTCTGGAAATGGATCCTTATATTGACCTGTCTGCGGTTATAATGATATCGTTAGTTCCTTTGTTAGTTAACTTAACACCTCCTCCCCCCCCTCCCCCTCCCCCTTGTGTCAACTTAACCTTTAAACGGTCGAACTGGCCCAAATAGACCCTGCATTGGTCTTGAGGCATGTCTATTAGCAGGTCAAGAGAATAGTATTTTTGAGAATTAACTACTGGAATGACTGGCTCGGTTAAATGACTCGGTAACAGAGCCAGACATTCCAGTGGTACATTTTCAAAAATACTCTTCTCTTGACCTGCAAATGGATACTGGGTAAGCCAACGCAGGAATCTTCTTTAACATTACCCCGTTAATGGTCAGGCCAGTCAAAAATTTCAGAGGTAAAAAATAGTCTTCTAATATTAAAATTTCTTGAATCGTGTTGCCCATATTGATATAAGTAGTATTTCTACCGCTTTGAGGCGATGTTGACGGAAGACGAGTTAAGATTCGTCTTCTGACCTATCACGCCTCCTTTCTATCCGAGTTCCTAGAAGACATTACGATATACTCCAATTGTTATCCACACACAGGAGAACAATTTTATGTAATTATTTCTACCAATAGACGTTGAGATACAAGATCGATCTGTTGCACCTGTTCACGAGTAAGATCAATAATAACAAATAATATATTGAAGCCACGCATGTCTTTAAATGTCAACACCGGAATCTAGGTGTATAGAAGAATATAGATTTTTCGTAGAGGATTCAAAGAAAATTAATAGATGTACTTGTAAGATTATTGTTAATATGTAATAATGATAGTAATGATGATGTTAAAGATAATAATGGTTATAATAATATTAATAATAAATTGTTAGATAACAAACATCATATGATTGTGGGTCACGGAGTACATGCTGGTCCGCCAATAAATACTTGCCCATCGCACCACAAGTGCGCGATGACAGGGTTGGCTGGTTAGCGGCGGATATCGGGGTTGCAGATCCCGTATGACGTCTCTCCGTGGTGTATAAAAAGTGACTTCTAGAGCCGGTGGAACACTGCTGTTCCAGTGGGGCCGTGCGACCATTGCCGCCGAGATTGAACAACATGGTGGTGTCGTCCCAACTATTTGTGTCACTGGTGTGTCTACCCATACTAATTTAGAGAATGGAACAATTAGAATAATATACTAGAAATATAAAGAAGTACTATACAAACAAGGTGAATCGTTTGACAGTAAAATGAGCATAATAATACACAATATAGAGCTAGCTGGTGTCCTTTCTACGTGGTGTTGCCGAAGGTACCACACATTCTTGAATCCGCAGAGGTATCCCAGCAAGAGAAGCATCCACATAAGAGATCACTGAGTAACTTAATATAAATTAATATTCCCCTAACACACACAGAGAGAACAATGTTGCTGTGAGAGGAAAGTGCCTCATGCGGGCCTCCGTCACCGATTGTTTCGTGATGGTGTGAGAGGAAGGTGCCTCGCATGGGCCTCCATCACAGGAATTCTCGCTGTTGCAAGAGGCAAGTGACTCATGCGGGCGTCCGTCACAGGAAAATGCCTTCGATGCCGAAGCGGAGGAAAAGAGTTGCCAAAAAAGGCCACTCTGTTGTTCAACAGAAAATGCTAAGTGCTGAAAATCCTAGTGAAGCCATAATTAACGTGATGCGTACTGGTTTACGTGAAGGCGGAACGAGCGATTTCCGAAGAATTCCCACGTCACCGTCTTATGTAGTACCAAGATGCTGTATTGGTAGATGCCGGTTTATTTATGCGGGCCTTCTGCTACAGTCTAACCTACCAGTTAGTAGTTAGAAACGAAAACTTGCTTTGGCCGCAAGTGGCAGGGATTCCTACCTATTGTTAGATACAGCTGTCCAATGGGCGCAGACGCCTAGCTTCCCGTAGGTTGCTTTGAAAGACCATCTACCTCCACGGACAGTATGCGTACATGTTACATCGCAACGCATCCAAATTTGATGAAAATCCGGCTACCATGCTCTGCAACCACATAAAACTACACCTGCACAATGACTACATTTCACATAAGCAAGTTTGATCAGTGACATATTGCTAAGGCAGGGATAGAGAGCGTCATTCCCGTGAGGGCGTGCCATATTCCAGATCCTTCCCAGACACTCAGAGGAGTTGGATGGAGATGCACGTCTCGTCCGTCACCGCTTCCTATGGGTCTAACTTTTGACCTGTCATTAGGATTAAGTTCCAACCTGCCCAGATATGCAGTGCAGGCCGGTAAATAAACTATCAAACTCAGATGTATAACTGTTAGTCCGGGAGCCACAAGCTGATATTTTGGTGAACCTGGATTTGTCGGAGTTTTTTTCTTTGCTGTATTTTGTAGTATGGGGGTACCTCTTTATAATTTAGGGGGGGGGGGACCGTTCCCAGCCCTTGAGCAATTTCAGATATTAACCCTTTTCTTCCCGTTTTCGAAAAAACTAAATGTGCTAATTTTTCCATTATTCCTTGTGAAGTGCTCATACCAAAGGTATTAAATATACTTGTGGTAATGTATGTTCATAGGGCAGTTATTGTACAGTTTATTTTAATATGATTTTTATAAAAATTAACCCTTTCCTGCCCATGCTTATTAACGCATTTGTCGAATTTGCTCACACAGTTCTGAAGCCTTTGACAAAGTTTTGATCAAAATACGGTCAAAACAAGAAACTTTTCATGCAGTTACTGATGGTAGTGATAAAAATTGCAAGCTTCCTTAATGCACTTTCTTAGATTACTTACTTGCGCTTACTTAGCACCTAAAATGAGCAATTTTTACAATCCAAAGTTACCACCTGCTTTGGTTACATCTTCTCGACTCGTCCGATTAGCCTGATTGACGGGAGCACGTCTAAATTTTATTGGAGAGGCTCTAGAGGAAGGGGTGGGTGCTTATTAATCATTTACCAAAGTGTCAAAATTAACATAAAGTGCACACATGATTTTTTTAACGATAGAATTTTTTTTTATTCTTTCCTGTATGCCTGCTGAACATGTTTTAAAGACCCTAGCATTAGCTCATTTCTCCAGCTCATTAATATTTGTGAATTTCATGTGACGTCACTACCTAACGAAAGCGGCATCCATTTGGTTTTTTTTTATCTCTTCAAATGTATCAACTGCTTTTATAGTTTATACATTCATTAGTAGGACACATTTTTCGGTTAAAACGGGCAAAATTAGCAGTTGAAACATTCAACAAACTAATACAGTGATATTTAAGGATTTACAAGCATGTACCAGACAGCTGAAGATGCATAATCACCAATTCACGAAATTCGGTACCACTATTTCACACATAACCTGGCGAGGTGGGTCAGTTCAAATGCTTAGGATTTGTTTAAAAATTAAAATTTTGTACTGAAATTTTTTCGTTTGTATTCGGAAGTGTTATTTCACATTGTGATAAATTCTCGCGCAGATCTGTTTAAGAGTTTTCTTTCACAAGTGCATTACTTGGTTAGATTCACGAACTTCGGTACCCATAGTATACACATCATCTAGACAAACTGATCGTTATAAACGTCAAACTGATGGAGAAACTGATTCAAAAATTCCACGAAAGCTCACAAGACGTTCAGTGTCAAGAGAGTCTGGTGAGATATTCGATTTCCGGCAACACTGCTATTTCTGTGGTGATACGTGTGAAATTCAATGGGACAAAAAGAACCTATCCAGGTGGTGAACTGCATACTTATGTCGGGAAATTGACACAAAACAGTCTATCTTAGAACTCTGTGACAAGAGAAACGATGATGTCGCAGCGAGTGTTCGGCATCGTGTCGAGGGTGCTTTGAGTGATCTGCATGCGGCAGATGCTCGTTACCATGTTGACTGTCGACAGAGGTTTGCCTCATTCAGGTCGCTAACTGCTGAAGGTGAAAATACTAAAAATTTAGATGACACAGACAAAGACATTCCTTTTCAGACTCTTGTTCAAATAGTTACAAATGACAGGTCGAGAATGTGGAATTCCGTAGAACTGTCTACAGCTTATGTAGAATGTGATGGAGACAAACTTTCCCGTAAAACACTTGTGCAAAAACTCAAGGACAAATTCGGAGACGATCTAGTGCTCTCGTCACCTGGCATAGCAAATATAATTGAATTTCGCAGCGTTGCATCAAGGACACGCCGCCTTGTGAATGATGAAGATGATCAATTAGAACTGATCGCAGCAAAGGCCAGCAAACAGATTTTTAACGAAGTAAAACACATTCGAATGGACAAGGATCATTATGATATCAGCATCAATAAAGAACTGGCAAAAGAATCAGCCAGTGACTTTATACTACGGCTGTTAGCAAAAGTGTCTCCTAAACTAGACAATACAGTACCAGCGTTGCTCATAGGTTCAATTGTCACAAGCATTGTCACAGGTCAGGCTATTAGTTTGCAGATTGATCTCCCAGTTAAAATCGGAGAATCTAAAAAACTCAGAAATTACATGTATACATATGGCGTTACATGTTCTTATACTGAATTCCGACGTTTCAAAAGGTCTGCTGCAAGAGCGGCTGTTGCAGATGTCAAAATGTCCGGCATATCAAATGCTGATAATGGTTTAGTCCAGGTTATTGTGGACAATTTTGATGCCGGTATCGCCTCAGAGAATGGGAAGCAGTCTACCCATTCCTTGGCTGTCCTCCTAACACAGGCACAGAGTACAGAAGAAAGAGAAACTAGTGACATTGATAAAATAAAGCGAATCCATAAGGACGACATGTCTCAGGAGATTCCATATGATGTAAATATTCATAGGTACCATGGGTCCAAGCAGCCGGCTATGCCAGAAGGCGCTCCAAACCCAGTTTTGTCTCTCAAATCTCTAGCTCATCAAGCCATTGTAAAAAGGAGGGCATTGGAGATGGGCTTTAGATTTTTGCAGGATGTTATGAAGGCAGATTCTCCAGAGTTTCATAGCTACAACATCAGACTGAGCAGTGAGCAAGGTCATAAAGTACAGTTCAAGACAAAGGCCGTATAGAAACCCCTTATTGACATGAAGCCATCTGACCCTGACACTACACTGACAGCCATGATTAGGGCACAGGAACTAACGTTTGATACTGGTCAGAAGTTCACCATTCTAACATGTGACCAACAACTCTACCGGGTTGCAGTACAAGTTCTATGGCACATCCACAGAAATTCATTTAGATGTGTTTACGACTTGGCGGAATGCATGCACTAATGAGTTTTTCGGGAGCTATAGGTTCACTGATAGCTGAAAGTTGACTGTCAGATGTTCTGACAGCGGAGTTTTGAGGCGTGCCCAAGATGTTAAGTGGAAAAAAGTTCCCACAAAATGTACGTGCACTACGGATGCTTGCTGAGGAGGTTGTTCGGAGTCTTATAAATAGTGATCAGTTTGAGAGTATTGATGATCTCTAGGAAGCCTTAGAGGAAAGAACAAACCAAAGCAAGACCGTGAAACTCTGGGTTGATGTCCTAGTTAAGCCAGTGTTTCTAATGATGGTGTACATCAGGGCGGAACGTGAAGGAGAATGGCTCCTTCACCTTGTGACTTTGAGACAGATGCTGCCTTACTACTTTGCCACCGGCCATGTGAATTATGTGCGATACGGTCTATACTACATCTGGTCAATGGGGAAACTCCTTTCCCATGTTCTGAGCCACTTCATGAATGGTGAGCATGTGGGACGCCATATCCGTGGTATTTGCAATGGGATCTGGAGTGATCAATTTGTAGAATCTCCATTTATGAGATATGGACACAGTAGTGGTGGAATCATGGGAATAACACTCTTAGAAGCTCTTACGGTTTGGGAACTGAGTCGCCATTTGTGTTGCAAGATTGAAGCGGTCTTGAATGAGATGGAGGAGGAAGGGAGTGCCTGTGGTAATCAAATCTACCACAAGGATGGCACCAAGGCACGGATTGAAGCAGACGTCAAGGACAGAGCTGGAATACGCCAGAAGTTGGACACTTGTATCCACCCATTGGATCCAAAGCAACACCATGATACAATAGTGAACATTAGCAGTGGCAAAAATGGTACACCCAACATTAATGTGCATAAATCAGTAAGCATTGGAGAAGCATTGCTGGTAGACTTTGAGAAAAGCTGGCCTGATGGTTTCTACAGCACCATATCAAAAAAGGTGACAACTCTGGCAGAGACAAAAAAGTCAGTACAAGTTGGCGACTCAAAAGTGTGTGATCTGAATGCAATATATTCGAGGGCTATAGCTTTGTTGTCAAGTGATCGTGACATTGATATAAAAGATGTCATTTCTCACGAACTTGTTCCAGTACCGACTGCATTGTTCACAGAAGATGGGATGCGGATTGTTAAAGGCAAATCAGTGCTGAAAAGGTTCTTGCAAATGGAAGTGTCTAGCAGAAATTATAGATTTGCAGGTGTAACAGTTATTGATGGTTCAGCTCTTCTATGGACAAGTCATTGGCCAATTGATAGTACAGTGGCAGATTATGTAGCAAAAGTCAAGAAACGTGTAACTACAAACCTGGCGGACAGTGATGCCTATCTGGTGTTTGATAGGTACCATGACTTGAGTATAAAGTCTGTCACAAGGGACGGCAGGGAAACTGGTGTTAGTCGACCGCATTACCTGAATTTGAAGACAAATTTTAGCACAAAAGATTGTCTTGTCTTCCGTAGAGAATAAAAAACAACTGATTATAATCATCTGTGATGAACTAGTTCGGGACAGATTGTTTCACACCCATAGCACTACGAAATACAAGCTGGTAGTCACTGGAGAAGACCCATGTCCTTTGAAATAGCTAATGAGGACATACGGGTTAGATATGATCCAGAGACATTCCACGAAGATGCTGACAATTATTGTGCAGCAGGTTTTAAAGTGTGCAAGTGACGCTAGCAGACTGTCAGTAATATCAGATGACACAGATGTGTGTGTGCTCCTTGTGTATTACTATCAGAAACAAAACCTTAAATTGCCACTAAGCATGGAATCACCCAGTAAGCAGAGGGCAATTGTGGACATTAAACTGACAGTAGAAAAGCATGCTAACATTGCAAATGAACTCCTCCCGGCCCATGCTCTATCAGGATGTGGCACAGTGGCATGCTACTTTGGAATAGGAAAGGGATCAGTTGTTAAAGCTCTGAAGTCTGGATATGATTTATCTGCAATTAGCAAGGTAGACGCACATTTCACCGATGTCATGGAACAAGCAACTATTTTCATTTCTGCATGTTATGGCATAAAGAAAACCAAGGCCATGTCAGAAACAAGATTATATGTGTGGGTACAAAAAACGGCAAGGGACATACATCATCGCCAAAACTGTGTGCCATACCACCCACAACAGAGGCATTCACAGAAAATGTGAAGAGGGTTCACTACCAGGCAATCTTGTGGCGAATTCTAGAATCGAATCAGCTGCCACTACTAGACCCAGAGGACTTAAGATAGAAGAACGACATTGGTAACAAATCACTTACACCAACTACCATTCCAGACGGTGTCAATGTCGCCCCAGATTATATCCTTGAAATGATCCGATGTGGCTGCCAAAGTACAATACCGTGTAATTCTAGAAAGTGTAGTTGTCGGGTCAATGGTCTACATTGCACTATGTTCTGTACTTGTTACACTGTAGGGTGCTCGCGTGTTCAGTAGCATAAGTTTACATGTACCGAGAGTAATAACAAGATTTTTTATTTCCAAGCATCCTAGTGTGGTAGTGGGGCTTTGACAGCACAGATTCAACAAATGCGTTAAAAGGCGTGGCCAGGAAACGGTTAAAATTTATAAAATCGTACCCAAATGAACTGCACAATACCTACCTTATAGCAAACATTATCACAAGTAAATGTAATTCCTTCGGTATGAATACATTGCAAGAAATAGTATAAAATTAGAAGTTCTTAGCATTTTATGCAAAACGTGGAGATAAGCGTTAATATCTTGAATTGTTCAGCCATTGCGAATACACAATAGAATGCACAATACCTAACCTATGACCAAATATTACCACAAGTAATTTTAATGCCTTTGGTATGAATACTTAACAAGGAATAATGAAAAAATTAGCATTTTTAGTTTTTTCCAGCAAAACGGGAATAAAAGGGTTAAAATCTGAAATTGCTCAAGGACTGGGAATGGTCACACCCCCCCCCCCCTAAATTACGAATAGGTACCCCCATACTACAAAATGCAGCAAAGAAAAAAACTATCCGGCAAATCCAGGTTCGACCCCTTGGCTCCCGGACTATATATTTTTTTCGCAGTGCTTTCCTTCGTTGGCAGGGTTACCTAGCTAACAAGTATCCGAGGATATGGGGGGGGGGGGGGTGCAGAATGTATGTAAATTAGCACTTTAACCATCACCGCTCGGAAACCTCCGATAGTTTCCCAGGGTCGGATCAGATCAACGTGCTGATGGGATGTTCAAACATTGATAAAGCCATACGGCTGGTGGATCGTGGAAAGAGACAATAACTTGATATATACGAGGCCCTATAGGCATTTGGCCAATTTTACACAACCTTGCCGGAGTGCAGGGCTACATTATCACAACAACCGGATAAGAGGCGTACACTATATGTCTCCTAATGAAGAGATTGTCCCTAACCACTTTAACCTATCCTATCGAGCTAAATAGTAAGGTTTAGTCGGTAACATGCCAAGCTCAAACAATTAGAGCACGGTCAGCGACCTCAGTGTAAAATTGATGATGGTGGGAATAAGTGCTGCAGATAAAAATGTTGCAGTTTAGTATTTCATAGCGTACTGCGGTCTAAGTTTTCTATAATTAAACAAAACATATCAACAGAATGGCTATCTGCCATATACAACTTAAAAGGCAATGGACTATGACACTTTATATAAGAATTAATGAGGTAGTAAATAGCAGGTGAAAGATCTCAACGGTGCGAGTAGTTAAAGCACCTACAGTAAATAAGGATAATATGAACAGTAATAAGGAAATTATAAATTGCGGTCCTAAGACCGGGAAGGCACCTATTAGTCATCAGTGCCAGACACGGAAATAATAATTATAATTAGATGTACAATAGTATAGTTACTTGAGTACCTAATAGTTATCGGCACTGAACAGGCTACTATGTTACTGAAATTGAGGCGCTCTCTGGAGCTGGAGAGATTTCCGTAGGCGATTTTCGCAGCTGTTTTCCACAGGTTGGCTCTGCAAGCTGACTCCTCCAGGCAGTGAAGTGATATCTATTAGATAATCTCTGTAACTAAATCATAATTTAAGCGGAAGTGAGAAAGTTTTCCATCAGGCGACGGAAGCAGTAAAGTTGAAGGTTGCCCATTAACAGAGAGGGCGGTATATAATGTTAAGCAGTTACATAACTTGGCACACAGTGCGGGATGCATCTAGCAAAGTCCAGCAGACTGTGGTCCAAAAGTTAATTAAAACACACACGACATGCAGTGCAGAATTTAGTGTCCACTTTTCAGCATGGTTGCAGATCCGGCGAGTCGTTCACCAAAAATCACTGTAGCTCTACATCACGTAGGATGCGGCCACGCGGGCCCTCCTGCAGAAGTTGCATTAGGAAAGTCTGAATGCGGAAGGTCTAATTTAAATTAGTTTATCACTCCCAGATGGCCGTCTGGAACTATTTAAAATTCTGTGGAAGCCGAGGACGTCCTATCAGCGCAGATGTGTTGGGTACCGTAAGACACCAGTAGAAGTGAGAATCACTGGTAGGTCAGCAGGTTACATCCGTCATCCTGGTGCTCCAGTCGTCCTGTGCGGGTCCGGCTTCCACGCCGGCGATGCTCCTGATCCGAGCGCGAGCCAATCAGCGTGCTGGTACACTAGTGACGTATCAACTACGTGTACAAATCACTCTGTATTTAGTTTAATATATACGCACGATTACGATGTTATAGCAATATTCTAAGTATAATTTAGCGGGGAGCTTCGACGATAACTCGGCCATTTCTGGGCCGATTTTAAAATGGTTTACAGTTTTGAAAAGCTCGTTTAATTCTGGTCCTAACCCTGCCAAGAACAACGAGAACGGATGAAGTATAACCATTTACGAGTACCTACTCGGTACACTATAGGCATGCGCTCACTTCCAATTCTGAGACGTGTTGTCAGGGAAGCTCTGACACACGCGCATGCGCATGCGCACCACGCGTTTTATCGGACTTTTTGCCGAGCCATCTCTCTCATAGGTACGGGCACTATCCTACTCAGGGGTGTGCGCTTGGAGCGTATCCGGAGTGGCCGTTCCGCACCCAACTTTGTTGGGATGGTCAGTACCCGTCCGGTCGGTCGGTGCTACATGATGTATATTATTATATCTCTACTGTCACATTGTATTATTAGAACTACTGTTGTACAAACGGACTGAGGGAACAAAGAAAACTTGAAAACTTGAGAACGACTTCAATGTATTTTGTTATTCCATGTAAACACAGGTTATTGGGCCGGTAATGAGCCAATACCTGGCCGGATTGGCACGGTGTTGACCCATTACCGGCCCAGAAACCAGCGTTATTATGGTAATTACCATCGCATTGTATGTGAAAGCGGGTATTTTTCACTTAGGGTGGTTGTCTGTCTGGATATGCAACTCTGAAACAATTAATCCGATTTCACTCAAATTCTTGGACAAGTGTAGATATTCATGTTAACTACAGATACCGAACAGAAAGAGCCGAAAGAAAACCCACCAAATCCAGAATTTCAGGAGAAGTCAATATCACAGAAACTGGTGTACATTGATGTTGCTGTCTACGACAGCACCATGGCCTACCAAATTTGTTGAAAATGAACACCGGTTAATCTTTCAATTTAATTTGAAAATTAACATTTTTGATACCAGAGAGGTGTGTTAATTATCATAATTCCTAGTGTGCATAATGCTACGAGTTTAACCTTCTTGAAGACGGACACAAATAGAATAATTTCACAAGCAAATGAACGTTCATATTTAGCCTACCTGCAGAAATTCTGGAAATGCACTCTTAGAGTATCTAGATTTTAAAATTTATCCTAGAGGACCCCCGACGCACCCTAACGTGAGACGACACACGCTCTCCCAGCTATCTTGTGGATTTTGATGTTGGAAGATGGTCTATACATTAATCTTAACCGAATTAGGAAATACCAGAAAATAAAAAAAATTTTCATCCTTTTGGTGGATTCTTAATATGAAATCAGATATATACACCTGTGCAAAAGTTAAGCACCACCCTATTTTTACGCACATGCGAGGGTATATTCATGTGCTATGAAGAAAGCAATAGCATAAACATTTATGTACCCATCCATCTTAGTGCAAGAGGTAATAATGCAACTAGAGGAATGCTGATTATGATGGTGGGGAAACACTGTATGTTTTTGTTTGAACTTGAAAACGAGGCCTGAATATGGTTACGTTGACACAACTGACAACTATTGCCCTACAGTTGACACACGTGGCTAGATTGTCATTAATGGTGTCTGAAAACGAAGTTTAACATCTGTGCACGAGTTTGAGACTGTCATTATTAATACCGGGTATATCCACCTTGTGCCTGGATGACGGCCTGGACACGACGTCTCATGCTGGTCACCAACCGACTGATACGCCATTGTGGTATTCGTTGCCATTCAAGATGGAGTGCGTCTGTTAATTTCTGTAGGTTCTGCACAGGAGGATCCCTCCTTGTCACCATGTTTCCAAGAATGTCCCAGATATGCTCAATAGGGTTCATGTCAGGGCTCCTTGCTGGCCATGGTAGGGTGTCGATGGCATTCTGGAGGAGGTATTCATGCACAGCTCTAGCACGATGTGGTCGGGCGTTGTCATCCATGAATATAGGGTGGGTTCCAGGTGCATGATTTACAAAATGAGGGACCACACTCTATCCAGTATGGAATCTTGATATCTTTGTCCATTTAGTGTTCCAGGTACAGTCAACAGATCCAGCTTACAATCAAATGAGATGCACCCCCATATCATAACGGAACCTCCACCAAATGGAACTTCTTCCATGATGTTACGTTGGTCGTACGCCGTGCGTCTGGACCTCCATACACGAGTTCGACCATCTGTGGCATGAAGCAGGAACCGACTTTCATCGGACCAGTGTACCCGTCTCCAGGATCTCATGTTCCAGTGTCTTCTTTCGTTGCACCACCTCAGACGCTCCTCTTTGTGGTGTGCAGTGAGGAGAGGACATCTGACAGGTCTCCTAGCTTTCATGCCAGCAGCATACAGTCTCCTTTTGACGGTAGACATTGACACTCTATTGCGCGTTTCCCATTGCTGGCTGAGCACTCTGCTGTTAGTGAATGGAGATCTCCTAACAAGGCGTACTAGGGCTCGATCATCACGGGCAGTAGTCTTCTTCGGTCTTCCAGATCTAGGCCTGTCCTTCACCTCATTAGTTTGCCCATGTTTTGCAATCAAACGACTGATTACAGTATGGTTAATGTTCAGCTGTCTGCCAATCTCTCTGCATGACATACCAGTGGTATGCATGCCTATGATTTGCCATTTCACACGATCACTTAACCTTCGTCTTGCCATAGCGGTTCACAATCAAGAGCTAATTCTCTCTGTACAAATAAACCACGGTCATGAACACAAAATTCCTAATCTTGTCGCCTAAATCTGTATGTAATGTTCTACACCTCAAACTGGACTTTTACATAACTGAACACGTGTGCTGTTTCCCGCCACGCACGGACATCAAGCGGCGTGAAGTCATGCATGCATGTGCATTTCGTACTTGGAATTATGTCAGCTAACGCGGGGACAAAAAGTATGGCAGCCTAGTTGTACCATCATGTTTCTACGTCCTATTGTTTTTGCTGGTGCTTAACTTTTGCACAGGTGTATATTTATACAATATACATAATGTCATCAAGATGTTCCAGTCTTTCAAGGTGGTAAAACATTAAATCTCTGGGCCCTATTTTACGGGCCATTTAATGCTATTTACGTACATACAGAGTATATCGCTGTCTTTGGACCATGCCCCTTCAACGTATGCTGTCTGTACCATATACAGTGTATCTGAAAGCATATGAAAATGGTTACCTATAGTATACTCCAATCTTAAAATGTATAAATTAATCTGAGAATGCATAATAGAGTCGGTCTAAGACCAATTTATACTGATATTCAGCCCATTTCCAAACTTTGAACCCACCTAACCTCATCATATCAACGTGAGATTGTGTCCTACAAACTATGCATCATTTCTTTCATTTCAAATAAAAACGGTATAATTTTACAGCACAATAAAGATGCGCTTTCATCACTTAGAGTGATGGAAATGGCTTCTTATGGTACTTACGTTATATTAATTCAGCGGAAAGCACCGCAGACCCCTCACCTTGTGTGAGTTGTGGTGGGGGTGGGGGTGGGGGTGGGGGTGGGGGTGGCACCACCTTCCAGGCCCTCCCTCAGGAACGGGCCCTTAGTCAGCTTAATGCCCAGAGACACCCCTGATTTTGACGTCATATGATTGATGAATAAACTAGAATCCTTCATTGTTATAGGCCTAGCCTACTGTCTTTTTAAAGGAGTACAGTTGTTCCGTATGGCCTATAGTCAAATATGTGGACGGGTCTTCTGCCCATATAACACCAGCTAGGTTGAGCTCATGTATAATAAGACATTGCCTTTAAATTATTTCATTTAGATTCCTGTATGATTGCAGCCATTGTAATAGGGTTGGGGCAAGTGTTCCACGTATGCACAGTTGTTGAAAAGGCCTGGCGATATTGCTCAGTTCGACATCTGAATCGAGTCTAAGTGGTATTTTGAAGGTTATAATACACCATTTGTCATTTAGTAAAAGATGATTAGATACAGTCTTATCAGACCAATCTCTCTATTTGTCGCCCGACAGTGTTTCCACCTCGAATTCAATATACAATATATCACCAGCACTAATGTACATTACTCCACAAGTCGATCTTCTGTACATTTTCCAGTCTGATAACAGGGTTATGTGGAATGTTATCCCAAGCGGGGATTGCATTTTCTGATAACAATTTTGTACATTATCTCCAAAACCTTTCTGTAAGTATATATTTTCTATCCTTAAATGGAGAGTAATACATTTTTGCACAATATTAGAGCTTCAAAAACCCCAGATAGCAACACACGCCGGAAAGCAGTTTCCTGTTGCACAACGATTTGCAATGTTAAATGACCTTTCCAGTTTTAGCTTTGCCCGCTCATCTCTATTTTAGCTCCACCTACACCTCACTTGTGTTGGGATCGATGCATCCCTGAACTCCCTTACTATCAATTTCTATGAAACTATGCAAGTAAGCTGTTGAATATTTAGAAACTAATTTGACTGGGCGCTGTTGCTGCCTATGGCAGCAACAGCGCCCAGTCAAGTTAGTTTCTAAATATTCAGCAGAATGTTTATTAAATAGTAAAGACATACAGTTCGCACAATAACGCATAGTCTTCAACTAAGCGTTCGTGACGTATCAATTTCTAACACGGACAAGGAATTGATGGCGCCATAGCTTAGCTACGTCATTCATGATGTCATAATCAGTGACCTCATCCTGCAAGTCACGTAGTTGATTATGACGTCATATGATGGATGGATAAACTGGAAAGGCCCACGGTCAGTAGAACCGCAGATAAGCGGGACCAAGATTCCGTTCTTCCTCCACTTCTCGTCTCAGCCTGGACTAAGGTACAGTTACCATCCGTCTCCATTTTGTTGAACAGGTATATATTGAACTCAGTGATGGCTTCATTCATGAAAACGTGTGTAGCTTCGAGCTGATATGCAGCTATTGGCAACATTTCATTAAGGAGACGCTTTTCTTCATCAGTGGAATGGCTTAAACATGTGGACAGAAAAGAAGAGGACTTATAAAGACAGCACATTTCTAGTAGAAAGCAAGGAATGGCATCACAAAAGCAGAGCAGTTATCTTTTCTTCAACCTAGCTCGAGGAAATATATCTACCATCCATCTCATAATTCTAACCTGCATCAATGTCGATGAAAGCTCAACCTAAATTACACATGTTGCCTATTAATAAAGATTCCTGTTTGTAGCTGATAGCGTAGGTGATCGGGCCAATAAGCACGACACAGTGTCGACCCAGTAATCTGTGTTAGGGTAATAGAGTAATCCACGTTTAGCTATGCCCGCCCATCTCTAGCTAAGCTATGGCGCCATCCATTCCTGGTCCGTGTTAGGATCAAGTTTCAGAAAACTATGCAGGTAAGCTGTTTAATCTTTTGAAAGTTATTTGACTATGATCGCAACAGCTTCAATTCAAATTCATTTCAAAATATTCAACATGTTTAATAAATATTATTGCTTTTGTCTTAGATGATGACAGCGGTTCTTTGAGTAATGTCTTTGCGATGACCATATCTTCATGGATTACAAGTTCCATCTCCTTGGCTGCAGCTGATGTAGCCCTCTTTGATCTGGTCAGGTCCGTAAGTGAGGTCTTAATATGCCGGTCAAAGATAATTCTCCCTTCCCCATAGCTCTACATCATCCTATAGATACGTGTGACGAAAGCTTCGTTTAGGTGGAGCATTTTTGTCATGTTAGGTGCTTTTTCATACTTTGCACCACTGCCATGGCATCAACAATGAGGACATGCTCGCTTTCCTCATCAATCATTCTAAATTGAGATTGCTGAATAGATTCAGTTGTAGGTGCCTCTTCAGAAGCATGCATGATGTCAGGTAGGATGAGGAGGGGGCCATCAACAGGAAACATTGACCTCGGTGCGACAGCCATCTCATAATCACCAATTGTTGAGGGGAGATGAAGCATCATTTCAGGGCGCAGCTGCTGGATGACGAGGAACCGTGCAAGAAGCTGTCTCTCCTCAAGGAGCTTGATAACCTTGTCACCCACTTGTACACGAGTCTTGGCCATCCAGTTGGTATAGGTCCTCAACATCAACTTGGTAATCTCATCCCAGACTGACTTAGTTGATCCATGTAGGAGTCGCTTCGAATTGACGATACTGCTCTTGTCCTTTACTGTCTCCGTCCTGTATGTCTTCTTTCACCAAGTCTGGAAACAGCAAGGAAGATACAATATTCCTTAGAGGTGTACCAGTGGTGAAGGGATTAGCCACACAGTGCACCTGGATGCAGTTGTTGAGATTGAGAGCATTCTATGTCGATCTGATGGCCACATTCCGAGCAAGCTGATAGTGTTCCTTTATGTTGGACAGGTCTGATGAAAGGGGGAATCCACTCAGCTATTATTCTATAATGCGGGAAAGATGTGGCATGGTCGCAAAGAAGTGGTGGAGAGCACCAGCATGCTGGGAAGTACCTTTCATACCACCAAAGCCCTTCAACTTGCAGATGTGCTGCACCAAGATGTGATCGAATAAAAGGTGCGTGGATGGAATGTCAGAAATTTTTACACGAAAATTGCCTGGTTTTAAAGCTTCCCATGTGTCTGGATCATTCGTCTGGAGCTAGTTCATTTGAGCATGATCCACGGTCATAAGTCGTGCATAATGGAACAGGTCAGGTGCGAAGAAATCCTTGATATGATTGTCTAGTGATGCAAGGTAGCCCTCCCACTCACCCTTTCGACACGTGCTGATGATGTGCAGTAGGTATTCCACTTGTTGCATGCCATTCTCCATGAAGTGGACAAGATCTCCTGCTTTCTTGGCATCCATATTGACATCCTTCTTGAGCGTCTTCACAATAGACTCAAATATTTCTTGAGCATCTGTACTCCTGGCATGGAGGTTTGTCTTGAGGTTGTGGCAAGTATACACCGATCTCAATGGCTACTGTATCTATGTCACTGCCCTCCACATACTTGTCAAGTGCATGTAGCACCGCAAAGCAAATGTGAAGTTCACCTGCTCTCAAAAACCAGTTCTCTGTTTGCAGTCTGCTGGATATTAGGCGCCCGCTCATACAGATCCAAATCAAGTGTGATGAATGTACATCTCTCTGGACCCACTATATGGGCTAAAATATCTGAAGCTACCTAGAGGACTATGTACAGAGTTGCGATGTTAATTGGCGGTTTCTTGCACAGATAAGCAATGATGTCTGCGTTGATGTGTATCACCATGGTTTGCTTGGCTTTCAGCATTAGGGAATTGGTTTCTTCCCATGTTGGCATGGCCCCTTTCTTATCCAGCTTCTTTTTCCTCTTCTGACTTGAAGATACCTTCAGAATTCGCCATCTCCGTCGGTGTTAGATCACCAGCAGCGCTGCTGTTTGGAGACGAGTGCCCCACGTGATGGATATCCTTACCAGTATGCTGATCACTATGTGGAACAATTGTGTCAGTGCAGGAGTGCTCACTGTAGAGTTGCAACTCTTCTGACACTGTTTCTGATGCTCTGGTGTTTGACCCATGATCTCATGAGTTCTGATGCTCTGGTTGTTTGGCCCATGGCCTCATGACAATCCGCATTGACAAGATGATTAGCTAATGCCCACGTATGTTCAAAGCTCGTGCAGGGTTTGAGTAAGTCATCATGCTCACTATGTTGTACGTCTGGTTTGAGTGTGATGACCGACAGCTCAAGATTACGGACGTCTACCTGAAGTAGACTGGTGTGCGGATTGTCTGGGATGATTAGAGGACTGTTGAGAGAATTTGCATTTTCATCCTCTGATTGATTGATTACCAGGAGTGTGCCATGTGTTGTGCTCTGCCCAGAGGGCGTATCCTCCAGGGGGTAGATGTCGGCAGCAGCAAAGAAAATAGGCACTCTCTATTTAACAAAATCGAGAAGGCAGAACCCACCAGTCAACACCATTCTTTCGACAACTACAAACTCCACTCTCTTCTCGATATTCAGGATTGCTGCATATGCATTCCCTATGTACACTGTACTAAAAAAGGACACGATACTCTTGTTCCTGGCCTTCTGATAGTTCGCCAGAGGGATTCCAACTGAGAGAGGTGTCTCAATGTGAGACGCAAAAATCACATCAGTCTTGAGTTTGTGACGAACTTGCCGATCTGTTTTGGTGTGTTGGATGATCATCTGGCATGCGATGTTGATAGTGGTGCCCACATCAGTATCACACTTTCCACAGACAGATTTAGTATGACTACCATATAGCAACTGAGTCATAAAAACTCAAGCAATGGTGGATTGAGAAAGCTGCTCAATGGGCCCTGGAACCTCCAGCTATGTCTAAATTTCAAGATTTCAGCACGCAATCTACGAGAAACATGTATACTATCATCAAGGACAAGATTATGATCATACATTCAGACAACTATCAACAACTTCCTCAACTGGCATTGAAAACATGACATTGAAACTCTCATTGATCCAACGGGCTCGCACAAACTCAATATTAGAAATGTTCTGACTAAGCAGTTGCTTCGGGTATTTCTTATGGTTCTGGTTATCAGCCTCTATCTGATTCTCTTCCAAGATAGTCATTCATATTTAGCACTACACCATTGCAAGAGTCAGGTTTTCACTGGCATAATGAATTAGCGATCACAAATCGGCCTCATCAAGTGAACATTGGCAGCATCATATTCAGTAACAGTGCATGTGCGTTGTGCATCACGAAGACAGTGTCGATGATAATATTTCTCTTGGACTGATTATCGAGGCATCCCCAGGCGCATGTAAACCTGACAGACACAAATCTGATTCGGTCATCGTTTATATTCCTCTTCATATTGATGATTTCCTGTCCCATGTTGGAAGTCAGAACCAAATGCAGTTTCTCTTTTTCCTCGCATTTGCAAGCCGAAAAACGCACATACCTCCTATTTTGGAACTACATCAGGAGTCCTTTGTACATGCTCGGGAGGATTTGACTTTGGCTTGCATAGCCTCCGGCTGACCACCCAAACAGGAGGGACTGTCAATGCGTGCTTTCTTCTCAGCCCTATTCAGGTACAGTTTGTTTACCACCGATTGTCAACCCTTCCTATGATAGCACACCTGTGCCAGCTGGGAAGGGGTAGCTTTGCCGATGAGGCAGTCAAGCTTTAGATATCCATCTCTTCGAGATCAGCACGTCATTTGGCATAGTCCAATAGATCCTGAATCAAATTCAAGGCAGGATTAGGCACACGATTCCACCCCAACGCCTTTATTCCACACAGCACATGGTGTTGAAATGTTTTCACAAATGGTGGTGATTGGTCTTTGCTGGAGTAAGTTTTTTTCCAGAGGTAGAACGATATTTTGGAACAGAGTAGTTTATTTTTAATAACATATATGTATGGACCACTGTAGTTGTTCCCTTATTGTTTGGATTTACTGGCGAACACCTTTCTTGGTAGTTACATTCAAACAGGAACAAACAAAATTATGACAAATAGCAAATCCAGAAAAAGTACGAGAGATTACGTTTTTAATTTACTTCAATTCATCCTTTTTTTAAATTACCCCGGGTCTTTTGTTATTGAAAATAAAATTTATATAAAGTAACCCAATGGTGTAATTCAGGGAGATGGAGGCAAATTGGTTCAAACGGTATGCTTAATTTCATCAATTTTACTCTATGGACTCAATTGGCGTGGCGAACATCTTGGAAAGATGCAAACTAGTAAAGAAATTTACATATTTTCAGTTAATGATCAGATAACAATTCCCCTTCTTTTGAGACAGACTAGAAGTGCCATAGCATTTTTTCCAAATTTGACTATTCCGCACACCATGCCGACGGCGGTAATTTTGAAAGAGCCACACCCCACCCCCTTAGTGCGTTGAAAAAATTTACACCATGCATTTTTAGTTTGTTCATATCATAACGAGTCCAAATCGACAATAAAATCAAAGTTGGCACTCAAATCCCAGGGGAGTGTAATATTCCTACAGGGTGATCTGCACTTTAATGCTGAAGGGTCATTATGAAACTAAGAAATTTTTTAGTAAAAATTGTAAGTGAATTAATTATTCATGCTTACAATTTGTATCAAGTAATCGTCCGCCATTTTGTTTTGCGCGGCCATTTTCTTTTCCCCACACCTAATAAAAGGAATCGCCAAATCTAAATTCATCCCCATTCACATTTTGATGCCGCGTGTGTAAGACATCTAGCGAGCAACCAATATCAAAGTTTCATCACATAAAATACAGAGAAATCACGAACTGAAGACACAAAACATGAAATGAATAAGTTTATACTTACGTTCTATCCCATCCCGGATAAATATCCATTCAAATTTGGATATAGATGTGTAGTTATTCTCTTTCAGACACGCTATTCAGCCTTGCACAAACACCAAGACATTTTGGAAATATCAGTAACGCTGGCGTCATTGATCTATGTCTAGATCAACTCAATCCAATCCAATTAGTTTATTTACATATCAAAGCGAATGAGCCCTAAACAATTAGTCGCGGAAATACTGCCTCTAAAATGTGTGCATATATGATAGAACGGCGATAGGATTCATGATTTCAGGTTTTTACATCGAGCCACTGATAAGAATTCACAGTAATGTAGGGGAGATCAGGGTAATATGTACACATACATTATATTTGGCAAGGGGCGATTTGGTAAAATGCAAAATGATGTGGGTTGGTGTGGGGCGGGGCGGGGGCGGGCGGTGTATGTGAGCTATCTGTACTAGTACCACTACGACTACCAATATCGCTCCACTAACGCTACCACCACCACCACCAACAACAACAACATCAACGAAAACAACAACACCAACTACAACAGCAACAACAATACCAACAAGATCTCTACTGTCCACCACCTCCCCCACCCCGGTAGTGCCACTACCACTACTACTACTACTACTACTACTACTACTACTACTACTACTACTACTACTACTACTACTACTACTACTACTACTACCACTACTACTACTGCTGCTGCTGCTGCTGTTGCTGCTGCTGCTGCTACTGCTGCTGCTGCTACTACTACTACTACTACTACTACTACTACTACTACTACTACTACTACTACTAGTAGTAGTAGTAGTACTACTACTACTACCTTGGTACCACGATGGCGACCATGACCGCAAGCATGACGATGACGATGATGACGACAGAGACATATCCAGGCGTTCGAAAGACGTTAGGGGATCGAAATCACTCCTTGCTTACAGAGCGCACTTTTCCTGTCCATCATCATCATCATCATCATCATCATCATCATCATCATCATCATCGTCACTGTTGTTGTCGTTACCTCCATCCCCCTACCACCACCGTTACAACGTACCATCATCATCATCAGCAGCAGCGGCCCCACCACCACCACCACCATCCACCGCCACCATCACCCGCCACCTGTTCTTCTTAGTACTTTAAAAAAAAATCTTTTAGCATTCTTCCTCATCACCCTAGTGTTCTGACCGTGGCTATATTGAATTGAGGTTGGGTGTGGTTGATAGTTACCCCCAGATGTTGAAACAAGCTCGAAATATTCTCAGTAGCTGCGGGTTCCAGATTTGTTTATTTTACAGATTTTACGGATTTTCTCCCATCACGCCCAAAGTACTGTCATCCTAGTCACGCATTTTCTGTGTTCAAGTTTCTGTCAAATCGGGCCATTAGTTTCGGAGATATCCACAGATCCAGTATTTATCTGATCCGGATCCGGATTCTTTTATCTGGAATATGGCCAAAGTCTGTTAATCTTCTTGCATGGCAACTTCCTTCATTGTGTTAAATTTTAGCCTAATTGAGCAGCTTTTAAATATTTCCTGGAATATCCTTTTGTGATTGTCTAACTGACCAAGGAAATGGCGGTTTATTGAGCTGCGATCTGCAGCTAAGCACCTATAAGATATACCTCCTGTCTCTGTCTGTCTGTCTGTCTGTCTGTCTGTCTGTCTGCCTTTCTTGCCGTTTGTCTGTCAGAACCATTTGGTGGAATTCAAACAAATTTGTTATGTGAGTTACCCATATGACTGTCTGTCTGTCTGTCTGTCTGTCGGAATTCAAACAAATTTGTTATGTGAGTTACCCATATGATCAGACTTTTGTGATTGACTAATTGACTAAGGAAATGGCAGCTTATTGACCTGCGATCTGCAGCTAAGCACCTATAAGATATACCTCCTGTCTGACTGCTTGCTGGCCTGCCTGCCTGCCTGCCTGCCTGCCTGCCTGCCTGCCTGCCTGCCTGTCTGCCTGCCTGCCTGCCTGCATGCCTGCACGCACGCACGCCCGCCCGCCCGCCCGCCCGCCCGCCCGCCCGCCCGTCCGTCCGTCCGTCCGTCTGTCTGTCTGTCTGTCTGCCTGTCTTGCCGTTTGTCTGTCGGACCCGTTTAGTGGAATTCAAACAAATGTGTTATGTGAGTTACCCATATGACCGTCTGTCTGCCTGTCTTGCCGTTTGTCTGTCATAACCGTTTGGTGGAATTCAAACACATTTTTTATTTGAGTTACCCATATGATCAGACCTTTGTGATGACTAATTGACTAAGGAAATGGCAGTTTATTGAGCTGCGATCTGCAGCCAAGCACTTATAAGATATACCTCCTGTCTGACTGCTTGCTGGCCTGCCTGCTTGCATGCCCGTACGTACGTCCCTCCGTCCGTCCGTCTGTCTGTCTGTCTGTCTGTCTGTCTGTCTGTCTGTCTGTCTGTCTGTCTGTCTGTCTGTCTTGCCGTTTCTCTGTCAGAACCGTTTGATGGAATTCAAACAAATTTGTTATGTGAGTTACCCATATGATCGCAGATTACATGAGAACTGATATATTTGGCTCCGTGTGGCGGGAAACAAATGGTACCGCTGAAATTGTGAAGATTCGCATGTGCTTCGTCACATGGCCAGCTACGAAGAAAATGGCAGCGCCACTTATGGCTCCCTCAGTGAGATGGCGGAAGCAAGCACAAGAGGAGGATAACTCGTATGACAAATTTGCTCTCTTATTGTTGAGAATCTGTACCCTAGGGCCAGGGCCGTGATCCACAGTTTACTTATAAACATCTTGTTCATTGCGAATAGCCGTCTCAAAAGAAAATGGCGGACGATTACTTGATACAAATTTCAATCGAATAATTATTTCACTTACTTTTTTTACTAAAATAAATTCTTCTTTTCATAATGGCCCTTCAGCTTTAAGCTACAATAGAATCCAACAACAACTACGTCTAGACGTACCCCACTTAAATATTTAATTTTGCAATACCTATAGATAGTTAATTATTTTCTATAATACGTAGGCCTACGTGTCTCTTGAACACAATTGCCATCAATAGAAGCATTGCTTCAATGTTGCAGTACGTATCAGCTGCTGAGAGAAGAGATCTGGCCTTTGTCAACCTCTTTTCTTGAAAAGCTGTATGGGCCTGTGGAAGAATTGCAGAAAACCACAGATTTCATCTTGAGAACGGCTCTCCAAGTGTGATACCAGCGATCGAAAAGAAGAAGAAGAAGAAGAAGCATTGCCATTTCTTGAATTTACCCCATCAACCCTCAAGTGTGTTCAAATTTTATTTATTTTTTCTCAAAGAATCTGTCCATTTGCAGACCAAGAGAATATTACTTTTGAATATTTTCCACTGGAATGATTGGCCCGATCATCGACCCAGTCATTCTATGGGTAAATTAAAAAAAATAGTTTTCTCTTCGTCTGCAAATGGACATTTCTCAAGAACAGCGCAGAAGCGGTTTTTGTAATCTTGAGCGTTAAATGGCAATTTACCCAGCTTTCCATTAGCCCTTTCATTCCCCATATCCCCATATCTCATTGTCACCCCAACCATGCAGGAAAACGTTTGAATATTTTTAAATTAATTTGCCTGGAAGCCGTTGCTGCCATAAGCAGCAACGGCTTCCAGTCGATTAAATAAAAATATTTCAACAGAATACGTTTTATATCGTAAAGAATATACTTTTTCCGAGATTTGTCAGTGATAGGGTAAATCACGAATAACGCATGATATAACGACCTACAAATGGGTCTTACCTTATGCGTGGCTAAACCTGTCTATATCGACCACTCGCTTTTAGGGCCACAGTATTGTGGTACTTTAGGACGGGTGATCAGAAGACCACCGTTCATAATTCACCACCATCACGTGATTGATCCTAAAACATCTATGGAAAAGAGGGGTCCATTTTAGCTATGCCCAGCCCATTTTTAGCTAAGTTCCGCCCGCTGTTTTACGAATAGATTGAATACTTTTAAATATCTGAATTCCAACAATATAAATATCTAAATATGCCTAAACTATACAGATTCGCTGAATATTTTTTGAACTAACTTAATTATCAGGACCAATGGCAGCAACAGCACGCATCAAATTAGTTACGAAGTATTCAACAGCTTACCTATAGTATTCTGAAAATTGATAGTCAATGAGTTCAGGTATCGATTGATCTCAACACGGGCTAAGCGTGGTTGTAGCTTAACTAGGGATGGGTCGGGCATAGCTAAAACTGGATTCCTCCATTGGTCTCTCGGACAGGTCTGCTTGTATTCATCCCTAGAAACCCACCTGAGACTAGATGCCATCATCGAAGCGAACCAGACAATATTGTGATCACAGCAAATTACCTGTAATAATGGTAATGGTGATCCAGCGGCAATGAACAGCACTATTCTCCAAACTTAATCAAGAACATCAGTAGAATATTAGATTTGTCACTGAGAAAAATGAGACGGATCTCTAATAATAACGCACATTACTGGGCCAATACCGGGCTACATTGTCTCGGTATTGGTCTGTACTCGCCCAGTAAGCTGTTTTATCAAGGATTTGGTATAATAGGCCTATTTTTTCATTTAAATTATTCATATTTTTCAAGAAAACTGATTTCAACGGAATTAGGTAATTGAAGTTAATTCTATAGCCTATTTTTACTTCATTTGCGCAGATGGAATTTCTGACTAGGGTTTAATATTTGTACTTTAAGTAGAAGGGAGGTTAGCTGGCGGCATATCTGATTGGTTGAGAGCGAATCACGTGATCCACTACAATTTGCATATTAGGGCACGCCCTCTTTTTCCCTGACAAAGAACACTCGAGAGCTTTGGCGGAAAAAATACAACGTGTAAAATATGCAAGTTAGATGACATCATAGGTCATGTGACATACTCTCGACCAAATCAGATTTGTGGTCAGCACCGTTTGGAATGTGGATGTATTGATGATTGACAGGTGTAATGAGGCAAGGAATGGATGTGGGGGCGTGGCCCAATGAGGTCATGTGACCACCTCTCAACAAATCAGAATTACGCCAATATTGCCTCAGCCATTCGGCAGGACGACCAGCTTGCCATGATTTTTTTGCCCGGAAAATAAGCTCATATAAGCATGAATGCATGCGTTTGCGCTTTTCTGATATTGTGGGCAAATGCGTGATTTGTCTTTTCCAGTGTTTGCATATGTGAGTATGCATACAAATGATCAATCTAAACTATACCATTGTGCATTACAAATTGCAAAGTCATATAATTTAACAGATTTATTCATAAATACGAAATATGTTAAATGGGTCGACTTGAATAGGGTCGAAATTGTACTATATAAGACGAAAACTGGTAACAGATTTCTTTGGTTTGCATATTGCAGGATTTAATGAATATTAAAATGCCGATTATCATAGTTTGCAGATTTAACAAAATGCTTTGCAATGTTTTCCCTTTTTAACATGGTGTAGGTAAGACTACACCCTATTGCATAATATCAAACCAGTGACGAAGTAAATTTTCAAACCAGTTTAAACTGTATATTGGGTTTATGGTGTGGGGGTCAAGGATGTGTCGGTACAATTATAGTATGTAATATATTTTCAGAAAAGTATACATGTGTTTTCATGAATGCTTGACCCAAAACACACTAACGACCTTTATTTTCTTTATAAGCATCATCAATAAGGTAGGCCTATATAACTTTCATCTCTGAGTTTGCCAAGTAATAATTGTTAAAATCTAGGTGCTTACTGACTACCAATAATATGTGTTGCATTTACATTAGATTAACTCTAAAGTATGCGTGTAGTAGAGTAATTGATTAATTAATAGTTCAATTATCAGACTTATCGTTTGTTTATTCATTGTATGCCAAACAACTGGATATATACCTTTGCTAACCAAGTAAATAATCTGTGATTATTTTAAAACTGTATGCTGGAAATTGTTGCTGCCAAGGACAGCAACAACTTTCCATCAAATAGCTTCATCTAAAATTATGATGACATGCCCTCATTGAGCGGTATCGTTTACATTGGATACCATACATCCCTGTAATGCTCACTTTGACCTGTTACAAAGCAGTGCGGGTGGCAGCGGTAACAGTGTATGCACATGAGTGGAGTGTGTTTGCCTGTTGAAATAATCCTATTATATAACATGAACGGACTGGTCAAGGTGATCATTAACTTAAAATCTTAACTTAAATTGTCTAAGTGTGGGTGTGTTACTTAGCTTTCTTATAATAACTCCCGCATACAGAAATAAAACATCACTAAACGTGTTGGTTTTTTATCTTCATTGCGACAATTTAAGATCAATTTAAGATCACTTGCGATGTGCTTGACCTGTTTAGACTAGCCGATGGTTTCAACAATCTTAGATATAGGTAATCATGTGGTTTTACAGAATTGTGATGAATCATCATGTGACATGCGACTCATCGAACAAGTGTCCATCATGAGTACAAGGATTAAAAAACAAAATCATTTTATGCGCAATTAGGTTATGTTAACATACTAGCATACCCATGTCCACTAAAAATCTTGCTAAAAATGTTTTTTTTGAAAAACAATCTGGATATTTGACAGGATGTCCTGAATTCCGGAGGCCTGTTAAAAAAATCAGCATTTTTCAGATAAATCTGGAGAGATGGTTGCCCTGGTTCGGTGTGTCGATCACTTGATGTGTTCTGATGATTGACAGGTGTAATGACGCATGAAGTGTATGAAGGAGGGGTAGGGTGGTTGTGAGATGGGTACATAGATCTGTTCTTCCGGGATAAAGAGACAATGGGAAGGTGAGAGTTTGGTATATAAATCTATGGTTCCAAGATGATGACCACACCTAAGCGTTAAAAGTCTTAACTTTCAATCCATTGCAGTTAATCAATTCTTCAGTACATATATCTATTGTTCCTAGCTGAAGTGACAATGGGAAGGGTATGTCTATTGTTCCTCAATCAAGATCAGACCTAAGTGCTAAAGGTTGTATCATTCAATCCATTGCAGTTAATCAATTCGTCAGTACATAGATCTATTGCTCCTAGCTGAAGAGACAATTGGTAGGCCAATCCAATTACATCAGGTATGGGAAAGGGGTTGCAGAGGATGGGTGATGTAGAATGCAGGTTAGTTATAACATGTTTGGCCAGGTTTTGTCTGGGCTGAAGTGACAATGGGAAGCTTGATCCAAACACAGGCTGATGATTTGGGTGTACAGGTTGTAATGCAGGCGAGTTTTAACTCCATATTTGGACATATTCTTGGCTGAAGAGGTACTGGGAGGGATGCGTGAGTATGTAAGTTTATTGTTCCTGAATAAAGATCGCACATAAGCTCTAAAATCCTTAGCATCCAATCCATATGCAGTTAATCAATTCTTCAGTACACACATCTATGGTTACTGGCTGAAGAGTCAATGGGCAGGTCAATACAAGCACATGAGGTGGGGAAGGGGAGGACGTGTGGTCTGGAATGTGGTCATGGTATAGCATATTCAGACATGTTTGTTCATGGCGGAAGAGACAACTGGAAGGTCAATCTAAATGCAGGTGGGGTCAGGAGGACGGTTGCTGTAGAATACAGGCAAGGCAATAATCAAACAGTGCTATTACTGGCTGTTCAGGGACTATAACTCATAATAAATCTAGAGTAAATACTGCTGGGCGTATGCGCATGAACACAGTCCCTGGTGCTTCCACGCGTGTATGCATGTGGACATGCATGCATGTGTACAGGCATCCATGTGTGCATGCATGCGTGCGGGTGATACCCTGTGCTGTAGGTGAAAAAAACATACAGAATTTTATTTGGGCTCAAATTTTAAGACAACCAAATAACTTGAATACGAAGAGGATTTCCAGCATGCATGCAAGTGTGCATAAGTGCACCCAGAGTTGTATCTCAAAAGCCTTCTGAACCTTATTTTGTACTCAAACTTTAACACTGCATGTATGTATGTACGTGCGTGCATGCATGGTATTGTGCATGCGTGTATGACTGCCTGCATGCGAGTACCCAGAACTGTATCTCCTGGAATGCAGAAAGTGTAATAAATCAACCAGTTATAGTACTGGCTGGTCTGAGACTATGGCCATGTTTCTGCAAGGGTCTTAAGAAAATATCAATTTACAGACCGAGTGGAGGCTATTTTTGAAAATTTGCAATAGGGGTGACTCGCTTGGTAACATCAACAGACATTCCAGGAGTAAATTGTCAAAAATAGGTATCTCGGTTTGCATAGGACTGAAAATGTCAATGACAGCTTGCTCTCAGGAGTATGAACGTATTCATAATTAGAATATGGAGACGGCAGCAGCAGCAGCAGCAGCAGCAGCAGCAACAACAACAACAACAACAACAACAACAACAACAACAATAACAACAACAACAACAACACAATTGCCATGATAGAAGCATCCACAACTTTGTTATCTGCATTGGTCAAAGTGATGAATGATGGCCATAATACTCTCCACTGAGCCTCATATGTAAGCTTGTGAGCTCTGATGACTGTTCGGAATATCGACATTGCGGATGTTATCTGCAGTATTCTCCTCATAAATTCCAGACTCAATCACGAAAATCACGGAGATCAGAATCTTCCATGTGCTCTACCGCAATTGCAAAATTCATTTGTACATGGACTCCTCTCAACATGAAAACAATGTTCTGCATTTTATTCGCATATTGTCACTGCAACATTTTTGCTTTGCGGTAGACTGCTTCATTAAAAGTTATGATGGATGCCATCGCTACACACCGATTCATGACAGTCCATATAGTATCAAAACCATGAGCAGGGGTATTTATGATCGGAAGATGCCGAATAATAGTTTTGGATGGTCTCCTTGTGAGACACATTGCTTATAACCACTTCAGCTAAGAACATTCTGATCAGCATGGTTCTGCAGCCTGGATGAGATCCAGACCATTATCAGAGGCTTGTGCTGCTGTCATTGCATCTTTGTCTGGCTTGAAATACTGCACTGTTACATACTTTTTGAAAAGTAGCTCTGACTTCTTTGTACCCATGTAAGACTCTTTTATTTCATTAACGTCAGGATAATCATGTACAGACCGCGCTGGTTTGATTGGGACTCTCCACTATTGCTCCAGTGTACATGGCAGGTCTCTTCTGAATGCTGCAGTTTGTTATGCATGAGACGTTCCCTTGTCATCGAGCGTTTCCTCATCATTTGCAGATCTTACATAGCCAAGCAATATTGAATCAGTGAAATTCTGTGGAATTAAAACTTTTCATTTTTCTCGGTACCGAGAGACACCATCATTGGCAATGGCTGTATCAATACGTAGCACCGATTCATAGCTTATGTAATGTCCTGCAGCATGGAGTAGCTGAAACAAGGCTTCTGACCGAGTTGCTTGATGCACAGTTACGCCACTGCCACTGTGCTTAGGAATTGCTTGCGACCATCTGATGCAATGCATATGATGGCTTGAGCAATGCTAGGAAGACGTGACATAAAGACTGTTTCACTTTCATTTTTGCCGTTATCCTCCTTTTCACTAATACTTCCTCTACACAAACACTGTAATAACAGAAACATGGTTTCTGGTACAATCTTTTGTGCCTGGTCAGTATTAATTCCGCCTGCATAATCATGACTATGTCTTGTCTGAATATCAGTGTGCACCTTCACTGCAACCCGAAAGAGCCAACTGAGTAGGTCAGAGGCAATGCCACCTGATTAATAGATTGTGTGTTCTATCACATTTTCACTGGAAGCCAACTCATCAGCTGTTACTTTCAAAGTTCGTATAAGATCACCTGTTGAGATAGCTGGATAAATCAACAGTGGTTCATGTAGATTGAGTGGTCATGCAAAGCCAACATTCTCACCCAAATACATCTGAATTTTGTTTTAAATTTGTTGCTGTGGTATATTCCAGGGTCCATGTCAAAGTCTAATGCTAACAATTCTGAATAACTTGCAGACAAAGTCGACAATTAATATATCGCCCCCTTTGCTAGTCCCGTCTAAGTTCATTCATTACATTACTAGAACATATGTCTTGTGGTTTTTTCTTCTTGTTCGTGACACTTGCAGTGCCTATTGCACCTTCTTGCAACTTGTACATAGCGTTTGAGGTGCCGTTTCCCCACATCTGCTATCAGGTCAATGACTCCTGCTAATCTACACCTCAATGTGGCATCTAATTTAGTAAGTTCTACCATCTCCTGTGATGTTTCAAAGCACTCAACAGTGTGAAGTTTATCATTGCGAATGTCTTCTTCACAGAACACACATTTCTTCCAATCTATTGGTGCTTGACTCTGCCTTGGAGAACGAACTGACTGTTCATTTTCATTTGCTTGCGTAGTTGAAGCAGAGAAGGTTCTGTCGAAACGCATCTTCAGGCAGTTGATAGTTGTGTGGTTGGTAAAATTTCCATAACATGACCTATGCCATTGGATATTTACTGGTGAAAATGCTCAGGCATTTGCTTCTAAGCACTGAATGACACCACCATAATTAACATCGTAAACTTTACTTCTATCAAAGCACACTCCTTGAATCATTTAATGCCATCTTTTATCAATTGATAACCCGACTTCCTCCTTTGCTGTTGCTGGTTGCTTATATTCCTGCCATATGAAACATTTGTTCCAATCAAAATCTGCTCTCCTTTCGCGTTGTTTAGAATGTAACACTACTTCAGGGTCCATATTGGTGCTAAACAAGTAAATACAATCATGCTAATCAAGATATCTGAAATCTCATTATTTTTTTGGTAATACAGGGCACATACAGGTATATAAAATACATATGAAATAATTTCTATTTACTTTATATTAAACTTTCTAAAATTACCCGTGGCTATCGATTATGTTTACCCTGTGACCCATCAAATGCATTTCATAAAATGACAACAGGTTTTATATTAGTCAGTAATGTGTAAATAAACATTTCCACAGGGTTGTCAGCTTTTAACCCTTTGATTTATCAAATTAATTGTTTCATATTGTCCTCCAGTCTCTAACTGACTGACCAACTGGCTAACTAACTAAGGGACATTGTGGGTTATTGAAGTGCTAAAAAAGGAACCGAATAATGCAAATATCTGTCTTTAGTTATAAGGCTAACCGTTTGTACGCGGAACAAGAATTGTGAAAAATCCCATGCAATTTAATAATTGTGCTGTTGAATATTTTGACATTAATTTGACATGAAGCCGTTGCTGCCATAAGCAGCAACAACTTCGGACAAATTAGGTTCAAAATATTCACCAGCTTGACTGAATAGTCTTCTTCTTCTTTTCGTTCGCTGATCATACCGCCAGTCCTGTAAGTGACTATCGACGTGATCGTAAGCGTTAAGTGCGTGGATCCATGGTTTATTAGAGTGCGCCGTGCGGCCTGGAACCTCCGTCTTCAGCACTCGAGGTTTCTGTCAGGGTTACCTCACCCGTACCTCCTTTAGTAGCCTCGTACGACACGCAGAGGATACGGAAGGTGTATTCTAAGCCCCACCTATAGGGCAAGACTGAATAGTTAGGTTATCTGGAATTTGAAACTCTGGGAATGTAATGTTCAACTTTAGGTTTAAATGCTGCTTGGATGCCACAGTGAAAGACATGTGACATTTGCATACTTTGAGTAACAATATATAAACATCGATTAGGTTGTAAAATAATAAAGACTAAATCCCATTTCTGCTGGATTAGTGTCTGCGTCTGTCAGCTGACATTTTGGACATTGTCAGATCTGAAACTGTTCAAGGCCATATGACATTTTGGTGCGCATTATCTAAGTAAAAATAGCAATGCACGTAAGCCGTGACCTCGACAGTCGTCGTCCCACGTTATGAATTCAAATACAAATTTAACGGAGGGGTCTGATCTGTCACTCACATATGTGACGTCATACTCAATTACACCACATGTATACTGACATCACATTACATGGTGGCGTATATAGTTGTGCCATGAACATTGAAAGGTCCGTCGAGTGTGGTACGGCTTTCATGTATTTACTAATTAATAAACATTCTGTTTAATATTTGAAACTAATTTGACTTGGCGCTGTTGCTGCCATAGCAGCAGCAGCCCACACTTAAAATTAATTTCAGAATAATCAACAGCTTACCTATATAGTAACCTTGAAATGGGGATTCTGAAAATTCAGGCTTCAAAGTATTACATTTTCAATATATTTAACAGCTTAGGCCTACTGTATTGCTAACCTGAAATTTAGATTCTGGAAATTCGGGTTCCAGTCTATTAAATGGACACGCGCTAAAGGGTGGCAGAGCTTTGCTGTAAATGGGCAGGGCGTGGCTAGAAATGGACGCGTCAAGGCTAGAAATGTGCAAGACATAGCTAGAAATGGACGGGTCATGGCTATAAATAGGCGGGGCATGGCTAGAAATGGACAGGAAATAGATAGAAATGGAAGCATCATAGCTTGAAATGGGCGGGGCATGGCTAGAAATGGGCGGGACGTAGCTAGAAATGGACAGGCCATAGCTAGAAATGGACGCGTCATCACTAGAAATGGGCGGGGCATGGCTAGAAATGGGCAGGGCATAGCTAGAAACGGATTCCTCTATTCTTAAGTTTATGCTGCTTAATTCTGATCTATTATTAGTAGTGTTGGGAATGGACCTTTCAGGCTTTAGCTATGGCCCGCCCATCTCTAGCCCGCCCATCTCTAGCTAAACTTCACCCATAGCTCGTTTGTGTTGGGAGCTGAGCTCCTTGACTATCTATTTCCAGAAAACTATACAGGTAAGCTGTTGAGTATTTGGAAACTAATTTGACTTGGTGCTGTTGCTGCCTATGGCAGCAACAGCGCCCAGTAAAATTAATTTCAAAATATTCGACAGAATGTGAATTAAATAGTAAAGACATACAATTCGTACGTGTCTGACCATTACGCGTCTAAGACGAACAAAATCAAGTCATTCATGACGTAATGATTATGACGTCATCATACGCGTCGCTTAAATGCAATATGACGTCATATAACGTCATAAGATGGATGGATAAACTGGAAAGGTCAATTGGTGCTATTTTTGTGATCGATGATTGGATATTCATACTAACCTATGATCGATTGATGATGGAGCATAACAGTTACTCATCTCTTACACATTTTGAAAATTTAAATGCAATAATCGAATTGCATGCTCATGTATCGTTTAACCCTTTCAACCCACGTCGCAGGTATGCCAGATTATAAAGGCAGCAACAGCTTCCAATCAAATAAGTTTCAAAATATTCACCAAGTTATTGGTACGGTTGTTTTGGAATTAACATATATTACTATTTCAGTGCTGTTGTTATCGCCTTAGACAAAGGTATTCGTCTTCTGCAGTCGTATTCCAGCGTGTCCTCATCATTTGCATATCTTACATAGCCAAGCAATGTTGAATCAGTGAAATTCTGTGGAATTACAACTTCTCCTTTATCGCGGTACAGAGAGACGCCATCATTGGCAATGGCTGTATCAATACGGAGCACCGATTCATAGCTTATCTAATGTCCTGCAGCATGGAATAGGTGAAACAAGGCTTCCTACTGAGTTGCTTGATGCACAGTTACGTCACTGACAATGTGCTTAGGAAGATATATAAACAATTTAACCCTCAAATTTGTTCAAGACTATTTGTGAAAATTTACCCCTGGAATGACTTGTAAATTTTCAAAAATGGTTTTCTCTTGGTCAGAAAATGAACATTTTTCTCAATACCACTGTACATAGAAGCCGTTTTTTGGCGACATGAGTATAATGGGGTTAATTTAATTAATTTAGAAGCATCCAAAATAGAATCATAATCCATCTGTTGTTGAACATGCAGACAAATCAATCATCTATCAAATTCATTAATTGGGACAGCACTAATTATTAGTCTAGTAGAGACCCGGACTGTTGGACGAGGAGAACAAAACAGTAACCAGGCAGCTGACCGCCATATGGAGACATCCGGGAACAATATCAGCTAGAGAAGACAGCTGGTGAAACTCTGATATAAAACATTGCATTGCGTGGATAGAAAAGTTTGGCATTCAAAAGATCAGATAAAAAAGATGACTCTGTGCTTTTGAAATGTGTCTGGTGACGCATGATGCGCGTCAGCTGATTAGAACGCAATCGACATGCCAGGTCAATTTGTGTTTTCTGAAGAGAATGGCCTGCTCGCCGAAATCTGAATAAATATGACTACTAGAAACAGAGATCTGAAAGCCTGACAATAGCCATGGTGGAACCGTGGAAGACGGAATAGAAAATTCCAGTTTCCAGATTCTATCGATCATATGACGTTATAATATATAATCAACTACGTAGCCATGCTGACGTTATAATGCGAATTACGTCATGACTGGCATAACTAGCTACGTCACGAACGGTTAATTGATGACGTACTAAGCGTTGTTGTACGATTGGGTATGTCGGCTATTTAATAACCATGCTGTTGAATATTTTAAAACCAATTTTACTGGGCGCAGTTGCTCAGCAGCCAGTCAAATTTGTTTCAAGATATTTAACAGCTTACCTGTATAGTTTTCAGAAAGTTCAGGGATCGATCGATTCTAACACGGAAAACGTGTGGGTGGCGCTTAGCTAAAGTTGGGCAATAGCTACACCTGGATTCCTCCTGTGAATAAAAGTGCACACAGGGTGACGACGTACGCTCTGGATATACCACACCCGATGACGGTGAGTTGCCACCCTCCACCCCCACCCCACCCCAAGAAAGGAGGACAGGTCTGAGTGGCGAGAAGATACTGGCGGAGGCCTAATCGAGTTCGCTATTCTGCACGAGTGCATTCAGAATGTGGCTTCCATTTGTCCATGCTATAGAGGGTACCTTGGGTAGTTTCGTACGGATGGCTTCTGTCCAACCACAGAACATGCAGTGCCGTGGCACACCGCCCACACCATTGCAAATACAAACATATGTTCTAGCATCACATCTTTAATTGACCTTTCCAGTTTTAGCTATGCCCGCCCATCTCTAGCTAAGCTCCACCCACACCTCGCTCGAGTTGGGATCGATCGATCTCTGAGCTATCAATTTCCAGAATACTATACAGGTAAGCTGCTGAAACTAATTTGACTGTGTGCTGTTGCTGCCTATGCCATCTTTCTTAAATAGTAAATACAGACAATTCATACAACTCTTAGTCCGTCACCAATTATGCGCTCGTAACGTACTTATCTACGTCATTTATGCCGTTATTGATTTATGACGTCATCCTACACGTCAGTTAGTTTCGACTTCATATGATGGATGGATAAACTGGAAAGGTACATTTTTCACCTTTGTTTCGGTGACGTCAAAATTTATGGACCCCATCGCATGCTACATATTTTATCCCACCACCTCCAAACATGGAGTGTCTGTCCTTGGGGACTTGTATTGCTACGCAAGGGGTTTAGTTCTATGGTTTTCCAGAAATCCACATTCGCGTACTACAATCAGGACTTAATCTTTCTTTAAAAAACAGTTTAATTAATTTTTTAAGGTTCGTTTTTTACAGAAACGAGGTACTCTTGTTTATTTCCAAGCAATAATATGTTTATTTATCAGTGTCAACAGTTTTCGTTTTTGGTAGAAATCATCAGCCTTTGATGATTTTGTCTCGCCTACGAAGCAGAAAGCGAGCCAAGGGGATCACTAATGTACCTTCCCAGTTTTAATCATGACCCACCCATCTCTAGCTAAACTCCACCAATACCTCGCTCGTTTTTGGATCGATCGATCGATCCCTGATCTCCCTGAATATTCAATTTCCAGAAAACTATACGGGTAAGCTGTTGAAAAGCAACAGCGCCCAGTCAAATTAGTTTTAAGATATTCAACACCATGTTTCTTAAATAGCAAAGACATACAATTCGTACGTGTCGGACATTTAAGCGTTTAAGACGAACTAAATCGAGTCATTCATGTTGTAATTGATTATGACGTCATCTTACGCGTCACGTTGTTTATGACGTCATATGCTGGATGGACAAACTGGAAAGGTCCATTCCCTCGGCATGGTGGTGGATGCATCCTCCGTTCGTCAACAATGGCGTATAATCTTCTTCTTCTTTTCGTTCGCTGATCATACCGCCAGTCCTATAAGTGACTATCGACATGATCATAAGCGTTAAGTGCGTGGGTCCATGGTTTATTAGAGTGCGCCGTGCGGCCTGGAACCTCCGTCTTCAGCACTCGAGGTTTCTGTCAGGGTTACCTCACCCTTACCTCCTTTAGTCGCCTCTTACGACACGCAGAGGATACGGAAGGTGTATTCTAAGCCCCACCTACAGGGCGTATAATCATTTCAATGTTTACATGGATGCGAACTGCAACAATACCAAAACAGATTTTGGAAGAATTTCACCTATTTTTTCTCGGTTTTGAATTTTGTTCGCCTGTTTATTTTAAAGCTTTTAATGGCCCATTCATTTTCAACAAAACCTAACCGGATATCAGCATAATTTTATAAACCTCTTCCTGCTGCTATGCATAATTTTGGACTGTGACGTTTTTTTCAATGGTTTCTTTGGCCAAAGTTTTTCAACTAGTATTATTCAATATTTGTTATTACTACCACCACCACCACCACCACCACCACCACCACCACCACCACCACCACCACCACCACCACCACCACCACCACCACCACCATCACCACGACGACGATGACAACGACGACGCTGGTGATACAGTTGTAATTGATCCGGAAGTGTAGTACCAGGTTCCCTTGAATAACATTAACCTAAGTTAAATGGATACTACTCTTATCTCAAACGTTGTTATTGTACTGAAAGATTATTATATATAGATTCTACATCATTCACTTCCCTGCGCATTCCACCATTGTAGCACAATGGACGCTTCCAGTTTTTGCTATGCCCCGCCCATCTCTAGCTAAGCTCCACCCACGCGGCTCCCGTGTTGGCATTGATCAATCCCTGAAGTCCCTGAATCTCAATTTCCAGAAAACTATACAGGTAAATGCTGTTGAATTTTCTTAAACTAATGTGACTGTGTGCTGTTGCTTCCCATGGCAGCACCAGCGCCAAGTCAAATTAGTTTCAAAATATTAAACAGTATCATTATTAAATAGTAAAAACATACAATTCGTACAACATCCCTTAGTCCGTCACCAATTATGCGTTCGTGACGTACTTATCTATGCCATTCATGACCTAGTTGATTATGACATCATATGATGGATGAATAAACTGGAAGGGTCCGTTATTTTCTTTTTAACATGGCGTGTTTTATGTTGTCTCCTAAAGCAATACGTGTGTGATGCCATGCAGGTATACACACGCATTGTTTCTTATTTAATAATTATCATGTTGTCGGTTTCAAAACTTATTTAAATGGACGCCGTTGCAACAGCTTCCAGTCAAATTAGTTTCAGCATATGTTACCGCGTAACTTTATGGTTGTTTATCCACCACACTGCCAAACTATAGATTGCACGTATATGCGATGGACATTTCCAGATTTAGCTATGCCCCGCCCACCTCTAGCTAAGCTCCAACCACATCAGGCTCGTGTTGGGATCGATTGATCCCTGAACACCCTGACTATCAATTTCAAGAAAACTATACAAGTAAGCTGTTGAATATTTTGAAACTAATTTGACGGGACGCTGTTGCTGCCTATGGCAGCAACAGAGCCCAGGTAAATTAGTTTCAAAATATTCGGCAGCATGTTTATTAAATAGCAAAGACATACAACTCGTACAACGTGTCGAACTATTAAGCGTTTAAGACGGACTAAATCGAGTCATTGATGACATGAAGATTATGACGTCATCCTACACGCCACGTAGATGATTATGACACCATGTGATGGATGGATAAACTGGAAAGGGCCATTGAGTGAGTATACGGGATTTTACTGATTGGCTGAACAGCGAACCATGGCGGTCGTCATAGAATTTTAAAATGCATAAACACTGATCTATTAACACCTCTTCTGTCAACAGCTCCTCAAAGCGCTCAAAATGCTAGTTTTATCAACTAACCCTATAATTTGTCAAGATTTTTTCATGAAAATTTAAATTTTAGCTCGGTGAATGACAATTTGCTGGTCAAGAAAATCGGTTTTTGTAAATTTATCACTGGAAGACAGGCAAATATTTTTCAGATGTTTTTCTTCTGGCTCGACGATTATTAAAGGGTTAATGGGCGTCTTTTTAGCCCTAGCTGCTAGCAACTAGCCCAATAGTGAAGGCATGCGCGTGATCACTACTGCTATACTACCTCTATGATGAGAACTCATGTTAACACTTTAATGTCCAAATTTAGTCAAGAAAATAAAAATATTTGCTTTTTGAATGTCCATTTGCAGGTCAAGAGAAGAATATTTTAGAAAATTTACTAAACTAGCCTTCTCTTGGCCTGCAAATGAACATTCCTTAAGAGCACTGCAGAGGCCGGTTTTTTGGCCAGCTTCGGATTGAGCGGCTTAATGGATCTGTACTGGACCAATGTGTCCGATATTAGGCCCATACCGGCTCAGTAACTTGCGTTATCCGGATACAGTAAAGAGTGGGCGGGCGCTGAGGAAGATATTGCATATACGCGTAAAAAGCCTCTGGGGCGGGTTCAAGGAGTGCAGTTATCCCTCCACTTATGGTTCTATGGGAGGGGTCAATGATATGCATTTGCGTGTTTAATCCTGATATTCCATAGTTACCCGCCCCCTCCCCACCCCAGCCCCACACACCCCACCCACCCCACCCCCAAAAATCAACAGCGCCCAAACAAATATAAATTCATAACTCTTTGTGGGTGGGGGGCGGGGGGGAGGGAGGACTTTCGCACACACCTACTCACCCCCGTGATTAGCCGATCCACATCTGACGACCTTCCTACTGTCATACTTCTTGAGGCAATTCCGTTATTGTTACATCATGAGTGGGAACATATCAACTTCAGGACATTTCGTACAGCTGCAGCTGGTGGTAGGCTTACAAATTTGGCAGCTCATTTAATTATATTAAACAGCATAAAATCTTGATTTATGTATTTATGCCGACGAAGAAAGGGTGATTTGATTAATACGGCCTGCATCTATTCCACCCACTGCCAACTCGCGAGACGAATCGTGTGAATTCTATTAGTTTAATATAGTCTATGTTAGGATTGTTTCATTGATTTGATAAGGTCTGCACGTGATGACAGCCAGACCTCTATCACTCTCTCTTCCATTCTATCGTCAGCAGCAGTAGCCACAGCAGCAACAATATCGGGCAGCAAGGTCTGCTTCATCGCGCATTGAATACTCGCTCAGCGTTTATTGGAAAGGTAGTGCGAAGTCTCCTAGCTCTTACATCAGACGCTCTCGCTCTGGGATAAGGACACTGATTTGTTTTTAACTTTTTTGTATTAAAATAAAAAGAATAGTTTATTTTGCTAGAAATTATTATCATTTTAAGCTGTTTTCTAAAAAAGTAATTAAAATAAAGATAATATATATATGAATATTTATTCCTGAACGCGGGTGTAAAATTTGGTGAACGCTTTTTAAATTTGTTATAGATTTTAGAATTTTGATTACATTAAAAAAATAAATTTTATTTCGTGATCTATTAATGCGCGCCACCGTAAGCTAAGACGACGAGATATCTTGAAGACACAGCTGATAGCGAACGTGAGGATCTACTTGGAAAGTGAAAGCAATAGAAGTCAGTAACTGCTCAGGTAAGGAATGAACAGATTGCGAAATAGATGGATGGATGGATGTATTGGTGGATTGATAGTTGGATGGGTGGGCGGGCCGGCGGGTGGGTGGTTTGGTGGGTGCGTGGATCCTAACATCCATCCATCATTCACAGCCACTCCCCCTCCCCCCCCCCCCCCCCACCCCCCACACACACACACACAACACACACGCACGCACGCACGCACGCACGCACGCACGCACGCACGCACGCACGCACGCACGCACGCACGCACGCACGCACGCACGCACGCACGCACGCACGCACGCACGCACGCACGCACGCACGCACGCACGCACGCACGCACGCACGCACGCACGCACACGTCTTGCGTCAACTCATTCTAAAAAAATGGATTTGCAGTGATCATCGAATGGTCACTGGCAGGCAAAGAGAACACTGTTTTTGAAAATTTACCAGTTAAGTGACTGTCTCGGTAAATTTTCAGACATAGTCTTCTATTGGCTTGCACATGGACATTCAACATGTAAATATTTGTATTTTTCTGACTAAATCAAAGGAATAATCACAGGATTTTATTTTGATGAATCGTAACTTGGAAACTTTATATACATTTATTAAAAACAAAATCTATAAGTCTAACATTCTCTCGAGCGTGTAAGCTAAAACTCTTCCTGAATTTAACCTTTCAATTACTAAATTTCGTCAAGAATCTTAAAATATTTGCTTATTAAATGCCCATTTCCAGGTCAAGAGAAGACTATTTTTCGAAATTTACTACTGGAATGTCTGGCTCGGTTACAGAGCTAGTCATTCCAGTAGTAAATTGTAGTCAAAAATAGTCTTCAATTGGCCTGCAAATGGAGATTCCGCAAGACCCCTGCAGAGGTAGTTTTTGGGTGTCTCCGCCATGAAATGTTTTAACCTGGTGGTAACAATGCGAACATAGCAGAAGGATATCTCTATTTAGGAATGCAATTCCAATATGTCTATAGAACTGTGTAGGTTTAACAGGTACATATAGCTTTACATTACAACTTTTGTTAAACATTTTAGGACGAAAATACGGCACCTGCTATATTTTAAGGAAAGCTTGGGTAATGGAGAGACCGGATCTGTCACTCAAGTATACGATGCCGTAATCATTTCCCTGATCATCATCATCATCATCATCATCATCATAATAAAATACAGGACATAAGCCACTGGCGTGTTATTGACCCGTTCAGATGGGTTTGGTTTTGTGTGGGCTTTTTAAACATAGTTGTTTATGTAGGCCATATACCTACTCTGGAATGCTCAACACAGATATGTTTTAATCAAATAAGAATTTCATGCCTCTAAAATGTATGTCCAATTTGGTTTTGAATGTGTCAAGAGTTGATGCCTCAGCAACTAGGGCTGGTAATGAACTCCAAGATGAGACTGTTCTATTCGAAAAAGGTTTCTGCGGATATCTTTATTATTGTTATGATTTGTGCTGAGTTTGTGTTTTTGCCCTCTGGGGTATGTAATTGGGGAGATTTCAAAGAAGATATTTTTGTCTATGTTAAAATTTATCATTAATAAACTTATATGTTTCGATTAGATCAACACGAATCGTCTATATTTCAATGACATTAAATTAAGCTTTTTAAGCCTCACTGGATATGTATAGTTTTTGATTTGGGGAACCAATTTTGTTGCCCGACGCTGAACCCGTTCTATCAGTTTTCATTGCCTTTTGAATATGGGTGCCCACACACAGTTGCAATATTCGAGGATCGGTCTCACAAGAGACTTGTATAACAATGTGAATGTGCCTGGGTCTAGCTGTGTAAAGGTTCGTTTGATTATTCCCCACTGTTTGATTTGCCTTCGACACTATGGAATTTATATGTTTATCAAAAGTAAGTGTGTCATCAATATGGACTCCTAGGTCTTTTTCCACTTCTGATGTCGATACTGTATATGTTTGTGAAGAATCGGTCATAGTGTACTCCTTTCTTGGATTATTATTACCAAAGTGCATAACATGAGTTTTGTTTGCATTAAATGACAGTTGCCATGTTTTAGACCAGTTGCATACCGTATTTATATTATTCTGAATGTCATATTCGGTGGGATTTCTATAGATCTTAGTATCATCTGCAAAGATTTTGCAAAACAGCTTAATTTTTCTGACAGGTCATTTATGTATAACAGGAAAAGGGTAGGTCCAAGTACACTATGTACTGTAGTACACCACTAATAACGTCTTCCCAGTCTGATCGAGTGTCATTGATTGTTACACGTTGTCACGTTGTTTTCTATTAGTTAAAAAATGTTCTCTCCACTTTACAATTTTTTCTCCTATTCCATATTTCCTCATTTTAATTAAAAGTCTCCTGTGTAGAACTGAATCAAATGCCTTTGAAAAATCCAAGTAAACTACGTCTGTTAGATTGTTATTGTCTAGATTAGTGGTTATGTAGTCAATGTACTCCAGTAGCTGTGTTTTGCATGATCGATTTGGTCTGAAGCCATGTTGGCATAGGGAAAGTAAGTTGTTGTCTTCTAAATATTTCATAATTTGATCTCGCAAGAATGATTCAAGGACTTTACAGAGCGTACAGGTAAGGCTTATAGGCCTATAGTTACTCGGATCGCTTTTTGGTCGTTTTTGTATATGGCACAGATGTTTGCTAATTTCCAAATTTCAGGTAGAACTCCCTCTTCTAATGATTTCCTAAAGAGTATGTATAAGGGGTTACTAATTTCTTTCGCTACTTCAGTAAGTAATCATACAGGTATTTCATCTGACCCGTTACTTTTGTTTGGGTTTAGGGCTTTTAATCTTTTCTCTATACCAACTGGTGTTATTAGAATATCAGTTAGCACATTTTCCTTTTGTCGAGGCTAGTATTTGGCATCAAAAGTAAATTTTCTACGGTGAATACACTTGAAAAATATTTATTGAGTATGTTAGACTTGTCTTTGTCGGCAGTTGCCAACGCACTGTTTCCGGATTTCGCAAATTATTTATTGTTTCTTTTAGTACAGTTATCTATCTCCATCATGAACACGTAAAAGTCCGTCAAGTGTACGAATTGTATGTCTTTGATGGATTTACTATTTAATAAGGATTCCGTCGAACATTTTAAAACTAATTTGACTGGGCGAATCGAAAAAATATTCAACAACTTACATGTATAATTACCATAAAATTGGGAGTCTGTGAATTCAGGATTCAACGTATATAAATAGACCCCAACACGCGCAAAGCATGAGCGGAGCTTAGCTGTAAATGGGCGGGGCATCGATAGAACTGTATAGGCCTATGTATACCTACACTCCATCTGTGTCGTGTATGCCTACGCGTGAAGATCTATTTTTGTGGAATTAATCAATGGCAAAAATGTAAAATCTCTTGCAAACTTTATCAACTAGTTTTTTTAGATCTATATACAAACAACTCCCGCCAATGGCTATCGTTTTTTTCATATCAAAGGAGGCTAGATTCGATTGTCCTGAGGATTATTTGAAAAATTCCCGAATCCATGGCATATAGACTTGCTGCACGTCCTATTGAATTAAATTCAATATATAGATTTAAAACATACGAGAATAGTTGATTATCTTTACCTGAAGACCTTTTGAAATCTATACATGCATAGATGTAAAATTACCCTGGCAGCGCATGGTAATGGACACGTACTGGGCCACATCCGGTCGTATTGTTCCGGAGTGGTAGCGCATGGTACTGGACGGGTACTGGGCCACATCCGGTCATATTGTTCCGGAGTGGTAGCGCATGGTACTGGACGGGTACTGGGCCACATCCGGTCATATTGTTCCGGAGTGGTAGCGCATGGTACTGGACGGGTACTGGGCCACATCCGCTCGTATCGTTCCGGAGTGGTAGCGTATGGTACTGGACGGGTACTGGGCCACATCCGGTCGTATTGTTCCGGAATGGACATTTCCAGTTTTAGCTGTGCCCCACCCATCTCAATCTAAGCTCCACCCACACCGAGTCCCTGTTGGGATCGATAGATCTCTGAACGCCAGAAAACTATACAGGTAAGCTATTGAATATTGTGGAACTAATTTGACTGGGCGCTGTTGCTGACTATGGCGCGCCTAGTCAAATTTGTTTCAAAATATTCAACAGCATTTTTATTAAATAGCAAAGACATACAATTCGTACGTGTTGGACTATTAAAAATTAAAGCCGGGTCAAATAGAATCGTTTATGACGTAATGATTATGACGTCTTCCTACACGCCACTTAGCTGATAGTGACGTCATATGACGTCAGATTGATAGATGGATGGATACTCTGGAAAGGTGAATTGATTTAGTACCGGCCCGGGAATCCAGGTTATCAGGGTTTTGTGGGGGGGGGGGGCAACGATAAATTACCGGGAGAAGATGGAGATGTTTGAAATGGATGAACCCGATCTGTCACTCAAGTATATGACGTCATAATCAATTACATCATAAGCATAGAATGGAACTCTCCAGTGTATCCATCCATCAGCTGACGTCATCTTCTATATGCCGACGACACAATGGAGCGATCCAGTTTTAGTTATGTCCTGCCCATCTCTAGCTAAACTCCAATTAGTCCCTGAACTCCCTGACTATTAATTTTCATAAAACTATACAGATAAGCTGTTAAATATTTTGATATAAGCAACATCGCCCAGTCAAATTAGTTTCAAAATATTCAACAGCATCTTTATTAAATAGTAAAGACATATAATTCATACAACAACGCCTACGCTGTCATCAATTAAGCGTTCGTGACGTACCTATCTAAATCATTCACGACGCCATTGATTATGACGTCATCCTACACGTCACGCAGTTGATTATGACGTCATATGATGGATGAATGGGTAAACTTTTGCAGACGAAAGACATCCAAAAATTAAGCTTTTGGCACCACCAGGTGATATCTTAATAAACTTAATATTTACAGTAACCCTTTCATGACGAAGACGTCCAAAACCGGCCTCTGCAGTGGTCTCGAGGAATGTCCATTCCTATTTTTGAAAATTTACCATTGGAATGACTGGCTCGATAAACCGAGCCAGTCATTCCAATGATAACCTTTCAAAAATAGGAATGGACATGGCCTGCAAATGGGACATTATTTAATAAGTAAATATTTTATTTTTTCCCAACAAATTTAGTCATTATGGGGCTAATAACAAAAAAATAGAAATCTATGCGGAATATAAATACCTGGGACCTAGGTTCTCACTAGTCCGAGATCTCTGACTCCGCCCTATGCCGTTTCTGATATGCCTGGCACGCCGGCATATGGGTGAGTCAGAGATCACGGACTGTAGGTTCTTCCGGAATAGCAAACCTATGACAGTCCCTAAGCTTCACACAGCTTTACAATTAAACAGAAATTTCAAATGGTTTTCGTTTATAAAAGGAATACTTGAATCTTGGGGATTTGCCCACGCCTGTACTGATTTTCCAGTATACAAAACTGGCAGCAATGCACTGTATAATCTTATAAAACAGACACTCCAAGGCCAATTTGTGCAGTCGCGGAATGGGTTATTAAGAGATTCCGCTAAATGTGAAACGTGTCTGAAGTTCAAAACCAGTTTCAAACATGAAAAATACCTAATTACATTTCCTGTAAATCTACGAATCAGTTTTTGTAAATTCAGAATGAGCAGCCATAACTTGCCAATAGAAAAGGGCAGATTTTTGGGCATTAATAGGAGGGAAAGGGCTTGCACATTATGTCACACCGGGAAGGTAGGGATGAATACCACTTCCTTATAGAATGTCCAGCTCTTAAGCAACTCCGAGATAAGTACATTCCAGAATAGTTTGGAAAACGCGGAAGTGAATACATCTTTACATGTCTAATGAGTACAGAATATCCCCGACTCGGACTAAATGTTGCAAAATCTATAAAAGAAGGCCTAAAACTATACAAATAATCTAGCACACGGAAATGGAGGGGTGGGAATTAGGTGTGGCGGGGGATAGTGCTTTTATTCCATTCCATTTCATTTCATTTTATTTCATCTCATCTCAATGGCCCTTCCGGTTTTAGCTATGCTCCGCCCATCTCTAGCTAAGCCCCACCCACACCTCGCTCGTGTTGGGATCGATCGATCTCTGAACACCCTGACTATAAATTTTCAAAACACTACATATGTAAGCTGTTGGGTATTTTGGGGCTGGTTTGACTGGGTGCTGTTGATGCCTAAGGCAGCAGCAGCGCCCAGTCAAGTTAGTTTCAAAATATTCAACAGCATGTTTATTAAATTGCAAAGAATTACAAAGACATACAATTCATACAACATGTCAGACTGTTTGAGATTTTATGACGGTCTATATGGAACCCTTTGTGACGTAATGATTGTGACGTAATCACGCACTACTTGGGTTGATTATGATGTCACACGAGGTTAGATGATGGATGGACACTATGGATAGATGAATTGTATTCATTCTATTTCACCCCACTGCATCCCATCTCATTTCTGCAACAGTTCCCAGCAGCATTGCCGAAGTCTCGAATGCTAACAGCCACTGGATATGGTGGCCGGACCCATAGCTAAGATTCCTCGCTCCTTCTATTTCACCTTTCGTATCGGGGCAATGAGGCAAGCGTATGGAAAAGCTATATTGAAAATTGGGACGGGTGGGTGGGCATGTATGTCTCCATGTTCCGCTTTCGACCTTTATGCGAACATTGAGATGAGACAGCATGAAATCCAAAAGTGAATAAATTCGATTCAATTCAATTCAATACAAGAAAATAAAGCGTCGTTTGTATTATTAACCATATGTCGGAAACTTGCCTTACCCATAGACTGCTAACTGATACCGTTTCATCAAACCGACAATTCTGTCACTGAGAAATTAGGGCCTATTCGCATGGAAATAGTGACCATGCCGAAAAATTTTAAATTAAACTTTCTTCCGACACGCAGAATGCGTGATATGTGGGCTTAGCAAACGGCACACATAAACATGGCTGACAGAGGTTAATGATGCCATAGAATAACTGGATGTAATCAGTTATGGAACATGGCGAACCGGATAAAACGGTATGACTGACTCGAATAACATGTACTATATGGCGTCGATGCCTATGTTAAACCATCAGTTTATACAGGAATAGATATGTCCAGTTTATCCATCAATCATATGACTTCATAATCAACTATGTGACGGGTAGGAAGACGTTATAATAAAAATTTACGTCATGAATGGCGTGGGTAAGTTCGTCACGAACTCTTATTTGATGACGGAATAAGCATTTTTGTACGAATTGTATGTCTTTACTATTTAGTAAACATTCTGTTGAATATTTTGAAACTAGTTTTATTGGGCACTCTTGCTGAAATAGGCAACAACAGCACACAGTTAAATTTGTTTCAAAATATACAACAGCTTTCTGGAAATTGATAGTTAGGGAGTTCAGGGATCGATCTATCCTAGCACCGGCGAAGTGTGGGCGGAGTTTAGCCACAGATGGACGGGACATAGCTAAGACTGAATTCAGTCATTGAAATGGGCAGATAATAAAATCCTGGAGACGGCCAAACATGTAACGCTTCTAAAATAACGCTATACATGGAATATATCCTCACGTCCCCCAGTGACTATATCAGAATACCCTTCACTAGGTTTTGAACAGCAAACAACCATTTACCAATGAAAAAATGACGATGTGATAGGACTGCGTGCGAGGAAAGCAAATGCAAATTATGCGCGCAAAATTACACTGAAGAGGAATACCACAACATCCTAACATGCGAATTCTTTCAGAAAACCCGCAAAAATTACTCCCAAGACACTAGTGTGAAAATAAACTATCATAAATTTCTACCACTATTCTCTAGAGAGAAATAAAAACTGTTAACTACCGGAAGCTGCGCACAGTAATTTTATTAGAACCATTACAAACTAATAGACATTTCCAGTGTTAGTTATTCCCCGCCCATCTATAGCTAAGCCCCCCTCACACCTCGCTCGTGTTGGGATTAATCGATCGCTGCGCTCTCTAGATCTCAATTTCTAGAAAACTATACGTGTTAGCTGTTGCATATTTTAAAACTAATTTGACTGGGGGCTGTTGCTGCCTATGGCAGCCACAGCGCCAAGTCAAATTAGTATCAACATATTCAACAGTATGTTTATTAAATAGCAAAGACATAATTCGTACAACGTGTCGAACTATTAACCGTTTAAGATGGACTATATCTAGTCATTACAAATTCGTACAACAACGCATAGTCCGTCACCAATTAAGCGTTCGAACTTGTCTACGTCATTCACGGCTTCGTTGATTATGACGTTAGTCCACAGTCACATAATTCAATATGACGTCATATTATGAATGGATAAACTGGAAAAGTACATTGATTGTGTGTATTATAAGTCATTGTTAAGCGCATTTTATATACGCCTGAAGCGGTGTTGATCCGTCGGGCAGTTAAAACAGTTATTTGTGTCTCGGAGATCTCCTTCGATACAAGATCAAGAAAACAAGTCTCGTGTGTAATGAGACGTTGTAATTTCCACCGAAAAATGGTAATAACGGGAATTGAATCTTAAATGGACACTAAAACTATTCTATTCATACCAGACAATATAATTTCACATAAAACGAGGTCATATAAAGATAACAATCTTCTGTATGAAGTCGTTAACAGAAAATAGTCCCTATTATTTCGTCTTCTTCTAGAAAGAAGCCCCTTGGTGATTTATGACGAACTATTCCTGATAGCTGTGAGCAAACAAAAAAATTAGAATCTCTTTACGAATGAGTCCAAAACAGAGTTCACCATATACCTATCTGCAACGCACGAAACTAAAGAAAATGAAGATCCAATTCGTGGTAGCGAACCATGGAGGAAAAGTAAAGTCCTGGGCTCACTTCTCTGCGGTACTGCTGGCATTGCTGCACGCTGCGTCACGAGGAATATAGCGTTCCCATACTTTTGGGAGCTGTAGATTAAAGATACCCTGGACAAAAAGACTAGGCCTACGTGCGCGCAACGCAACCAATGCAACATCGTTAATAGCAGCTGTGCAGCTCCAATAGCATAGTTAGACAAACGTGATGCCACAGCAAATACACCAGCACCATCACTGAACACCGATGGCCGAACAGCATAATTTCAAACCATGCACTATACACGATGTTTAATATATGTCTGTAAAAGTCACCCAGCAAAGATGGTCCATGTTTGGCCATGTGTTAAGGATACCGAAAGACACGCCAGTACAGAGAGCCTTGGAATTCGTGCTACTTGGAACAAGTAAATATAAAGCCGGGAGAAGACGGCATTGCATAAAGCTGCTAGGCGTGCTAAGAAGTGACCTCAAGAAAGCATGACTCGGTACATTGAAACTAAGCACGGACCAGAGGAGGCTAAAGATTTTGGCCGAGGACAAGACACAATGGTCAAATGCGAGGAAGGATTGACTGCAGCTGTTCATTAGGCCTACTACGTACAACTGATGTTTCTATTACTACAGTCGCACAATACTGTAACACGTACACGCTTATATCACATGAACAACCAAATGGATCGAGTTGATTTTAATGTCTATCAAGCTACTGCGTGCGTGCGTGCGTGCGTGCGTGCGTGCGTGCGGGCGTGCGGGCGGGCGGGCGTGCGTGCGTGCGTGCGTGCGTGCGTGCGTGCGGGCGGGCGGGCGGGCGGGCGGGCGGGCGGGCGTAAGATGATGACAAAAGCAAACGTAAGTAAGATGGATTAGGCAGGGCCGAACTTAGGACTCACGATGTCCGTGCGGTTTCTGTAAATCTAAACGTGTGGGGGTGGTGGGTGTGGGGTGGGAGGGGTGGTGGGTGGGGTGTGTGTGTGTGTGTGTGTGCTAGGAACTACCGCTAAGATAGCAAGAAAGCTAGTGCCGTGTTTCAACCATAGCACTATCGGGGAGGGGTGAGGCGCGCTAAGGTCAGAGGGGTGTGGTAGTTGGTTACACCAGTCTTATTACAATACTACTGAATATTTTGAACATAATTGCTGCCTAAGGCAGCAATGTCTTTCAATCCAATTATGTTCAAAATATTGAACAGAAGATTTTTAGATCGCGTTCAAAATTGTTTGCTTTTGGAAACACATCGACATATTTATAAGCTGTAGGATAGGCGATGGTAGATGCCACCATCTACTTCAATCTCAATGATCTACACGACTGTTATCTTCAAGCAGACGTCATGCTTATGTATGCATGTAACTTGACTACACACGGTCACCAAAAATATTTTTAAATCTTTGGATCACCTTTTTGGGGCCACGGACATTTGGGGCCCCTTTGCCAATGCACTTGTTGTACTGCCATATGTTCGACCATGGGTCACGGATTTGGCTGTCCGTTTGGCCGATATGCTGGTTGCGAATAGTAAGTAACAAGGTCTATAGAATCTCCATAGCTGCGGGTGTCACTGCCACCTTTTGACGCGAACCTGCAGCTCAGGCCGGCCCGGCAACCGACTGACCGACCGACCGACTGAGCAAAAAATCAGACCATGCGTAAATCTTCATTTTGCACAAAATGTATTCTAATGGTATGCTTGAAAATAAAATTGTTAAAACAGAATACTAATTCACCTTTCCAGAGTACCCACCCGTCATATGACGTCATAATGAACTGCGTGGTGTGTACAATGACATCATAATGAACGACGTCATGAATGATGTCGATAAGTACGTCACGAACGCATATTTGATGACGGTCTGTGGGATGCTGTACAAATTGTTTGCTTTTACTATTTAATAAATATTATGTTGAATATTTTGAAACTAATTTGACTGGGCGCTGTTGCGGCCTATGGCAGCATCAGCACCCAGTCTAATTAGTTACAAAATATTCAACAGCTTTCCTGTATAGTTTTCAGGAAATTGATAGCTAGGGCATTCGGGGATCGATCAATCCAAACACGGCGAGGTGTGGGTGGAGCTTAGCTAGTGATGGGCGGGGCATAGCTAAAAATGGAAAGGTCCATTGTGTACCTATGAGTAATAAAACGAAATAAATGTTAACATATGGTGGTTTCATTCCGCATAAATTAATACATTTTTAGTTGTGTAATTTAATTAGGGACTCGTGCCTCTAATTCAATTTCACAACTTAAATTTATTTATTTATTTTTACATACGGAAATCATCATGTTTTATGTTTTATTTCGTTTCATTACATCTTGGCACAGGATTTAAGCCTCTAAGCGTACGCAGTCTTAATAACTTTGTTTTGAAGCGTTTTGGTGTGAATAAACACATTAAAAATAATAAATAATCGTATCTAATTAATATATGTCTGTTATTGATTACGCCACTAATAATTATTTCAGCGCATTCTCACTGGTTATTTCCCTTTATCTCGAAATCAATCTCTATATCATTATACACCGATCTTGTGCTAACAGCGTTCAGAATGCTACTTATAATGATTAACGCTGTACATAACGGTCATAATTTTTCAAGAAAATTAAGTTTTTCTTTGCTCAGTGAATGACCATTTGCAGGCCAATAGAAAACTATTTTTTTTGTTAATTTCCCTCTAGAATTCACCTTTCCAGTATATCCATCGATCACCTGATGTCATATGACGTCTTAATTAACTAAGTGACGTGTATGATGACGTCATAATCATTACGTCATGAATGATTCGATATAGTCCGTATTTAACGCTTAATAGTCCGACACGCTGTACGAATTGTATAGCTTTACTAATTAATAAGCATTCTATCAAATATTTAGAAAATAATTTGACTGGACGCTGTTGCTGCCATAGGATTACGTCATTTTCCATTTTCAGGCCAAAAGAAGGCTCGTTTCTCGAGCCAGTCACTGCAGTGTGTACATTCTGAAAGCTAGTCTTCTCTTGCCCGGCATTCATCAAGACCACCGAGGAGACCTTTTCAGCCCGTTTGAACCTTGAAGGTTAGGGCTGACACAAGAGAGGTTAAATAATACATATTTTGGTTTGTTTTTAATGTTAAATGTTTCTAGAAATTTAATGCATAAAGTGGACGAGACGACCTTGATGGACATCGATTCTAACTTGCTTCAAGAATAGACTAGGTGGGCGCCTGTTAGACATTAGAACCGGCCATATGCCCGTAATTATAACTGTTAACCATTCCATCGACAAATCTCTGCAAAAGTACATTCTTCACATTTATAACATATTCTGTTGACTAATTTGAAATTAATATGACTAAACCATTGTTGCCTAAGGCAGCAATGGTTCCAGTCATATTAATTTCAAAATATTCAACAGCTTTCCGTTTTGTTTGCCCTGAGATCGAGATACAATTTATCCGTGAAAGGGTTAATACAAACCTATTTATATTATTTTGCAAGACATGCATGTGAACTAACGTTTGATCTGATTGCCGATGACAACAAGACACAGATATAGAATGCGCTTAATAATCTGTACCAGTATATAGCCGTTTACATTTCTTCATGCGTCCTCATAATGATTAATTTTGCATACGTACGTGCGTGCATGGTACGTGGTGCGCGCGTGTGTGCGGAAGGTGTACGTGTGTGCAGCAGTGCATGCGGGCCTATGTATGTGCCTTCGTACGTGAGTGCGTGAGTAAGTGCGTGCGGGTTAGAGTTCGGTAGTGACGTACGAGGGTGCGTGCGGGCCGGGTTACGTGCGTGCGGGAGCGCATTCGTGGCTATATATGTGCGTGCGTACGTGAATGCGCGTGTGCGTGCATGCGGTCGGCCGGTGTGCGCGAGTGCGTGCGCGTGCGTTCTTGAAACGATGTATGCATTCTTATGGGGTACATCGCGTTTGCATTGACATGTCGGTGTTCGTCGTAGTGCGTGCGTCGCATGTCCTCATTTGTATGGTGCCACGTCGGACATGTGGGTGTCTAGGAACCTTTCCAGTTTATCCATACATCATTTGATTTCATAATCAACTACGTCACGTGTAGCTTCAAGTTCAAGTTCTCTTTATTCTTCCAGGCCATACAATGGCATATTGAGGTCAGCCTATTTACATCATATAACCGCGATGGAGTAATATTTACATCATATAACCGCGATGGAGTGATATTTACATCATATAACCGTGATGGAGTAATATTCACATCATGTAGCCGCGATGGCGTAATATTTACATCATATAACCGCGATGTAGTAATATTTACATCATATAACCGCGATGTAGTAATATTTACATCATATAACCGCGATGTAGTAATATTTACATCATATAACCTCGATGTAGTAATATTTACATCATATAACCGCGATGTAGTAATATTTACATCATATAACCTCGATGTAGTAATATTTACATCATATAGTCGCGATGGAGTAATATTTACATCATATATCCGCGATGGAGTAATATTTACATCATATAACCGCGATGTAGTAATATTTACATCATATAACCGCGATTGAGTAATATTTACATCATATAGTCGCGATGGAGTAATATTTACATCATATAGCCTCGATGGAGTAATATTTACATCATATAACCGCGATGGAGTAATATTTACATCATATAACCGCGATGGAGTAATATTTACATCATATAACCGCGATGTAGTAATATTTACATCACATAGCCGCTATGGAGTAATATTTGCATCACATAGCCGCGATGGAGTAATATTTACATCACATAGCTGCGATGGAGTAATATTTACATCATATAGTCGCGATGGAGTAATATTTACATCACATAGCTGCGATGGAGTAATAGTTACATCATATAACCGCGATGTAGTAATATTTACATCACATAGCCGCGATGGAGTAATATTTACATCATATAGCCGCGATGGAGTAATATTTACATCATATAACCGCGATGTAGTAATATTTACATCACATAGCCGCGATGGAGTAATATTTACATCACATAGCTGCGATGGAGTAATATTTACATCATATAGCCGCGAAGGAGTAATATTTACATCATATAGCCGCGATGGAGTAATATTTTTTTAATTACCATGGAATGTACATTTCTCCTTAGAGCACTGGTATTTAGGCGGTTGTGTTCCAAAACCGTGATCAGATATAAACTGCTGAATGTATTTTAAACAGTCCGACCGGACGTTGCTGCTGCCTTAGACAGTATTTACCTCCGGTCAGCCTAGTACCGATATACTCAAAACCATATTCTTACACCTTGGTGGATCTATGAGCTTTATCGTTCAACATAAATGCATAAAGGTGCAAGCGTTCTGTTACATGTTCGTCTTCTTTGATAATCTAATATATTTACATAATTGAATAAAAACAGGTTTATTGCATTTGGATAATAGCCCCATTGTCTTTTCAGCATTCTTGTTTACCGCATAATAATTTGGAATGTATTTTTGCAGTTCTGTGTTAAATTTTTGTCAGTAAACTAAGAAGTGATTCTCATCTTCGACAGCATTACATCTATCGCATAGTCTCTCATCTCTATCTATCCCAAACCATCTTTGAGTTTCAATGCCTAGTTTATGATTTAAAGTTCAAAAGTGGCACAATGTCTTCCTTACATAGCAGTACTGTTAGATATGGCTCAAATTTAATAGTGTTCTTGCATAAAATGTTAACCTAGTTGATGACTTGATGTCTGTCTGTTCAGCGACCAGTAACTCTTCATGTCCTCTTAGGTTTTCAGTCTCGTTTTGGTTTACCGGTTTGAAGTATGCATACAGTGGATTTATTTATTATATTTATTATTATTTATTTATACGATTTATCGTATGTTCCGATGTTGGAAGAAGGCTTGGTGGACGGGGTTGCGGGAATCAGGGCACATGAGCGCAGTGTTAATGGTGTCAATTAAAACCAGCGTCAAACTGTTGAATATTCTGAAATTATTTACCTGGAAGATGTTGGCTCGGGCAGCAACAGCTCCCAGTCAAAGCAATTCTAAAATATTGAACACTTCTTTGTAAATTGTTCACGGTTTTCCGACTATGCATTTTAGAGCCGTACTATCGTCGTTTGTATCATATCGCGATATATCGCGGTAGCCTATCGAGCGTCTGTTACATTCGGTTGGCGTATTTGATTGGAAGGCTTGAAAGGCAGTAATGATGAATTTTCTGTCATATATTTCAAAGAACAACAATGGATCGTTCCAGTTTATCCATCGATCATGTGACTTCATAATCAACTACGTGACGGGTAGGATGACGTCATAATTAATTACAGAACGAATGCCTCGATTTTGCCCATCTTAAGCAGGTAATAGTCTGACACGTTGTACAAATTGTATGTCTTTAATATTTAATAAACAGTCTGTCAATATTTTGAAACTAATTTGACTGGGCGCTGTTGCTGCCGTTTCAAAATATACAACAGCTTACCTGTATATCTTTCTGAAAAGTTAATAGTCAGAGAGTTCATGGATCGATCGATCCCAACACGAGCGAGGTGCGGGTGGAGCTTAGCCATAGAGATGGGCGGGGTATAGCTAAAACCATCGTCCTATTGCACTGTCTCTCCCTCCAGCTATGCTCCCGTATCCAGTAAACAGTGAAGAGATGTGAGTGGGCGTATGTTAGTACGATGAGCTAAAACTGGAACGGTCCATTACTTTTCATAGAACCACCACCACGCGCTCTATCCCCATCCCAAGAGCAGTTGTCAGGCATAGCAACAGGAGATGGATTCATTGTCTAAATAATTGCCATATGATTGTGTCACCAAATATTCATGTCCAAGGTTTATTCATTGTCTGCGCATTATCTGTATAGAATTAAACAATAACACTCTAATATTTATTCGGGAGACCGTACATCTGATGTCTCGATCATTCAGTAAATCCATTGCGGTACCTTCGATTGATTGCCATATTTATTTAGTATCTAATGCATATACGCCACACTCCACACTGTATCGGATTGATGTAGTTATGCGCCGGAACTCAGGTAACTAACACCAGATGAATTCTGGGAGTGGAACCGCATTTTGTTAGAAAAATAATTAAACACGGCGGAGGTTCACAAGAGACCTCGTCTCGCGGAAAATACACGCTAATGCAAGGGTTATTATTGAGTGCCGCGGATAAATTAAACAATGCGAGATATGATATCAAATGTCTGTTTAAGATGAAATAAAGGCGACTTAATGGTGTTCACATAACATAGGCTATATAATATCTCATACACATCCTCCTTAACCAACCCCTCCCGCACCCGTTCTCACCATCCTCCTCCTCCTTCTCCTCCTCACCCACACGTCTTCCACCACCTCATCCACCCGTCCAAAATCAATTGATGGCATTTACAACTGATGGGGGAGGGGGGAGAGTTCACAATGGAGAGAGCGCGCGCGCGTGCGCGCGCGCGAGAGAGAGAGAGAGAGAAAATGAGAATATAGAATTGGTATTATTTCGTCACAAGAGACATTCATGTGCTGACTGTATTGTATTAATTAATTGACCATCTTATCATCAGGAGCCTTACTATGCTAATTCATATTGTAATTCTCTAACCCAGGTGTTGACTGCATTTGTTGCACAATGCACCTATCCTACATTGCGGTATTCTTGGGGGTGGTGGGGTGGGGTGGGGTGGCGGTGGGTGGGGGGGGGGTGTGTGGGGTGTGGGGGGATGTGGGTGGTGGTGGAGTTAGCGGGTGTTATGGCGTCCTCTGTATACCTGATTCCTGTTGCTATTGTACTGGCAACGGACCTTTCTAGTTTATCCATCAATCATATGACGTCATAATCAACTACGTAACGTGTAGGATGACGTCATAATCAATCGCGTAATAAATGACGTGGACAAGTTCGTCACGAACGCTTAAATGATGACGGACTAAGCGTTGCTGTACGAATTGTATTTCTTTTCTATTTAATGAACATTCTGTAAAATATTTTGAAACAAATTGGACTGGGCGCATTCAACAGGCATATAGTTTTCTGGAAATTTATAGTCAGGGAGTTCAAGGATCTAGCGATCCAAACACGGGCGAAGTGTGGATGGAACTTAACTAAAGCTGGGCGGGGCATAGCTAAAACTGGACTCCTCCATTCCAACGCTTTCTGAACGAGTGTGCTTTCTGGCGTTCAAAGAACGTGTCCGAGCATTGACCGTCGCTGTTGCGCTAACCCGACGGAGAGTAGAACTGTATGCAGCACAGTTTGTAAACTACCGAGGTTGAGATCAGGCTGTTCGACAAACGGTGATTACTGGCACGCGTTTGAGATGATACGTATCTACTTTGTTAAGGAGAGCTTTTGGATCTGCCCAGCTGCCCCAGTGGCAAAAAATTATGGAAGAATCCAGTTTTAGCTATGCTCTGCCCATCTCCAGCTGAGCTACACCCACACTTCGCCCGCGTTGGAATTGATCGATCCCTGAAGTCTTTGACTATCAATTTCCAGAAAACTATACAGGTAAGCTGTTGAATATGAAATGCTGTATTGCATCGATAGATTATTGTTTATGGATTTCATATCATTCATATCCTGTCACACTCCCTTATCTATATCACAATTATCTGCTTTGTAATATCGCGTAAATGTTGAACAGTGATCTGTACCATTTTGTCTCCTCTAGCGATAGTGCGCGATGTCGTGTAACCGCCAACGCATTAGATTCTTTATTGTGGCAGCAACAACATCTAGTCAAATTACTTTCAAAATATTCAACAGATTACCTGTATGGTTGCTTTTATATCACATTGACAAGTATAGCTAGAATCTCTATGACTGAGCGCATATACAGAGGCAGGCACGCTAGGTTTTTTCTGATTGGTTGAAAAGTAAAATGGCTGTAGAAATGTACCAACCTTTAGCTACTAAAACCTGAGTATCTTTCTTTGACTGTTAAGTCTGTTGAATAGTTTGAAACTAATTTACCTGAGACCTGTTGCTGCCCATGGAAGTTACTTATTCATGGTAGCCATCATAGATTTGAGAAATCTAGGATTGGTTAATGTTCATGCCATATGCGATTTTCAAAGACAGCTTTTACACCCTCTTCAATATATTGTCCAATGTATTGGATATTTCCAGTTTATCCATCCATCATATGACGTCATAACCAACTACGTGAAGTGTATGATGACGTCAGAATCTATGACGTCGTGAATGACGTAAATAAGTACGTCACGAACGCAAAATTGAAGACGGACTAAGCGTTGTTGTACGAATTGTTTGTATTTATTATTTAACAAAGATGATGTTGAATATTTTGAAACTAATTTGACTGGGCGTTGTAGCTGCCATAGGCAGCAACAGCCCCCAGTCAAATTAGTTTCAATTTGTTCAACAATTTACCTGTATAGTTCTCTCTGGGAATTGGTGGTCGATGTGTTCAGGGATCGATCTATCCCACCGCGAGCGAGTTGTAGGTGGAGTTTAGCTAGCGATGGGCGGGGCATCGCTAAAACTGGAAGGGTCTATTTTACCTGCGATACATTGCGCTATTAGGAACGTGTGCTCACACTATTCGACGATACCCTACATTTTAACAAATAAAATATGCATTATCTACCATAATTAGTGAGATATTTTAGAGTTTCGTACGTGTGTCAAACAAAGCGCATCTGGGAAGATATATTCTTATAAATGTCATTTGCTGCGTCACGCCAAGGTCGTTGTTAGACTATCTAACTCTTATTCTACGCAGAAAGGCGGGTGCGCTCGAGGACATAGTGAAAAATAAATACGTGAATGATAATTACACAGACATCTATAAAAAGCCAATAAAAAACCCACCAAACACACATCTGATTACCATATGACCATCAGTAAGAGCAACGTATTAAATAAACAACATCACGCCCCAAGCGTGTCCAATCACAAGCGTTTGACAAACACAACTAGACTGCATTTAGACGAGATGCTGACTCGCTCTATTTTACCAATGCACATATACTGACGAAATGAACTACATATTTGACCCTTTGACATAACAATGAAAGCACTTCTTTCAAACTATAATATGAATGAAAGCGGTAAATTTGGCGATTATACCTTCATGCATGCCGGATTTTTGGCCAAAATGCATATATCGGTATGCATTTAGTGGCATTCTGCCCTAGATATTTGACCTTTAACCTGAAACTTAGCATCTCTGTATGCGGCCATAATGGATCTGTCCAGTTTATCCATCCATCCATGATATGACGTCATAATCAACTACGTGGCGTGTAGGATAACATCATATTCAATGACGTCGTGAATGGCGTAGATAAGTACGTCACGAACGCATAATTGACAACACCTAGTCAAATTAGTTTCATAATATTCAACAGCTTACCTGTACAGTTTTCTGAAAATTGAGATTCAGAGAATGCAATGATCGATTGAACATAAAACAGGCGAAGTGTGGTGGAGCTTAACTAGAGGTGAGCGGGGCATAGCTAAAAACGGATTCCTCAATTTGATCGTACGTGCCAAATTTGGTGTCAGGATCCTCTTGCACTCACAAGTTATGGTCAAAATGCCTATTCCATTATGTACGTAGTGACCTAAATCTTTGACCTTTTGACCTTAAACTTAAAATATTCCTAGGCAGCCGGAATATGCATGAATGTATCAACCCTTGCGATTCTACAATTTTGCATTCCTTAGTTACGGTAAACAATGTATAAAACTAGTGACCCCGTGACATAGATATCCAACCTTTTGACATGAACTTCAAATTCGTTCTAGCTAACCAGAATATAAATAGGTGAAATTTTGTAATTCTACATTCTTACATTCCTGAGTTATCCCCCAAAATATGTATTTTGTTATGAATCTTGTGACCTTCTGACCTAGACATTTAACCTTTTGACCTGAACCGCAAACTAATTTTAGCCAGCCACAGTATGAATGGGTGACAGATTGTGATTCTACATTCTTGCATTCTCGGGTTATCACCAAAAATGTGTAGTTTTATTAACCTTGTGACCAAGATATTTGACATTTTGAATTGACACCAACTCTCACTTTACCCAGCCTCAATATGAGTGTAGCCATATGTACCAAATTTGGTGATTGGATATAGCCATTAATGACGATTGTCAGAGGGTGTATCGTTCCACATCCAAAAGTAGAACCAGTTATCGCGAGAAAAAGGCATTGAATAACTATAGTTTAAAGGTGCATATTCACATCAATGAAATTGTTAAAATTTATGCTTTTATAGGATTAAATTCTGTGCCTAGATGTTAGGAAACAAAAGAAATCTTAAAATATGATGATTTCATTTCGTGCAAATTAAAGGTGCATATTTACACCAAAAAACTTGAAAATAAAAATGTTGAAATTATATAGTTTTAGAGGCTTAAATTGTGTACCTCAACGTAATAAAACAAAATAAATCTTAACATTTGATGATGTCATTACGTTTAGATTAATATAATTAACACGAGTCCCGAATTCAATTTCATCGCTAAAAATTAGACTAATTTATACGGAATGAAACCATCACATGTTAAGATTTTTTTCGTTCCTTTACACGGGGGTACCGGAATTAAGCTTCTAAATATATACACTTTTAACAATTTTAACAGTTTTATTTTCAAACACCTTTGTGTGGATATGCGCCTTTAAGCGAGAAGTTGTGTTGAAGAAACCTTGGTTCCCATGAGCCTGGGGTAGTGCCAGACAATGAATTGTTATTCGTGTATATTTTGGAGCGCATTGCTGAAAGCCAAGGGAATGCCAACTAAGTCGCTACCGTACCATATTCCGATGTTTTAGTGAGACTCTGACATTTACAAGCATTTAATCGTAAAAGCTCAGCTAGTGCATCATGGGAGAAAACTATATAATACAGTACAGATCAGAAATAACTTTAATTGTTTCCAAAACAAAATAAAACGCACTGTTGACTATTTTGAATATAATTGGATTGGAAGACATGGCTGCCTTAGGGAGCAATGTCTTTCAATCAAATGGGCCTTTCCAAGTTTATCCATCCATCATATGACGTCATAATCAACTACGCGACGTGTAGGATGATGTCATAATCATGACGTCATAAGTGATTCGATATAGTCAGTCTTTAACGCTTAATAGTCCGACACATTGCATGAATTGTGTGTCTTTACCATTTAATAAACATTCTGTTGAATATTTTGAAACTAATTTGACTGGGCCCTGTTGCATAGGCAGCAACAGGACCCAGTCAAATTAGTTTCAAAATACTTAACAGCTAACGTGTATAGTTATTTGGAAATTGATTGTCAGGGCGTTCGAGGATCGATCGATCGAGTCCAACATAACCCATGTGTGGGTGGAGCTTAACTGAAGATAGCTAAAACTGGAAAGGTCAATTATGTTAAAAAATCGTCAACAGGACATTAATTACCAACTAACATGTTTCTGACTTTGTTTTGGAAACGTGTTAACTTATTTTTTAGCTGTACCATACATTAGTGACGTCTTCCAATGGATCAGTGTTAGCGTTAAGCATCTTATGTGTCGAGGTAACTTGTCATATTGGTTGTCACGTCCACCTTTAAGCTAATAACCATGACGACCTGACATCATCAATTTGATGGGCGTATGATCTTGTGTGATAGGTTTAGTGGCATCATCTGCGGTTAGTAAAGTTCATTGAGTTTAAACGAATAACTACACAATTTGACGTAACAGCAAGCTATCTTTAGAATCAGGAATGAATCTCTAAAGCTTACTCCGAGTCTCCGACACTTTCTTGTTGTGTCCCGCATCCGACCGCGACATTAACAAACGGTAGAATTGTAAGGTCAGATAAAGAGGTGTTAGAGAATTTGAATTATATTTTGTTTCAACCAAAATTTATTAGAATCCCGTGTTTATATAAACTAACTGGCAATATAAATACAATAATTAAACCCTTAAACCAACAATGTACACGTATGGGTATTTAATTTTTATTTGCAACTACATTGCGATTAGAAACGCTACCTAAATACTAGCCTACCATACGCGGCCTAAGTATTTTTAATTTTCCCAGTTGTTCTCTGGCAATAAAATCAAATATACTACCTAACACTTGGCGACTAATAAGTGCAATTATTAAGCAATTCTAAAATGGATGAAACCGTCGTACTCTAATCTGATTAAACTATACAGGCAAGCTGTTGAACATTTTGAAACTAATTTGACTGCGTGCTGTTGCTGCCTAAGGCAGCAACAGCGCCCAGTCAAATTAGTTTCAAAATATTCAACAGCATGTTTATTAAATAGCAAGGAATTACAAAGACATACACTTCATACAACGTGTCGGACTATTTGGTAACCGAGCCAGTCATTCCAGTGGTAAATTTTCAAAAATAGTCTTGACTTAAATAGACATTCGGTAAGCAAATATCTTAATATTCTTGGCGAAATTTAGCCACCAAAGTATTCAATCATACAGACCAGATGAAACATAATTATTTATGATGTTAAGATTATTCTGTTTAATATTTTAAAACTAATTTGACTTGGTCATTTGGTTGTTGTTGCTTGTGGCAGTAACAACAACAGACTTCAGTCAAATTAGTTTCAAAATGTTAAACAGTTTGTGTCTTATTCAAAACGGGGATCAAGTGTTCCTTCAATATGCTGCCATGCAGAAAACGTTGTCTTTCGTTTGACCAATCTCTACAGCGCTCCATAGCGCGCAAAATGTGACTTAGTTCAATTAACCTTTCACTAGTCCAGGGTTTCAAGAAAATTTTAATTTTATCAACCCTAGAGGAGACAATCCTTTGTAACGTTATTACTGAAATGTACACAAAATAGCTGTCTGTTGTCCTGTTGGTGTGGGTTCACTAACACCGCTGCAGACATGGGCAGTTTTTGGTCGGCTTGACCATCAATGGGTAATGCTCAACAAAGCTCAGCGTTTTGCTAAGACAGTGTCCATTTTCGGGCCTCCAAATGGACATTCCTCAAGAATCCGTTTTATCTGACTATGCGTCCTACATGCTAATAAATTCAATTTTCGCATGTCGGTCTCGTTATTAAGATGGACATTAATTCACCTTTCCAGAGTATCCATCCATCATCTGACCTTGTATGACGTCAGAATCAGCTCAGCGCGTGTATGATGACGTCACAATCATTACGTCACAAAGGGGTCCAAATAGGCCCTAGACAGTCATCAAATCTCAAATAGCCTGACACGTTGTATGAATTGTATATGTCTTTGTAATTCTGTGCTATTTAGCTGCCTTAGGCAGTAACAGAACCCAGTCAAATAAAGCTTCAAAATATTCAACAGCGTACCTCTGTAGTTTTTTGGAAATTGATAGTCAGTGTGTTCAGAAATCGATCGACCCCACCACGAGCGAGGTGTGGATGGAGATTAGTTAGAGATGGGCGGAGCATAGCTAAAACCGGAAAGGTCCATTGAAATGGGGGCATTATCGCTTCTTTACAGGAAGCACTGTGTTTTATGTCACATCCTGGATTGTCGTTTCTTGAAAGCTAGCTTCCATCATGATCTATGATATTGACGAGACACTTCAACTCTATCCCATTAAGTATCATAATTTACACCAGGCATATCCATACTGTGGTGCTTGTGTAGAGCAAACCTCATACCAATCGACTGACGGACTGACCGACCGACCAACCGACCGACTGACTAATCAACTGACCGACCGAGCAACTGACTGACCAACCAACTGGCCGATTGATCGATCAAATAACCGACCGACCAACTGAGGCTACCGACCGACCGACCGACCGACCGACCGACTGACGAACCGAACGACCGGATGACAGACCGGCCACACAACATACATTAAGTAGAACAGTTACAGCTAAAGCTGAATTTCGATATTTAAAAATAAAATGAAATAGCTGAAATAGAATAATTTAACAGTCAACTAATCGTCCATAGACCCTATTTACCCTCGCCTTGTAAGAGGAAGAGGGTATTGCGATCAGATCTCTCTGTCTACGTGCGTGCGTGCGTGCGTGCGTGCGTGCGTGCGTGCGTGCGTGCGTGCGTGCGTGCGTGCGTGCGTGCGTGCGTGTTAAATTGACGTGTTTACTGACATTTAATATCAATATGAATATATACGTCTTTGAAACTGTTGTGGTGGAGAGTCAAATAGGCTATTAAACTGAGAATTAAAAAGCTGATCACAAAGCCAAAGGTATCGGCACGGTATCGGCCCGGCATTGGCCCGGTAAGCTGTGTTAACCGGGTAGCCTCTACTGAATAAAACCAGAAAATATTCTAGATCTATGGAATAAAATAAGCCTGTGTAATACGCTTTCACAGCCTCCTAGAAAAAACCTAGCAAAAAACAACTGCTCGTTTAGCAATGGGCCAGTTTCAAAACGATTTAGTCCATAAGAACCCAGAAAAGATTCCCTTATCTAATCCAATTATGGATAGCATGTAAAGTACGTTTTCACTAAATCAGGATTAGATCGCTTCTACTTAATGTTGATAGAATGGGCCTTTGAGAAAGTTGTAGGATGGTAATGGAATAAAACTATATTTACATTACACGTTATACGGTATTCCCGCTATTCAGCTGAACTGTGGCTTGACAAACTACATCTTTTCTTATTATAGGCACAAGATTTGCGTTGAAACAAATTTCTTCATGCATAATACAAGCACCATTTTTTTTCCCAAGTTTATTCGTTAACTTCTTCAGAAGTGCACGACACATATATACATGAAATATATGTATATAATGGCGGTTACATATGTTATATACATGATTAAATCTTGTAGGTTTTTCTGTATTTCATTGGTCCATCTCGTCAGAAGCGCCCCCACCCCTGACAAGGTGCAATTTTGGTGGTCCGGTGTGTGTACACGGCTTAATGGACTAATACTAATAGTTTTCTCGATCCCATTGATAAATGCCCCTTGAAATTGAAGCATCTCAATTTCAACTATATACAGGAAAGCTGTTGAATATTTGGAAAATAAAATAACTGGAGGACATTGCTGCTTTAGACAGCAATATTTCCCAGTCGAATTAGTTTCAAAATATTGAAAAGAATACTCTTTGGATCTGATATAAATAATTGGTCATTTCGGGTCTGTATTTGTTAACTCTTTATCCCTCAATCGAACCAAAGCAGTTTGTCTTTAGCAATGCCCATATTCAGATCAAGAGATCATTTTTGAAAATTTATCAGCAGAATTACTGGCTCTATAGATATTCGGGATAATGCACGCTACTAGGCCGGTACTGGAGCAATACTGTAAGACCAGTAGCCCGCGTTATCAGGATATTATATAAATTGAAAACTAAGTAACTCGTGCGATCTCAAAATGTTATAATCTTCGGGCCCTCTGCCGTGATAACGCAGATTATGGGCTCGTATTTGGGCCGACACCAGGTTGTATTGGCCATGTATTGGTCCATCGCCGGCTCAGTAACCTGCTCTATCACGGTGATAGCCTTCACTCGAGTTTTTATTCTGATTCGTCTACCAAAAGGATCCGCATATATTATTATACAGTCAATTCAATTCTATTTTAAAACATCTTCACTCGGAACCCGATGAAACAACAGTTTCCAATGAGAACTGGTGGTCGATCTGGCTCCAATGAAGAACATCAACACCTCAATGACTATTTAATTGAAAATTCCTATTTAACCCCTCTTGTGTTAACTTAACCATTTAATGACCACGGCCGCCAAAAAACCGGACTATGTAGTGGTATGGAGGAATATCCATCGTTTCATCCAAGGGAATATGATTTTTGAAAATTTACCACTGGAATGACTGGCTCGGTAACCGAGCCAGTCATTCCAGTGATAAATTTTCAAAAATAGCCTTCTCTCAGCCAACAAAATAGACACTAGCTAAAAAAACCCTGGATTTTCTTGACCATTTTCAAGGTCAAGGCGACTAAAAACCTGTAGTGGTAATGAGTAATGTTTTATTTGCAACAGAAAGTAATTTTTTTAAATTTTATTGTAAAAATTATTATATTCTTGAAAAATCTTGACCTTTAAATCGTGAATTGATATAAGTAGAATTTTGAGCGCTTTGAGGCGCTATTGACACACGCGCGGTTAAATGTGCTTTGAGATAATCAAAAGAGCATCTGCATGGTTGTCTTTGAACTGAGGTCTTTTACCTTCAGGATGAGAAGAGAGCTGACAGACACTGGCTTATGAATTTGAATGACGGATGTCACCCTTAGAACTATAGATTGCAAAGTAGGATTATTTCCCCTTATTATTACAGAAAGATTTAATCCTGCTAAAATTAGGACGGACCATTAAATCACAGAATATAATCTTGGAAAGAAAATATGACAGTAACGATCGTCCCTGTCACTGACAGTTAAGCTTAGCACAGAAAATAACGTCAATAAATAAAGCAAAAGTAACTGAAATTACACTTTTCACTAAGACACATAAATCTTCCACGTGCAGATGCTCTCAGACACATTGCTGAGCACGTGACCATGTACGTACAATCAAGCTCACACATGGATGTTTTTCATACACATTTATACGCACGTTCACGAACATGCATCCATAACATTAAATTCTAGTATACTTGTCCAAATATGCTCACAGTCATGGGGCTTTGACCTTTGACATCAGTATTGGACTCATGAAATGAATACCGAAATTGCTTGGTTCTTTGCTTTGATTTGTTGTTGCAAGAATGCGTAAAGTATTGAACAGTCAGTAAGCCATTGTTGTCAGATTCAGCAACGGATACTAATATTGAAAACACACAGACTACATATAGTTATTATGTGGCCACTGTTGCTGGCATAGGCAGCAACATCACCTAGTCAAATTAGTTTCAAAATATTCAACGTCTTACTTGTATAGTTTTCTGAAAAATTGGATTCAAGGAGTTCAGAATTCGATCGATTCCACCACGGGCAGAGATGGGCGGAGCTTAACTAAGAATTGGCGGGCCATAGCTAATACTTGATTCTTCCATTGTACGAAGTCGTGTGTAGGATGTAGAATGATTAGTTAATAGTGTTGTGATGCTAGGGTATGATTCACAATTTAGCGCACACCTGTTGCCATTCCATAGGTTATAGCGTGGATTGTTATATATTCGGCCAATCAAGGGGTCCAACAGGAGCATTTCAGAATCGGACACTGCGCTGCAATGGACCTGGCCAGTTTTAGCTATGCCCCGCCCATCTCTAGCTAAGCTCCACCCATAACTCATCCGTGTTGGGATCGATCGATCTATGAACGCCCTGACTATCAATTTCCAGAAAATTATACAGGTAAGCGGTTGAATATTTCGAAACTAATTTGCCTGGGTGCTGTTCTGCCCAGTCAAATTAGTTTCAGAATATTCAACAGAATGTTTATTAAATGGTAAAGACATACAATTATCACAACGTGACGGACTATTAAGCGCTAAAGACGGACCATTTCAAATAACTCACGACGGCATGGTTATGACGTCATCCTACACACCGCGTAGTTAATTATGAGTCATATGATGGATAGATACATAGGAAGGTCCATTATGATCTGATTGGCAGAATGACAATAGCTTTGGCAGAAATGCAATAGGGTTGAATTCCTCACACCATTCACATAGGGAATAATTTATAGAATATGATACAGCTGTTGAGATACTAATTCATCTCTTAGACATCACGTGTGATAATTCACTGCTCGCTTATCCTGACGACGAAGTTGAAAATAAAGTGCAGTTCGTCAACAAGCCAATTTGAAATTTCTTGAGATACGTTAATGACATCTCTCAGTTGTTCATGTTCACATCTCGATTTCAATAGCTAATATACCTTTCCAGTTTTAGCAATACCCGACCCATCCTTAGTTAATCTCCGCCCACACCTCGATCCCTGAACTACTTGACCATCAATTTCTAGAAAACTATACAGGGAAACCTGTTGAATGTTTTGAAACTAATTTGACTGGGTGCTGTTGCTGCCTAAGGCAGCAACAGCGTCCGGTCAAATTAGTTTCAAAATATTCAACAGCATGTTTATTAAATAGCAAAGAAATACAATTCGTACAAACGTGTCGGGCTGTTACGCGTTAAAGGTGGACTATTTGGAATCATTCATGACGTCATGATTATTACGTCAGGATACACGTCACATAGTTAATTATGACGTCAGCTGATCGATGGATAAACTAAAGGTTCATTCGATGATGAAGCTGGAAAATGACATATGGTAATAGGATATGAGTATTCATTTACAATAAGATTTGGCGAGTAGAGAGTATAACTCTACATTTATGTCCTTAAATAGGATACCACATTCGCATAGTTTCAGAATAACAGGCTTGTTGCGTATTAATATTAAATATTTTGTTTTCATCGTATTCCTGTTAATGCTAGACTATTGTGGTATATAGATTTATTTCTATGTTGTACATTTCATATTAAAATTGTGTTGGATCGTCTTTCCTTTGAAAAATGACTGGGAACGTATTTTGAGAATTCCTTTATATTTTTGCTAGGTGTGGGTAATGGAAAATGGCAACCGTAAACGATATGGCGGATGGCGGATTCAAATTGCAAACATGGCTCATTTATTTGATTATTTACTGTTTTTAAAATCCCTTCATTTTGGACTGATTATTGATCCTTAATGAATTGCTGAGATTAGCCATTAGACAATCGAATTTTAAATTCTGAGCTTTAGGTCTTTTTGGTAACGCTGTTGCCTATACGCTGTTGCTGTTTCTTTAATAGCAACTGCTTCCATTAAAAATTGTTATCTAATGTGCATCAAATCTTCATGTGCTGGCTCCTTAATGATGAAATTCTGACATCAGGGATCGGTGTCCAGAAAGGATAATTAAGTACACCAGGGCACTTAACATGGCAAATTTGACACGAACCTGTTGCTGCCATAGACAACAACAGTTTCAAATGTTCAACTAAATAATTTTCGCATCGTAAATAAATCTTTGTTTCCGGCATTTCGGGTTTAAAGGGTTAAGGGTATAACCCGTGTTTTATTCAGGCATTTGCCTCCTACGAAATTACCTGACAATTTATCGTAAACTGTCGTTCTAATTAAGCTGCCCATGCAGGTTCTCGTGTGTCTAGTCTATCTTAATGGAATCGTCAGATAAAGGAAGTAGTTGGTGCTTTTATCTCTGACTCATCTTCATGATGGATGTTTTGAATGACTGCATGTGCCTTTCACATTGACATCGTGAATTTACACCTGCCTTAAGCGACCATCATATTCAAGGAGCAATAGGTGGTCTCTAAAGACAGGTTATATATTAATACACGTTACCCATTATAGTGTATACAATAGCCATAAGATGTCGGTTGCTTACGAGAGGTGGTCCCACGATTACCTGTCTTAAACAGCCACTATGTTTTGGCTCCAGAGGATGTATGGTTCCGGTGTGACCGTAGTTTGTTTACACGTCTGGTTCTCCTACGGTTTCCAAATATGGCAGCAGGCGACAATGGAATCGTGGTTCATGAGAGGTGAGGAATTCAACGCTGATAATGTTGATTAATTATCGATTAATCGATTAATCAATTTCACGTGAATAAAAATGAGATTTTCTACTGAATTGTCAGAGAGATTAGCTCAGAAATCAAGTGTCAAACAGTAAAAAAAGGGCTCTAAATCTAACTATGCCACGCCCCTTTCTATCTAAACTTCACCCAATTTTCAGGAGTGTTAGAATCTAGTTGATACTTTTAAACATGAATTTTGTGAATCGAAATTTCAAGGTACCTATATATTTTAAGGTACCTATACAGATACACTTTTGAAGATTTTGAAACTATTCTGACTGAGAGCCACACACCCCACTCAAAGTAGTTTCGAAAATAGTCAACAGAATGTTTATTAGATTGTAAATTCATTAAAGATATACAATTCGATTTTCTTGACGGAGCTACGTCATTTTGGCTGGGACTGATTGTGACGTCAGATAACAGGATTGTGGCATATTTGATTATGACGTCATATATTTGAGCTACAGATTGGACCCCTCCACCACCCCACCTCCAATAGTCTACTGACAGTGTTCACAGTCCCATATTAAATTTTATCCCATGTGGGATACAAATGTAACGTGTGTCAACCATGTATAGAGCAATTTATCAGGGCAGAACATTGATTGATTCAATGGACCTTTCCAGTGTTAGCTACATTCTGCCAATCTCTAGCTAAGCTCCACCCACACCTCGCTCGTGTTGGGATCGAGTGATCCCTGAACTCCCTGACTATATATTTCCAGAAAACTAATCAAGTAAGCTGTTGAATATTTTGAAACTAATTTGACTGGGTGCTGTTGATGCCTATGTTTAATTGATATATCAAGTAGTATTTTGAGCGCTTTGAAGCGCTGTTGACACAAGATGGTTTAATAGATGGCATACAGTTCAGATACGTTCATGACGGACCATGGCCACGTTCGTGACGGACCTAAGTTATTTTGATGTTTTGATGACGCCAGCAAACAAATGACGTATTTGATTGTGACGTCAAATACTTAATTAACAGATCGGATCCATTCATTGTGATATGGCCGTAAAATAATCTCGTGATATGTTTCGCCATTTGTTGATGGATTAAAACCTTATTTGACAGATCATTGTAGTTTGTCAATGTTTATTTGGCGTATGATAAATCAGGTGGAGTAAGATTTGAATGACAAATGTATGACCTTTGGTAGGTTTGCAAAGTATTACACATAGGAATGTTTACCGCTTTGGCATCTAAAGAGAAACGCATGCATCGAATAGTGCCATGGTGTAAAACTCAATAAGACTACGAGGAGGCCATCTTGAAAATGCTTTAATAACTCCCTGTCGCTTTGACCATTATCTCTCTTGTGTCAACAGCGCCGCAAAGCGCTCAATATGCCACTTACATAGGCCTATTAATTAAACATTGACGGTCAAGATTTGTAAGAAAAAAGAAAGTGTTGCTCATTAAATGCAATCCATTTGCAGGCCAAGAGAAGACAATTTTTAGAAGTTTTCCAGTGGAATTTCCAAAAAAATCTTTCAGCTGTCCTGTAAATGAATTCTGTTTGAACATTATATGGTTAATACAATTCAAATTTGTGCAAAATCTGTGTCCATTTGTAGGCCAAGAGGAGACTGTTTTTGAAAAATTTATCACTGGAATGACAGGCTCGGTAACCGAGCCAGTCATTGCAGTGGTAAATTTTCAAAAATAGTCTTCTCTGGGTCGGCAAATGGTCATTCCTCAACAGCACTGAAGAGACTGCTTTGACCAGTTTTACCATTAAATGGTTAAGTTGACTCAAGATGTGTTAAAGGTAAATTTGAGGTCGCCATGTTCCATACGGATCTCCGAAGTTTACAAATTCATCTTATGGCATCATAATCAACTACGTGACGTGTAAGATGACGCCATAATCAGCGCCGCCATGAATGACGTAGATAAGAGCGTCACGAACGGATAATTTGACTAAGCGTTTTTATACGAATTGTAGGTCTTTACTATTTAATAAACACGCAGCAACAACAACCAGTAAAATTAGGTGCAAAATATTCAACAGCTTACCCCTATAGTTTTCTGGAAACTGATAGTCAGGGAGTTTAGGGATCGATCGATACCAACGCGAAGTGTGGGTGGAGCTTAGCTAGAGATGGTCGTAGCTAAAACTGGAAAGGTCCATTGCTTTCTGCGCCATATCTCTGCTTACGTTTTTGCAGACGAATTTCTAAACTTTGCGTTTGAGTTTGAGACAGTAAGGACTACTGGTGAACCTTGTCGGAATGTGTTCAAATTGGAAATCCAATATGGCCACCGGCTACAAGACAAGAATATTAACGACTGGTGTTCCTTCAATATATACACGTAGCTTATGGCGATTGATTAAGAACTACACCAGTCTTGCGTTCTACAGGCGCCGAGAGACCTTAGTATTTAAGCAATGGGCGTGTAATTGTTGATCCACTCGATTCAGCATAGATCTCGATGTTGTCATTTTGTCATTGTTTATTTAATAGATCATGCCATGACAACATTAACTGGACCAGGTAATTACACACATAACACATCTTGCTATTTCCTGATGTGGTTATGGAGAAAGGGGGGGGGGAGAAGGGGTAGAGGAGACAGATGGGGAATGTGTGTGTGAGCCAGAGAGAGAGAGAGAGGGGGAGAGAGAGAGGGAGAGAGGGAGAGGGGGGGGGGAGGGAGGGAGGGAGCGAGAGGAGCGGGAGAGTGAGTGAGTGAGGGAGCGTGGAAGGAAGCGAGAGAAAGAGAGTGATGGAGAGATTAAGAGAGAGGGGTGGAGAGAGCGAGAGCGAGAGAGAGAGAGAGAGAGAGAGAGAGAGAGAGAGCACGAGAGCGAGAGAGAGAGAGAGAGAGAGAGAGAGTGAGTGAGAGAGAGAGAGAGAGAGACATGGAGAGAGTAAGAGAAACAGCGAGAGAGAGAGAGAGAGAGGAAGGGGTGGGGTGGGGAGAGGGTGAGAGATAATGAAAAAGAGAGAGAGAGAAGAGAGAGAGAGAGTGGGGGAGGGGGTGAGAGAGAGAGAGAGAGAGAGAGAGAGAGAGAGAGAGAGAGAGAGAAAGAATGTGAGAGATTTAGAGATAGGGAGAGATGGAGGAGAGAGAAGAGAAGGTTACGGAGACAGAGATTGAGAGGTGGGTGAGCCCGTGAGAGAGATGGGGGAGAGGGATGGGATGGAGAGAGCGAGAGAGAGAGGGAGAGAGAGAGAGAGGGAGAGACGTATGACAGATAGATTTCTATGCAATGCATATATATATATATAGAAAAAATCAAACCACCATAATGGACAGGCGCCAAATAATGGACAACCTAATGCAATCAATGATAACCGTACGCGTGTTATTATATTTATTACATCTACCCCACGATGCAATCTATTGGAACTAATCATTACAGAGCTCTGATTTACGCATAACCACCAGGATACGATACGCCACTTACACTTAACTGATATCCACTATACATAGTCATAAAATAACTAGACAATGTGTGGACAATGGCCTTTCATAGTTATAGTAGCTCCCTGAGAAAAATCAATTCTGGTTAACAGTTCACGCCATGTCCACGTCAAAGGAAATCAACGCACGAGAGCTCCTGTCTTGGCGAAGTAATTTCTACACAAAATTTGGAAATTATGATGAATTTATTAGATTAAATTTTAATACACAGTTTCCGGAAGTCTCTTTAGTGAAGGACAACATGCATACTTGCACATAGTCTATTGTAAAATGGTAAGAAGTTTTGAGAGAATCGACTTGAAAATTATACATAATAGCCTAAGAAATAAATAGGATCTAAAACTATATGCCATTTCATATCGAGGTATCACACTCGTTTCGCAAGATCTCAATTTTGAACTCAATAAAATTCGTTCCAACAGGGATCTTACTAAACTCGAGTAATAAAATTTACACGAAATGACAACGAGTTTGAAATTGAAATCCTCTATATATACAGATATGCTGTTTTTGTGTAGATTTCCTCAACCGTGTTCGCTTAATATCTTGCTCTTGAGCTATGCGCCATGTGTAGAAGCAGCTCGTGACTTATGTAGATTATGTCAACACTTATTGTAAGCTGTGGCTACCTTCAATGAAATCGAATAACTTAGAGCAACTGTAGACCTATTTCAGGACGATCGCTGCCAGTTTGCGCGAATAAATGTTGTGACAAATTAGAAATTTGTAAAAGAACTAACGAAAGTCGTATTATTGAAGATGGAAAATGATGTTAGCGTAAGAAGGCCACGCTAAAAAACAGCACCCTGTTCCGCATCGTTAGGAACCCCTTGCTGGAAACCCAGAAACTGCTAAACTGCCAACGCGTGGCAGGTCTAGGCGTATCACTTATTGCCATAATCGGATTGACAAATTCATGAAGTCCGACGTATTCTGATATTTAAATACATATTCTGGAACCACAATGGGTCAGGAAATCCTGACTATGTGATAGGGTACATCCCAGAACTATCTCTAAATGTTTAAAAAGCAAAACAAAGAAGTTTTGTTTAGCTTGACGTCTACCGAGTCTCTGATTCCAGGTCGCATTCACGGCACACCTTGGCCGATTTATCATTGATAGCGTCCACAACTTTTACACTGGTACCCATTTATACTCATGGGTGGATAGTGGCAAGGAGTGAAGGAGATTAACTATGTTTTCAACGACTGCGAGATAAGTGAACAGGGTTCTCCGGATAAGTAGTCCTGAGTACGAGCCAGTGCATAAAGCCTCCCACTCCTTATAAAAAAAACACCCCAAAATAAAACGTGCTTTATAATATTTTGAACATAATAGTTTGGAGGACATTGCTGCTTAAACACAATGAACCTTTCCATTTTAGCTATGCCACGCCCATCACTAGCTAAGCTCCACCCACACCTCGCCGTGTTGGGATTGATCGATCCCCCAAATGCCCTACCTATCAATTTCCTGAAAAAAATACAGGGAAGCTGTTGAAAATTGTGTAACTAATTTGACTGGGTGCTGTTGCTGCCAATGGCAGCAACAGCGCCCAGTCAAATTAGTTTCAAAATATTCAACAGAATATTTATTAAATAGTAAAAGCAAACAATTTGTACAGCAACGCATAGACCGTCTTCAAATATGCGTTCGTGACGTACTTATCGACGTCATTCATTATGATGTCATTGTACACATCACGCATTAAATTAATCAACAATGTCCTCCAACCCAATTATGTTAAAAATATTCCAACGGAACATTTCTTCAATTGGGTTCAAAATTATACTAACTAATATGTTTCTGTTGTGGTTTTTGGAAACGTTTTGAGCTGTACTGTAAAACACAGCCATAGCGGAATACTGGACTATATTAGCATTTGTGTGAAGCGTCCTGTGCAGTGAAGTAACTTGTCATCTTGGTTACTATCTTCACCATTAAATTAATACATGACATTCAGATAGCAGCGATCTGATAAATGAAGGTACTGCACGGGAATGGTCTCAGAAAACAGGGAAAATTTCTAGTATCTTAAGACAGCCGAAGGTTTAACAGCTGCCAACAACGACAGCGACAGAGACGACAACGCTAACACTGCTGCTGCTGCTGGTGCCGCTACCGCCGCCGCCGACACCACCACCACCACCACCACCACCACCACCATCACCACCACCACCGCCACCATCACTGCTGCCACCACCATCACCGCCGCCGTCACTACTACTACTACTACTACTACTACTACTACTACTACTGTTTCTTTTTTTGGTAGCACGATCAAAGGATCGTGTGGAAATCCATAGTACGCAAAAATATACTGACTGAAAAAGAACATTAAAAACAAAAAAGAACTCAATAGAAAACAGCTATCTTATCAGTCACATGTACAAATAAGTATTTGCAGTTCAATTGCATAATTTCTTTAAAATTCTATGCATCATCTAGCTAGGCTATGTCTTAACCCTTTCAACACGAAATGCAATCACACCAAAATACTTTAATTTTATAAAAATTCTGCTATGTATTTTCAAACCAACCCGACTTGGAGCTGTTGCTGCGTAGACAGCAACATATACCTGTCAAATTCGTTTCAACTTACACAACAGCTTTCTTGTACCGTTGTTTGAAATTGATATTATGTGAACCGAGGGTTCAAAGGGTTAACAAACATTCCCATTAAACTTGTTATAAAATCATATATATTACATCATCAAAAATTAAGCGCAACAGCATAACTTTAAAAATCCACACCTTCGCAGATCACTCTCAAAATTGCTTTGTATTCACATGACGGCAATGCATGTGTGTAAAACAAAGTTGCCACAAGCTTGTTGCTGTCCATAAGAGCAACGACTTGCAGTAACACCGCCTCCAAAATATGCGCCCGTCACTGTTCTAGTGACTCTACTGTAATAATAAATATTGACCGCAGTGTAATAAAGGTCATAACATAAACACACGGCTCAAGCGTAAGCCTATAAGTATTAATAACAAACCAATTAAGGCCCACAGGTTGATTTATAAAAAGACAAATACTAGAATATCTGTAATGTGTTTAGCGACACGGTACTACTGCATAGTGTTGTAAATGCGAGTTGAAATTTAACAAATCACTTTACTTGTACGATCGTTTTCCAGAATTAACCCGGAACAAACGCGCTTATTGTGTATTTGGCTATGTTTACAAACATTGTCAGTATAAAGAGGTTCAAATGAATGTTTAAATATTTTAGGGGATTTTAAATTTACATGCAAAATAGATTTTCGAAAATTGCCGCAAAACAAGGGCTAATAGTAGCTACATTGGGATATAGTCACTTTTCGCATTGTAAAGCCAACGATTATTAAATCTGCGTATATGACCACCTGCCACTTGTAGGACACGTCTTAACCCTTGTAGCCCCAAGCGCCCAGGTATGTTAATTCCAAATTAATCATGGACGTAGAATGATAGGTATCTTGAAATCAATTTAATCTGATACAGCAACAGCGTCTACGTTACCAAATCCAGAAATAACCACAACAATACATCTTACATGTAATTAATTGTAGAGAACTTGTCCCGGTTAACATGTATTCATCAGAAAATGCTCATAGACGTAACATTATTAACTTCTTTGGCAGAACTTCAACTATGTTGTTCCCGCACCACATATCCTTGAATTTCTCCAAACTCCTTTCTTTCATAGCCCTGTGCAATTCGCCTTGAAGGCAATGCATTAAAAGGGTACGAAAAATCGCTGTCAGGGAAATTAAATGTGTTGACCTGTCAGGATTCAGCACCTGTGCACATCGGTATTTCCAAACTGTCCATATAAATATCATGATAAGACAGATTAAGACCCCATGTTTATAACTGGTTAGATGCCGCTTTATAGATTTAAGATCCCTAAACAAAATCATTTCCGCTTTTAAATTCAAAGAATGAATATCAAATTTTAGTGCAATTTTTTCCACAAATTTCCAGAATTCAATAATTTCCAGACAATTAATGTACAAGTGGACACATGTCTCTTCCGCATTTTTACAGAGAGGACATAGATTACTATTTGTAATTCGACAGTTCTGTAATAAATTGTCAACCCAAAGTCTGCGATGAATGAGCCGCCATGCTACATCACGTGCTCTATGTGGTATACATGGCAAGTGCAAATGCTTCCACACACTATTCCAGTCAGAGGGTTTATAATTGGTATTATTCCATATATCAATTGCTTTGGGCATTTTGGCGTGTCTACGTATAAAGATACTATACCAATCATGAGAACGCATATGGCATTTGAATTCTACTCCATCGTCATACAACACTGGTGGATTAATTTCCACTTTGTCAACAGCATTTGGTAGTGTGAACCAGTCGATGGGAACAGCTTTCTTTATTTGTCCTAACAGACGATGGGCATCAATACTCCTTAATGCATATTTTTCTGATATTGTTTGCCCTGAAATCCACGAACGTGTGTCTGAGTTTATTAAATCGGACAATCTTTGAACACCTTTACTAGCTAATGATGGGAAGTAAAGGTCTTTATTTCGTATCTGAATATTGTCGTTTCCCCATAGTCTCTGGTCTAGCACACTTTCCCATTCTAACGGTCATGGCCTTACCTTAGTAAACATGTTCAATGCTTGGCGTTGCTAATTGAAGAATCTGGTATCTTCATGATGTTTGGCGGCGTTGTCTTTGAAAGGAATATACATTCTGTGGAATAAGGTCCAATATACCGTTCCAATAATGTTCGTGAAATAATGGTCCAAGATGAATTGGAATATATCAAATCATGCAGAAATTTAAGTTTTAATGACGCACATTTTGTTTAAATATGTACCAAGTCCAAACCGCCTTTCAATTTTGCATTGATACACACTGTATTAGCTACACGTTTAGCTTTGTCTTCCTACAAAAAGGCAGACATTAGCTGATTTATCTCATCTTCTACATGTTTTGGCATATGGACAACAGCTATATACCACAAACCAGACATTATTAGATTATTCAGAACAAATGCTCTACCAAATATAGACAAACGGCGTCGCTTCCAACTTGCTAACACGTGTTTCAGTGTATATAGTCGGTGTGTCCAGTTTATTAACGTGTCCTTTTTGCGACTAAAGTAAATGCCTATTATTTTGATATAGTCATTTGACCACTTTATGGCCATAATATTATCACACCTGTTAATCCAAGGACCAAGAAATAGGCCGACAGATTTATCTCGATTGGCCTTTAGTCCAGAAGCTTTTTGAAACACGCTTACTATTTTATGTAAGCTACCAAAATCGCTGTCATGGCCAACAAACACTGTAGTATCATCTGGCTATTGGGATACCGTTAATGATCTCGCAATACAATTGATGGATATCCCTTTAAACGTAGGGTCTTCCCTCAGTGTTGATCCCAGTGATTCCATGGTTATTCTAAACAACAAGGGTGACAGAGAACAACCTTGCCGTACACCGCGTGCTAGTATCACAGCATGAGTCAGACAATTATTTAAAAGATATCTGCTGTTAATTCCAGCGTATAGAATCCGGACCCATTTAATAAAATGTACTCCTAAACCTATGTGCTCTAGGGATTTAAACAGAAACTGCCATTCTGGGCGGTCAAATGCCTTTTGATTGTCAAGTCCAATAACTGCTGTTGGGATGCTGTCTTTTTCAACCAAGCTAATTACATCCCTTATGAGAAAGGCATTAGTTAGAATACTTCTAGCCGGAATACCACAAGTTTGGTCATGATCAATTACTTGGTCCAATACTCTACTTAATCGCGATGATAATGTTCGTGATATGATCTTATAATCGACACAAAGTAGAGATATGGGTCTATAGTTTTTCAAATCATCCATGTCACTTTTTTGTACATAATTCGGACATATACTTGGGACATAGATGGAGGTAGATGTCCGTTTTCAAAGATATCATTCACAACTTGAAGGAATGATAGACCTAACACATGCCAAAATGCACGATAGAATTCCACCGTTAGTCCATCACAGCCAGGAGATTTTCCTGACTTCATTCCTTGCAATGATTCTCTTAATTCACTAAGAGAAATATGGTTGTCACAACGTTCACAGTCAGAATCTGATAGTGTCTTCCTCATATTTCCTAACATGTTTGACGTTGCCACATCATCACTGCCTTCTGATGCATATAAGGATTCGTAGAAATGATAAACGGCATCCAGCATTTCCTCATTTGAATTAGCAACCAGACCGTCCTTTGTTTTCCGGTGTCTGGTGATTTTTTCAATACCCCTTGCTTTTTCTAAGTTGCAGAAAAATTGTGTAGGCTTTTCACCTTCTGCATGCATTTGAGTCCGTAATCTTACTTTGGCTCCCTCTTGCATATATTGATCTAATTCATTCATATCATGCTTTATCTTAACTAGCAGATCATTGTAGTTTGTATCACCATCGGTTACTTTACAGGATATCCTAAATAAAAATGTGTCCAATGCTTTCTTACGTTTCCACCTATCTCTTGCTTTTTTAAGTGCAAACTTCTTGGAAATATGAGCCAAGCCAGATTTACCTTCCTCCCACCACAAGGATAAATTCTCATATGAATCTTTCATTCGAAGCCAATACTGCCAGAATCTTTGGACACGATGATAGCAGTTAGTATCAAACAATAGTGAATTATTAAATTTCCAGAAGCCACTGCCTTGTTTGATCCAGCTAGCATTATCTAAAGTAACACACACCATATTGTGATCAGAAAATGCTACAGAAAATACGCTTGTTTGGCTAAGATTGCCCTTAAGTGACTGCTGTAAATAAATTCTATCTAATCCTGATGCTATGCGTCCATCAGACGAGAACCAAGTAAATTGCCTGTCGTAAGGATTTGTCAAGCGATAGGTGTCAAGTAAATGCTCTTTGTCACACACATGTTTTAATTCAACGTGTGACGTATCATTATATACAGATTGGGATTTTCTGGCAATATTTGAGTCGAAAACACAATTAAAATCACCTCCTAATATTAAATGTTCAGATATATTGTCTTGAATAATGGCGGAGATATCATGGAAAGAATGTATGATGTGAATCATGTGAAACAGGCGCATAAACACACATTATATTCAAGCTAAAGTAAAATAATTAAACTGTTACATTGACCCAACGTCCATTTGTTTCTGAGAACGATGATAACACATTGACAGATGTAAGACAGTGTGGAAGAATGAGAATAGCAAGCCCGGCACTGTTATCGCACGCTAATGCGTAAAACAACTGACCTTTAAAAACTGTTTAAATGAATCAAAGATTTCATGATCTTTAATCTTCGTTTCCTGAAGCAAAGCTATATCAACGTTTTTGTCCTCAAGCACTTCCAACAAACATCTCTGTTTTAAGTTCAGTATTTAGGCCTTTGCAATTTATCGTGCAAATGAGCATAAATAGTTGAATCGTATACAGGACTGCCATTGTTAATCTAACTGGATTTATTTTTCTTACTAGTCTTGCTTCGTCTTTTGTCCGATTTATCCAGCTTACCATTAAAACAGTGATTTTTCAAATCAACTACTTCTAAATGTGTGTATTTAAAAATAGCGGAATCACACATAAGATGTCTATAGTGTACTCCTTTAGCTGTTACATAAGGCACCAACACTTCACCATCTTCTGAACGAAATAAAACCATTTCCTTTGCTGTCTGTGAGCATTGTGTCTGTACAGAATAGTCTGACCCAGCAGTAGACATATTATCATCTTCAATATCATTGTCCTCGACATCAGATTCTGAACTAGACAATTTTTCCTTGTGACGCTTAAGGCTAGCACAAACATCAGTAACATGCGTATCAACGTTATCTTTTATAGATGTTTTGCCATCGAGATTAATACTCGCAGGAGTCTTATTATCTAGGTCCGTAATCTGAGTTGATGGGAACGGACTTAATGGAAAGTCATCATCGTCATCTGTCACCCGCGACCTGAATGTATTTTGTCGCGGTAACAAAGGGAATTCACTTTCATCCAGAGTAACATCATGATCGCTTTGACTTGACTTAGCATCCGTATCCTGGATTGTTCTCTCTGGAGTTAAGCTAATACCTTCCTCAATATCGCCAATTCCGTCCACATTCTCCACCATGACCGGGTTCGCAGTAACCGCACTCTCTTCTGAATGAGTTTCAGCAACAACTGTAACAATTTGAGCAGGGAGTGAGTTATCTCGCTCAATTTGATTTTTAGTAGGCGATGCCACATAGCTACTGCGTGTATCTTGCTTAGGCGTCCGTGTGTTGTTGGAACATCGCTACTTGAAATGTTATGTTGAACCACAAATTAAGCATTTGTGTTTTTGTGGACAGTCTCCCGCCAGATGACCGGTGCTGGAACAAATCCTGCTCTCCTTCACTTGACCTCTGTACCACAGTGGAAGGATAAAAACACCGTCTATAGACAACTTATTAGGCAGAGGCTTGTCTACCTTTTCAAAATATACTCTTCTAATACCATTTTCCCAGGTTTTATCAAAACGATAAGTCTCTCTCTCTCTCAATTTTGAATTTTTGCCCATAATGGCTAAGTTCGCTGGACAAACGCTCATTCGGGATTTCAAGAGGAACTTTTATCTTTACCGTTAATTTATCTGAGTCAATCTCCTCGATGCTACACATTTCTCCAGCTATAACAAGATCGCTCTCAAACAGCTTATCCTTTGCCTCTTGGGTGCTTACTGCCACATTCCATATATTGTTGGTCACATTAATCAGGCCCTTTAATACCTTAGGACAAGAACCAATCGTGTTCTTCAGGCCATTAAACACATCAATAGCTGAAACGCCCCACCCTGTTGTGCTAATTTTAAGCCTAAGCATACGCTTATATTCGGATGGCATTTTTAGTTTAGCGGGTGACCATTGTGACATTTACAGTTGATAATAAGAAGTCTTTGGCTAATTAACGGCTACAATTGTCCAAAGGGAGACGCCGCGGCTACTGCGTGATATTCAGTATTCTAATGCAGCTTTTAAACCCTGCAGAAAGCCCGAGTCGTATACAGGCGCTCAGCTCAACAGAAGGCGCCCATGTAGCCACGTGATCGAACCGACGGGAGTAATTGCTAGCGTGCCAACGTTAAATGAGGCTTTACATAACTAGCCTGCGCAATTAATCACCATCAGCTAAACGTGGACAATGTACACCTACGGTATGAAGAAAGGACGCCGACAAGACAATGGCTATCAGAGCCAAATAAAAAATAAATGGCAGGAAAACTTCGCAACAAAATGCGACCTCCCACAACAAAATTTCAAGAAAAACAAACGTATGTACATTTATAAGGAAGCAAGACAATAAATAAATTATATATGCGTAGTAGGAATCGTCTTAAATCGATGTTAAAAGCAGAGCCAAATCAATACGACTTCCATGACTACTACTACTACTACTACTACTACTACTACTACTACTACTACTACTACTACTACTACTACTACTACTACTACTACTACCACTACTACTACTACTACTACTACTACTACTACTACTACTACTACTACTACTACTAACTACTACTACTACTACTACTACTACTACTACTACTACTACTACTACTACTACTACTACTACTACTACTACTACTACTACTACTACATCATACATAGTATTATAAATATTATATACACTCGTTTTACTGAACTGCTAATATTTTTACTGTCACAGTTATTATGCACAATTTACCTTCATTTGCCCTTTAAGGATCCGAGTGTAAATAAAGTGAACGTTAACTTGGGACTAGACAAATACCATGCCAATATGGGCCGGTACAATCTGCGTTGCCAGGGTATGCTCTTTTGTTAGTGTGTGTCAGTGACATAATCTGGTGGTTGCACAGATAGCCGGGTTAATTCACCTTTCCATCGCGGATTTGACGTCATAATCAGCTAATCGACGTGTGGGATGATGTCATAATCATTACGTTATAAATGATTCTATGTGGCCCGTCTTTAACTCTTAATAGTCCGACACGTTGTACGAATTGTATATCTCTACTATTTAATAAACATTCTGTTGAATATTTTGAAACTAATTTGACCGGGCGCTGTTGCTGTCATAGGTAGCTACAGCACCCAGTTAAATTAATTTCAAAATATTCAACAGCTTACCAGTATAGTTTTCTGGAAATTGATAGGCACGGAGTTCAGGATCAACCGATCCCAACACAAGCGAGGTGTGGGTGGAGCTTAGCTAGAGATGGGTGGGGCATAGCTAAATGCAAATGTCTATTCCGTCAGCTCTGGGTAGGAGTTCTCCGGATAGTAAGCGATCGATTTCAACACGCCTAAAACGTGGTTTGTGCTTAACTAGACATGGACCGTTGTTGCCATGCCTATGGCAGCAGCAACTTCCTGTCAAATTAGTTTGAAAATATTCAACAGCTTAACTGTATAGTTATTTTGAAATTGCATTTCTGGGAATTCCGGTTTGAAATGGTTAAATAATAATGCTGATCGATTGGACAGGTATGGGAAATTGGACCTGATAAAAGCATACCTTACCGTAAGTAATTCATATTGCATTGAGATGAAAACGTATTGACATTGCGCAATATAACAGTTGTCCTTAAAAGGAATGTTTTTTTAGATTATCATCGCTTTATATTATACTTGGGGAAACCACTATGAAGCAGCACTTTTCATGAATAATATATTTAATAAATACAATAACCATTAGGCCTTCGCATCTATCGTCACCCCGAGGCTCTGTTAGTGTCCACTCTTGTTCTGTTGTGGTAGCGTGGAAGAATTGGAAGCACATTTGAGAAATCAATATATGTTGTAGGCCGATGTTTGTCATAAAATATTTCCTTTGATTAGATGGGAAATTCCTGCCAGAATGGATTTAGGATGTAAATCGCGATTTCTGTGGTAAACCTTTAATGGCTAAACTTCGTTGTTACGATTTGAGTGGGTAGAAGAAATTTAAATTTCATCCTTTCATGACTGAAATCTATATAAAGTTAAACCTCAAAATAACTAGTTTGCTGGCACCGATTGCCTTGGATAGCAATAGTTTACAGTGAAAACAGTCTCATGATTGCTTTATCTTAAATAATTTTAAAAACAAATTTAGTGAATTGGATTTAAAACGCGTGGTATGCATTGTTGAAATGAGAATATATGAACAGTTTCTTAGCAACAGATCACACATCAAAGACATAAGTGCATAAATGTGCGTGCAACAGCTTACCTGTATAGTTTTATATGGAGGCGTGTGTGCATGCCTGTGAGCGTGAATGCGTGAGTTATTTATATCGCGCATGCTTTTAACCTTTTCCTGTAGCATCTTAATCCCACATATACGCACGCGTGCACGGCGCCTGCGCATATCTTGTGATTAAGATGTTGTTATCGAAAAAATGTAATTACTAGAGAAAGGCATGCACGATATAAATGACAGAAAACTTCATAAAAATCTGATATGTACATTTAACCTTGGAAAGCATACCAGGTGCCCAGCCCAGGGTCTGCGAGCCCGGCGCGCGCTCATGTGTAATAAAACAGCCAATAGGAAAACGATCTTCGTACTAGACGTGCTAGTTTACAGCTTTAGATTGATGAACCAACATAATACAGTATTTATAATAAAAGACAATCAAATATTGCTATGGATACAATTATGTACAGTGGCCAGAGGACATATAGAGCCAAGGAAGCGTACAATGAACTTATAACAACAGCTAGTCTAAAAAGAGCAGTCAACACATGTGATGCCGGATAATTGAGGGATGCATGTTTCTCAGTCAATCATATGACGTCATGATCAACCACGTCACGTGTAGGCTGACGTCATAATCAATTATGTCATGAATGATGCGATATAGTCCGTCATAAACGCTTAAAGATAGATATTCACACAGGAATGTTCGTCAACCAATTTATACGCTTAGAGACTTACATCGCATGGCTACATGCAATGAAACGAAGTAATTCTTGACTCAGAACGATTTAATTGCCCATAAATTAATATACTTTTCTAATCAGTTACATTTTATAAGAGACACGAGCCCATAATTCAACAGTCCGTCAACTTGTATGAATTGTATATTTTTACTATTTAATAAATATGCTTTTGAATATTTTGAAACTAATTTGACTGGGCGTTACTGCTGCCAGCAACAGCGCCAAGTTAAATTAGTTTCAAAATATTCAACACTTTGCCTGTATAGTTGCCTGGAAATCGAAATTCAGGGATTTCAGGGATCGATCGATCGATACCAACACGGAAAACCCATGGGTGGAGCTTAGCTAGAGATGGTGCATAGCTAAGTCTGGATTCATCCATTCCACAATTCACAACACATTTCTCATTTCTGAGACAATTTGGCCAATTTGATTTGAAGCAAGAAATAATTTAATTTTCTAAGTGTCAAATTAATGACAGAAAATCAAAGCGAGTTTAAGCGTATTTCACTCATCAGATAAACGCTTCCCATTATTTTAGTAAACCATTTTAGCCATGATGCACCAGAATTTAAATTTCAAGAAATGTGTGCATGAAAGTTGTTGAACATTTTGAACCTAATTTTACAAGAACCTGTTTCTGTCATTGGCAGTAAGAAATCCCAGTCTAATTAGGTTCAAACTATTCACCGGAATAGATATTATATTGGTAATGATTTTTTCATTTTTAGCCTTACGTGTTTAAAGGGTTAAGATTTCAGTAGAACGAGTATGCGATGATTATCATTATTATTATTGACACCACGTGACCTAAGTTTTACTTAAGGGATCTTTTTTTTTAATGGACCGTTCTAGTTTTAGCTATTCCCCGCCCATCCCTAGCTAAGCTCCACAACCCTTCGCCCATGTTGGGATCGATCGATCCCTGCACTCTCCGATTCGGAATTTATAGAAAACAATACAGGTTAGCTGTAGAATATTTTGAAACTAATTTGACTGGGCGCTGTTGCTGCCTATGGCATTTGTAACTCATAGAGCCACCAAGCGGAAGATTTGGTTGATCAATCTAGGTATGCGGATCACTATAACTGTCTTAACATTTTACTACTCATATCAGCCAAAAACGGCTTCTGTAGTGGTCTTGAGAAATGTCCATTTGCAGAGCAAGAGACTATTTAAAAAAAATTTACCACTGGAATGACTGGCTCGATAACTGAGCCAGTCATTTCAATAGTCAATTTTCAAAAATAGTCTTCTCTTGGTCTGCAAATTGACATTTTCTAGTAGAAAATTGAAATTTTCTTAAACAAATTTAAGTGTTAAACGGTTAAAGGAGACTTTTTGAGCACGCATCATAAAGGCGAGAGAATTCACCTTTCCAGTGTATCCATCTATCATCTGACGTCACATGACGTCATAAGCAGCTAAGCGGCGTGCACGATGACGTCATAATTTTTACGTCATGAATTATTCTATTTGTCCCGTCTTTAACTGTTAACAGTCCGACACGTTGTACGAATTGTATGTCTACTATTTAATAAAAATGCTGTTGAATATTTTGAAACTAATTTGACTGGACGCTGTTCCAAAATATTTAACAGCTTACCTGTATATGTTTCTGGAAATTAATAGTCAGCGAGTTCAGAGATCAATCGATCCCAACGCAAGCGAGGTGTGGGTGGAGTTTAGCTAGAGATGGGAGGGGCATAGCTAAAAATTGAATGGTCCATTACCCATCACATGTGACACGTTATTATTCTTTCATATTAGCCGTGGATAATTCAGGTCACTGTCCATCAATTAGTGCATAATACCGTGTCACTGTGGATGTGGAACAATGCCACCTTTATCTGGTTCTTGCTCGTGAATTCTTAACAAAACATATGCTACTCATGAGATGACCCTTCGTATTTTCTCAATGGATCGACCTAAATATGCTACGCTAATAATGCATGTTACTGGGCCGGACCGGTTTTGGCCCAGTACGGGCTCAGAACCACGCGTTATCAGTGTAGGTAGCTTTTAGGTTACCTTGATGACATGCCCCTTGATGACGCAGATTACCTGGCCGATACTGGGCCAATAGTAGGAGGTATTGGCCCGGGTTTGGTCCAGTACCGGTCTAGTAATCTGCGTTCATGTATCTGAACCAAATCATCAAGTCAGTCAACTCAGCCGTGTTTCGGGCCTGGACTGACATGTCAAGAGAGTAGACATCAACACTGATAGCATGATTAGTCATATGCCTGTCGCCAGCATCATTATGCGCCAATTAACATTTCCAGCTTATCCATCCATCATATGACGTCATATCAACTATGTGACGTGTAAGCTGACGTCATAATCAATTCGAAATAGTCTGTCTATAACGCTTAATAGCCCGACACGTTGTACGAATTGTATGTCTTTGCTATTTAATAAACGTGTTGTTGCATATTTTGCATAGGCAGCAACAGCATCCAGTCGAATTAGTTTCAAATTATTCAACAGCTCACCTGCATAGTTTTCTGGAAACTGAGTCAGGGAGTTCAGAGATCTATCGATTCCTACACGAGTGTGTTGTAGGCGGAGCTTAGATAGAGATGGGCGGGGCATATCTAAAACTGGAAAATGTCCATTGAGCAATGGTTTCACTCATGGCATGTGAGGGGGGGGGGGTGTTGGGGAGCAGCCATTACAATAGAAATTGAGGCGATTGTTGCATGCGGGGCTCGGATCGTGGTTGAACCAACAGAGATGCACTAAAAAGAGTGGAGAAATCATGATAACGCATGTTCATGGGCCGGTAATGCGCCAATACAAGACCGCATTAGCCGGTATTGACCTAGTGCTGGCCCAGTAATCTGCAATATCAGGGAAGATGAACATCATGTTTGGAAGCTTCTGACAGTCGTCACATCACATCATATGACGATGCCCTCTGCCGTTCTCCGTGGACGATGGCTTTATATGGTGACATTTCGGCTCTAGTAATCATTGCCACCGGAATGACAATATGTCCTAAGATGCAGTCCGTACAGCTCAGATGACGAAATGTGTGGAATAAATAAAGCCTACCGAATTCCAAAACATGTGCCACAAAATGAAAACATTGAAAATGGAGGATGCGATTGTCAGTGTTCGCAGTGATGCCAATGGGTGGGGTTGTGCGTGGACGATCGCGCACTCTCTACCCCTGCACATACATACGTAGGCTACTGTACTATTAGTCCGATATTGGTTCAGCAACCAGCGTCATCAGGCCGCTTTCATCGCGTACGTCATCCTCGCGCATCGCTCGGACAGAAATTGTTTAACCCTTTAACACTTAGATTTGCTCAAGAAAATTTCAATTTTTTCATTCAAAATGTATATTTGTAGACGAAGAGAAGACTATTTTTTTTAATTTTACCACTGCAATGGCTGGCTCGGTTATCGAGCCAGTCATTTCAGTGGTAAATTTTCAAAAATAATCTTCTCTTGGTCTACAAATGGACATTTCTCAAGACCGCTTCAGAAGCCTTTTTTGGCTGATATGAGTCTTAAAGGGATAATGAGGTCGTCGTTTGACACGCTTTTCAAGAATAAGAAATAAAATATTTTATCTTTAATAGTTCACTGCCACGCGTGTCACACCTCATTACTTTAATGAATATAATTTAGCTATTAATTTGACATACGCATACTCCCGGGCTAATCAGCTTAGAGTAGGTTATATTGATGCCGCGTTGTTTCATTGCTAATAACAATCGATGATACTACTATACTAGGCCTAGAGTGTGAAAGATGGAAAGGTCAAATTGAGCTTGGTCATATACGTACGTACATAACAATAAGCGTGTGAATGTGTCTGGGTACATGCACGTGCGTGTTTATGTGCGTGTTTATGCGTACGTGAGCGTGTGTGCTTGTGTGTGGGAGTGTGCGCGCGCATAAGTGTGCGTGCGTGCGTACGTGCGTGCGTGCGTGCGTGCGTGCGTGTGTTCGGTACAACAGAAGCTTGGATCTAAAATAGCTACTCCACACGCACATATGCGTGCGTGTATCTTCGTGAGCATTTGTATAGCGCATGTGCGTGTATGGTTCAGCGGATCCAACAACGCGTTAACTATCGGCATTCTGTTATAGGCCTATGGATGATAGACTCATTTCGTCTGGGAACAGGAAATTTGGTATTGCCATACCCTTTGAACCCTAAACTCCCAGAATCTCAAAACTCAATAAACTAAACAGGCAAACTATTGAAGATCCCGAAACTAATTTGACCGGGAGTCAAATATAAAGCAGCATCAACTCCCAGTTAAATGAGCTTCAAAGTACTAAAATGATGATTATTAAATTGCATATGATTTTGTCGTCTTGCCCTTGCTGGTTCAAAGTGGTTGGACAAGAATGTTTTGACTGGTGTCGTAAATATCTCTTGCTTTCAAGAGTCTAACAATGCACTTTACTGGGCCGCTATGGGACAAAAACCAGGCCAATATGGCCCGGTATAGGCCCAATACCCCCTCAGTAAGCTGCATTATCAAGGTAGATTAGCTTTTGTTCTAAGACTCTCTTATTATGATGATGAAAAGATGTGAAAAATGTAATAAAGTCATGCGACCATTGATAACCACATATGCAACCACCGAACCAAGCTAACGTGATCATGCACCGTTCTAATTGATGATGTCTGATCACAGTGTCTATTAGCTTAACGCTTTTACTCTCGAATTTGTTCAAGAAAATTTCAATTTTCTCATAGAAAATATCCATTTGCAGAGCAAGATGAGACTATCTTTGAAATTTTACCACTGTAATGACTGGCTTGGTTATCGAGCCAGTCATTTCAGTTGTAAATCTTAAAAAATAGTCTTCTCTTGCTCTGCAAATGGACATTTCTCAGGACAACCGCAGAAGCCATTTTTTGGCTGATATGAGTGTTGAAGAGTTAAAGTTGAACAGGACAACCCATATGCTAACTTGCACGCCACGTAGGAGAATGGACACAGATACTGATATATGGGAATAGAACGCCATGAGTTTTATAAGTCGTTAGCACAAAATTCTCATTGAGGTATTCTGCAAGATTATACTTTTAAAGGTCATAGTGTCTTAGAGTTCTGTGAATTCCTTAATTGGATTATGATACCGACAAAAAGGCGACATATTTATGACTAACACGCAGAGGCAAGGTAGCATCATCTGAGTTCCTGGTAATCCGTCCATGAGGAATGACATGATGGAGAAAACATTAATTAACGCTTTAACACACACACCTGCCAAAATGGCTTCGGCAGTGGTCATGAGAAATGTCCATTTGCATACCAAGAGAAAACAATTTTTTTTAATGTAACACTGGAATGACTTGCTGAATAAGGGATCCAGTCATTCCACTGATAAATCTTTTAAAAAATAGCCACCCCTTGGTCCGCAAAGCGACATCTTCTATGAGAAAACTGATGTTGTCTTCGGCAAATTTGAGAATTAAAGGGCGTAGAAAGTGTATTATTCATAATTATACTCGCAGCAGTTTCCAATTAAATACCAAACTGTCCTTAATAAATGTCTATAAATATTTAATTATAATATTCAATGCCATTTTCTAGCCATAGCTGATGTCAAATTTATTGGAAGCAATGTTGTTAAAAGCGATTGCTTTCTATATAACAGCAGCGGTTTTAAATAACATTGTTTCCAGACGATTTGACGGTCTTGAATTGTGTGGAGTAAAAGATTGATATTTCTTTTAAATGAGGAAAATTGTTGCTGTCAGCAAAATCTACAGTAAACCCGCATTTATCTTGCATAGAAGATCTGCAACGAGGTCCCATTTCATATCACTATTATCATTTATCAATCGAGTCAGGCACGAGGTGGAGTATGGAGATAATGTTGATGTTATAGATGCGGAGAATGGATGAAGGCAGTTTTAGCTATGCACCGCCTACCCTAGTTAAATCACCACACGCTTTCGAACGCTGAACCAATAGCTGAATCTCAATTTTCAGAAAACTATGCAGATAGGCTGTTGCATGTTTTGAAACTAATTTGACTGCGTTAAAACAGTTTAAAAATTATCAACATAATGCTTATTAAATAGTAAAGACATACGAATCGTACAACTTGACGTCCTTCTTGAAGCAGTTGATTTGCGGCTTTAACCACTCTTGTGCTAACTTAGGCCTAACCCTGTAATCGGCAAGTTTGTAAAAACGTCATCTGCAGATGTCCATTTGTAGAACACGATAAGAGCATTATTAATTTCCCATTCCAGTGGTAAATTTTCAAAGGTTATCCTCTCTTGAATGTCCTACAAATGAACACCGGCTAAGCTAAAAATCGATATTTCTTGACCATTAACAATATGATGGTCAAATCAGTCAAATGGTTGTCTGTAGAGGTGGTGATGAATGTCCATTTTCAGGAAAAGAGATAGTAACTTTTGCTAGTTTCATTGGTACCTTTACAAAACTAGTATTTTCTTGGCTTGCTGAAATTATAATTTTCTTTAATTGATATAGCATAAGTAGCATAACAAGCGCGTTGAGGAGATCATTGGCACACTGGGATGGGGTTAGGGTGGTAAAAATTAAATGAAAGTCAAGATTCGATTACGCGAACATTCCATGCGTCTCAGTAATGCGAGCTGGGCATTTCCAGAGATCATACTTGAATACACTTGATAGTTGTCATCGTAAACACTTGCGAGCGATCACGAATGACATCGCGCTACACAGCGTAATTTCAAACCCAGCATTTTACAAAGTGTGCAGCACAGTTACAACTTACAGTACCTGTGAGGATAGCGCAACATGCAGGAATGGTCAATGTTTGGACATATCCGTCGAATGCCAGCAAATATGCCCGCAAAGAAAGCACTATTGTTTTCAGTACTGGGTGTCAAGTATTTTGTGATTTGACCACTAAAACCGATTGCAACTGAATGAAGTGTCCACTCCTGTCAGCCACAAGACACTATCAAAACGCACAAAACGCAGTCACGACCCAGATTTGCTAACAATTTTCGAGAGAAAGAGAGAGAGAGATAGAGCGAGAGAGAGAGAGAGAGAGAGAGAGGAAATTAGTCAAATAAAACAGCACTGATTTAAACATGGTTAACTGATGTTACCAGGCCCACATGCACTAGGAATGCCGACTCAAAATATCGAATGGACCAATTATTTGACCACTATCTCCTAGTTAGTCACTATTGAAAGCGCAATTCAGAAGCTATTAGGCAAATGCCAAGGTAGACGAAAGGTGAACTGGCCTATTTTAATCAACCCGTGCAAGCTACTGATAAGTACCGCTTTTAAAGACAATCTTCAAGATGACTGTCATGTAGACGGTGGCCATATTGGATTTCGGATTCGAAATACTGCTAAAGCTAATTAGAGATATCTCATGGAACTGCATTTTGAGAAGGGCGGCCTTGGACTTAGTGGCATACTAGATGGTGGAATCCAGTTTTAACTATGCTCGGCCCATTTCTAGCTAAGCTCCGCTGTGTCCATGTTAGGATCGATCGAACCATGAACTTCCTGGACCTCAATTTTTAGAAAACTATACAGGCAAGCTGTTAAATATTTTGAAACTAATTTGACTGGGCGCCGTTGATGCCATAGGCAGCAACAGCACACAGTGAAATTAATTTCAAAATATTCAACAGAATGTTTATTAAAATAGTAAAGACATAGAATTCGTACAATTTGACGGACTATTACGCCTTTATGATGGACATAGATACGCCATTCATAACTCAATTGAGTGCGACGTCAACCTACATGTGATACATTATGACACAATATATTTGCCAGGCAGATTGGTTCCTTTAGTTCTAGCTATGCCTGATAATGCAGATTAATGGGCCGGGACTGGGCTCATAGCTTCCCATATTGGCTAGGCATTGGTCCAGTCGCGACCACATAACCTGCGTTATCTGACTAAAGATAATGACATTGCTGATGCATTCTATCAAATTAGGCCTTATCGTATTAACTTTTTTGTGTCTATGTAGCACTACACATAATGAATAATCGTGTCTGCAATGAATCATAAATATGTTAGTGCAATGCAGTACCTCTGTCAGACTCAGACAAACATCCATACCACAATAATGAAACATGTCATGGCACTAAATTCTTCCATTATCTCCTCTAGCAAATTGGTGTCAATATTATTGGGACACGCTTTACTTGTATCCCATCTGTGAGAGAATCAATCGAATGTATGACTGGGAATAAAGTAAATTACCCTGCTAATTCATGTTACTGGGCCGGTACTAAACCAATATCCGAAGCAATACAGCCCGGTATTGATCCAGTGGCGACCTAGTAACCTGCGTTATTGGGGGTAGTATTTCATTATCATCGGTATCCGAATAGGGTAGTCATCATCGGTGCACAATGTATAATACGCTCATGTTATATTAGGACAGTGAAAGTTACTGGTACACTGGCACGAATCGTTGACGTATGGTATGGTATTTAGCGAATGTATAGATTGAACAATATTCACAGAAGAAGACAGATTCGAGTTGAATTACAAAAAAATCATCAATATCTGTTATATATGGTTGTCTTATATTATTATAAAAGATTTATGAGTGTCACATCGATCTGGCACTACAATAACAGGTATTTGTGCCCTGGCACCATAAATATTTACTGAAACATTGGGATAATGGGCATGGATAACCTTTTAAAAGGGGAAACCCCCATCTTATTAAGCAAGCACGAGAAGTCGTTGGTACCAACCGTTACCAGGTACGTAAAAACACCACAACATCAACTTGCTAAGTGTTTTTCGATCATAACTCAAAGAATGTAATCTAGGACCACTAAAGAGGAGAATGAACCTGAACGAGCGCAGGAGGCTCACAGTGGACAAGACACAGCGGAGAAAATTGAAGAAAAAAATTGATTGCAGCTGAACGAGGTTTTAACTTCCATATATAGCAGCAGAACAGAATCACTCATTATTAACATCAAACACACATCAATCATCAACTTCATATCCCTAGTAAATTGATCAGGCATTACTCAACTATCTGTTGCCATAGCTGACAATTATATGTTTTAATACGCGTGGTGCCAATCGTGGGTAGCGCGTCTGATTGCCATTGAATTAAACTGCTTTTGCATCCGACCTGTCGCAAATCTCCATGTCAAGTCAACAGAAATAAAAATTAATGCACGCCATGGTAGTTTAATCGATATGTAATCAAGATAACAATCAGTTTCATCTGCATTAAATTCGTCAGCTTTCCTGAGTCAACGATTCAAGTTTCTAGCATTATTGACATTATAAACTGTGGTAGAAGCGCACAAACAAACTATTATGTCAGAGAGAATGGCAGAGGGATAGTCACTCAAAACACATCCCATGACGCTGATGTAGAGACAAAAGATCAGACTATCTCCCATATCTGACGATGCAATTACAATTGAATAAATAGACCAAGAGCAACTATAGAGATATGTTAATCAGAAGCACAGTTTAGAGATAAATTGTCATACTACTGGAAGCTGATACGAGAATAAAAGAACACATTATGCCCATAATCTGACAAGTCCATTAACCTCTTGAACCCGGTAGCCAGAATTAGATAAACCATTTACAATTTAATAAATATTGTGTTGAATATTTCGAAGCTCACAGTCAAATTAGTTTAAAAATATTCAACACTTGCCTGTAAATTAAACTTGAAATTGAGATTCTGTGATATTCAGATTTCACAGTGCTAAAATTAATCAATAATTACCTGCCAAATCGCATAACAAGAGTAGAGACGATTTGATCAGGACTGACAACATTTCAGATATATTGTCATATTCCATTAATCATTTCCAACTATAGTGGCAAAAGTACAACTGGGAATAAAGTGTTGTCGTTTGCACACACCAATGAATTCGAAAACAACCGAATGCCACAGTTTGTAGATTTAGCAACGCGGTTTCTGAAGCAGCAGCAGCACAACCACCACCACTACGTTGTTAGGTCAAGTACAATTGTCAATACATATCCCGGTGTCGCTATAGAAAACTAGCAATGGGCTGAGTCACATTTCAGGTCATATTTTCGCCATAGGCAGTAACAGTTTCCAGTCAAATTGATTTCAAAATGTGTACGGTTTAAAGGGTTAATTTTCGGGCGATGTTCAGACTTTATTTGTTGGATGTTTTCCCTCAGCTCTGGCCCAGAATCTGCGTGATCATTACAGCTGTTGATTGGACAATTACGATATATAAATAATTCACCATTTTCTTCACACGCGTTTAACCGTTTAACCCTCATATCGTATTCTGCAGTGGTCTTGAGAAATGTCTATTTATGAAATTTTACCACTGAAATGACTGGCTCGATCACTGAGCAAGTCATTACAGTGGTAACATCCTTTTAAAATGCCTTCTCTTGGTCTCGCAATTGACATTTTCTATGAGAAAATTGAAATTCGAGTGACAAAGGGTTTATCCGCGTTTATACCATTCACTGGGACCCCTGTACTCCTATGGCTGTAAATTGAAGCGACATCATTGTTGATGATTTTAGCAAATCATAATGGGTAGCGCCCATAGACTACTAGGACTACAGACATCTATCTGGCAAAATTGTACATAGGTATGTCAGTTATTTCTCACACCACTGAAGGCCGCCGGTGTGAGTAGTGCGGTTGGTACCGTCTGTCTGCGCGTGCGTGGGTGCCTGCTTGTTCGCGCGTGTGGGCGAGCGGGCGGGTGAGCGGGTGGTGGCTGGGAAGGTGGGTGGGCGGGTCGGTCGCTGTGTGCGTTGGTGCGTGCGTGCATGCGTGCGTTCCTTCATGTGTGCGTGCATGTTTGAGTTCGTGAGTACGTGCGCGTGAAAGTGTCCATGCGTGTTTGTACGTGTCTTTTTGAGAAATATTGTGATACGGTATTCTTGAAAACGTGGATTTTCTTCAGGCCTCGTTATGATATTCACTCTCCTTAATTACTGGTGACATGGACATCACGCACTCTTTATTATTATCCTTATCATGATTATAGTTTGTGATTTAATGGTGTGTCGTAAATTTGCAAGGATTAGACTTTTGTTATAATATCATCGAAAACGAATATTGCTTTAATATTTATAGTTGTACAGCTGATAAATTGCATCCGGGTTCCTAAGCTAGTATCTGTTTAGCCCGTTAACCCGCATTCAAGAAAATTTCAATTTTCTTATAGAAAATGTCCATTTGCTGACAAAGAGAAGACTATTTTTGTAAATTTACCATGGGAATGACTGGCTCAGTTATCGAGCCAGTTATTCCAGTGGTCAATGTTCAAAGATAGTCTTCTCTTGGTCTGCAAATGTACATTTCTCAAAACCACTGCATAAGCCGTTTTTGGCTGATATTAGTGTTATAGGGCTACCATGTCTGGTGTCAGAAGCGCCTCAATGCGCTTGCAATTTCTAGCTAAGCTGCTAACGCTTTTTACGCGTGTTTAAATCGATTTGAACCTTTGAAAACTGAAATCCCAAAAATCAAATTTCACGATAGCTAACATACAGACACGTTGTTGATTATTTTGAAACAAATATTACTAGTGCTGTTACAAGCTAAATGAGCAATGAATGACGTCTCTATCTCCGTCGTTAAGATTTAAATGTCCGTCAAGTATACGAATTGTATGTGTTTACTATTTAATAAGCAACCTGTTGACTACTTTTAAACAAATTCATAGACTTAGGGACAGGGGGCGGGGCAAGGTGCCGGCGCTCCCAGGTTTATCCTCTCCCATAGTGTATCCCCATAGAGCCCACTAGGTTTTGGACCCACAAATAGTTTAGACCCCAAGCGAAAACACATTCCTACACCCCTGTAACTTGCCTGGGTAATGTTGATGCCATAGGCAGCAACAGCGCCCAGCCAAATATGATTACAAATATTCAACATGTCACCTGCACAATTGGGATTCTGTGAATTCAAAGTTCAAACGACCCCAAACACAGCCACAACGTGGGCGGGGCTTAGCTGCAAATGGGCGATGCCTCAGTAGAAATAGAACCATGTCTTCTTTAGCATTTCTCAAGACTACACAGTCAAACAACCCGCAAATCAATTCATTCTACACACCTCAGATTCTTTTTAAAAGAAGAAAGAAATAATCTCACAGCCATCACATAACATTTTCCTTCAGACGATTAACAATTGCCAGCCAGACGAAGGTTGTTTGAAATTAACATCCTTTTTATATTTACCTGAAGAAAATCATAATGAAATAATAATTATTTGTGAATAATATATGTAGGTAATACAATTACTATCGGGACTCGGCTATTATCACTGCCCAGGGCACCCCTCCGCCCTACCTCACACATACGCTCGCACACACGCACTCACGCCTGCACGCACGTGTGCGAGTGCACGTACGTCCTGGAGTTGCTATTTGAATAGGTTAATGTCCAGGCTAATCACTTCATAGACGCTGGCAATCGCCGTCTCCTTATAGCGCTAATAAAATACAGCCAATGCTCTAATCTGGTCTCGGGGGTTGGGGGTGCGGTGGGGTGGGGTGGATGGGTGGGTGGATGGGTGGGGAGGGGTGTGTGTGTGTGTGTGTGTGTGTGTGTGTGTGTGTGTGTGTGTGTGTGTGCGTGCCACTCAAATTGTCAAAGGACACAATTAACGGAAAGTTGTCTCAGTACATAATTGACTGCAATGTCACAAATAACTTAATATGTATTCTTAAACCTGACACGAAATTGTGGGTGTTTTCAGTCCTGTGAAGGAGCCAGATCGCATCCGGATTCGAACGATCTCTAAAGTGGAGTCTGTAGATATTTTGATACTAATTTGACTGTGCACTCGTGCTGCATATACCAGCACGTGATCCCAGTCAAATAATTACTGTAAGACTCTGACTTCTACCATGTTTTGACATGACTAACACCAGTTTCATACTTGTGTTTTATTTCTACCCATTTCTCTGATTGATTTCTATTTGAAATTTGCGGACATTCCGTCAGTTCGATATCTCTATGTTCCATGGCTTTTGGCATGTTAAGTGATGACGTATTTCGGGGTTCATATGTTTGCTAAAGCTTTAACACTTATGATTCCAGTGCCTTATATTTAAGAAAAGCTTCGGTTAAATGGACACTTCCAGTTTAGCTATGCCCAACCCATTTCTAGCTAAGCTCCGCTCACACTTCGCCTGTGGTGGGATCGATTGATTTCTGACCTCCCTGACTATCAATTTCCAGAAAACTATATAGGTAAGCTGTTGAATATTTTGAATATATTTTCGGCTGCAGTAGTAGAAATATCCTACAGCTTCAATGAGTCCTTTTTTTTACCAAAAGGGATACAATTTGCTTTTGGTAATTTCAACAGAAATTTAACAGAGGCAAATATATATATATATATATATATATATATATATATATATATATATATATATATATATATATATATATATATATATATATATATATATATATATATATATATATATATATATATATTTATATATGCCAGAATTAACCTAGTATTGGCTATTATAATTTAACACGTTATTCGACCACATACTAGAATTAGTAAGACAAACCTATTATGTATAGACTATACATCCGGTGGGGAAATACTGAACTCTGAAATCCTGCTTTTGAGTGGGTCATGAGCGATCTACCAAGTATATACTTAATCTATGGGTTAAAGAGGCGCGTAAGCGATTGTTAGACACGGTGTATGGTTGCGACTTAAGCTGCCAAAAAATGTCAAACCTTTTACAGACTGACAGACGGATGTATGCTAGTAGCGTGTCTCGACTAAAAATGGTGTTGTTCAATAGCACACGATGGCACCATACACACAATGGACCCTTCCAGTTTATCCATCAATCATCTGACGCTATAATCAATTACGTGACGTATATGATGACGTCATAATCAATGCTGTCTTCAATGACGTGGATACGTTGGTCACGAACACGTAGTTGATGACGGACTAAGCGTTGTTGTATGAATTGTATGGCTTTACTATTTAATAAACATGCTGTTGAATAGTTTGAAACTAATTGGACTGGGCGCTGTCGCTGCCATAGTCACCAACAACGCACAGGCAAATTCGTTGTAAAATATTCAACAGCTTACCTGTATAGTTTTCTTGAAATTGAGATTCAGGGAGTTCAGGGATCGATCCCAATATGGGTGAAGTGTGGGTGGAGCTTAGCTAGAGGTGGGCGGGGCATGGTTAAAACTGGATTGCACCATTATCTGACATTATAATCAAATACGTCACATCTGACGTCACAATAAAAATTGCCAGAAAATTCCGTCATTAGCATACCCTGAATTACTGCCTCCCCACTTTCTCGGACAAAAGTACAGGGAATGAAGGCATTTAATTAGCAAATCAGTCCATAAATGTTGGCTGGTGTACAGGCTGACAGGCACATGGATGGAGCAAATGTATAATGTACGGGTAGAGAGACACATTGGCCGACATATAAGGAAAATAATTCCGCATAATAACGACTCAGTACAAAAAAGCAGTTATAGAATATGACGTTGTTATCTAAGGACACACCGCATCACATCTCGCCACACCGCATCACATCTCGCACCAAATTTAATAATACATAATGTATTACGCTATTCAACACTGGTATTACAAACAGACACCCTCTCCTGGGTGATATAATCATAAATATACACATCCATCTCCATCTTGCTCTGCTTCTTACAGACGCCTTTCCCATAATTCAACATTCGTTTGCATAGGAACTGTCTATTGCCGCAACCCTTTGAAACATTAACTCAATTGCTATGCCGTAGAGCTACATATGGCTGGCTGGTTTGTAGCAGCGCTTACTCAATCCAATGCTAGTGACAAGGTTCAGCTTCATGCGTTCACGTGAGACACATGTTATTGCGCGGATGATGTCAGTGTTAACGAAAGCTATTGTTTCCGCAGAAAGTCATAGCCAGCACCAGCTTCCATTTACAGTGATTTCAAAATTAGCACCAATCATGGCTCTACTATGAAACGATTACCTGAATTCAACATGTTAGCTGTAAAGATGAACCTTTCATTCACTTTACTCCACTCCACAACTATTGTGTGAATTTGCAATTTATTTTACCATAATGGACCTATCCAGTTTTAGCTATGCCCCGCCCATCATTAGCTAAGCTCCACCCACACTTCGCTGTGCCCGCATTGATCGATTCTCGAATGCCCTGTCTATCAATTTCCTGAAAACTATACAGCTAAATTGTTGAATATTTTGTAACTAATTTGACTGGGTGCTGTTGCTGCTGATGGCAGCAACATCACCCAGTCAAATTAGTTTGAAAATATTTAACAGGATATTTATTAAATAGTAAAGACATACAATTCGTACACCAACGCATAGTCCGTCCTCAACTATCCGTGACATGCTTATCTACGTCATTCATGACGTCATAATGATGTCATTGATTTTGATGTAATTTTATACGTCGCGTAGTTAATTATGACGTCATATGATAGATGGATACATTAGAAAGGTCATTTGAATAGTCACATCGGCGACACAATGTGAGTGTTTATTTATTAATCAACCTCCTGACAAGATCTTTGAAGATAGAATCATTGTGTCATTGTCACAGCGCTCACATTCATTTGTGTTACCTGCATTCGTCAAACAGAAGATGAAATTCTTGCTTTAAGAAAGGCGATTGAATAAGCATGATTGTGATGGGCTATGTGATTAGCTATTGATTAATCGAGCTTGGGAAATGCAAAACAATTTTCTTTTCCTGTTATTTCGACCTGTGGATCTAGATTGGGACATAATCTCACTAGAGAAACGACAGCTGGGTTAATGTAGTCTACTCTATGCACCAATAGACAGAACATAAATTAATACTGGCAGGTACAATGAATAATAGCATCTAATATATGTTTTTCTTTAAATTCTAACATGATTTAAAGATAGTACAGTTATCACTTTATCAATCTTGCGAAAACAAATAAGATTAAGCTTCCAATGGATGTGTCCGATCTGACACTCGTGTATCTAATGGCATAATCAAATATGTCACATGCTATTTGATGTCACAATCAAAATGACGAAATCGAAGTGTAGGAACTGGATGTCTTTGATGAATTTACAATTTAATAAACAGCAACACCCAGCAGTCAAATTAGTTTCAAAAGGAAAACGCTGAGTTGAGCTTAGATAGAAATGCATTCCTCTATTAAGTATGAATGTACACATTTGATAAGGTAAGATGCGTGACAGACATTGTTCTGGAATGTCATACTTTTACAGAAGTCAAGAATATTATGTGCATATATTTCTCTTACTGTCATAGCTTTATTCTTTTGAGTGAGCATGACAGATGTATCTTTATAATGACTTATATTGGAAGATACAGTCCAGCATAATCGTGTCGTAATTCTCTACAGTCTGCTGCTCTAATAAACTAATACATGCTACTGGTAAATGGTTACTGGATACTCATTCACAGCGGACCTGTGTGTTGTCATAGTTAGACATGCACTCACAATAAACATGTTTTCATCGCTTGTCTTGGACTGATGTATGTGATTGATTGAAAAAATATATTGGTGTCTGTTCTAGACCTCAATTCATTTAGCAATGCAATAGACAAATCACTTTTCCATCTTATACAATATTTGATTATTCGAATATTTATTATTTTTCATCGCAATCATGGTTTTCCTGAGCTTTGAGTACATGGTCATTCTCTAATCAAGAATCCATTGTATGCTTTTCTTAGAATTAAAAACAGGAGGCGACAAAACAATCTATATGCCAGAGATATGCTTTATTAGAGACATTTCATGTGTCCCAGTAGGAAATAATCTCATGACACAATGAGGATTCTAGTTTATCCATCCGTCATATGATGTCATAATCAACTGTGTGACGAGTAGTATGACGTCATAATTAATGGCATCATGAATGACGTGGATAAGTATGTGTGCAACGCATAGTTGGTGACAGACTGAGCGATATTGTATGAATTGTATGGCTTACAATGTAATACACATTCTGTGAATATTTTGAAAATAATTTGACTTGGTGCTGTTTCTGCCACAGTTAACTTGTATAGATTTCTGGAGAATTTATTCAGGGCGTTCAGGGATCGATCGATCCCAACACAGGCGAAAAACAGGAAAGGTACATTAACCCTTCAAATATTTTTACTCATTTCGTCAGAGAACAGGAAATTTGGTATTGCCTTTGAATCCTAAACTCGCAGAATCTAAAAATTCAAGTAACTAAACAGGTAAACTATTCAAGGTCTCGAAACTAATTTGACAGGGAGTTGTTGCTGCTATGAAGCAGCATCAACTCACCGTCAAATTACCTTCAAAGTACTAAAATGAAAATTACTAAATTGAATATGAGTTTGGTGTCTTGGCCTTGCTGGTTCAAATGGTTTGGACACGATGGTCTTGATCAGTGTCTTAATCTATCTTGCTTTAAGGAGCCTGACAACGCATATTACGGGGCCTGTACGAGGAAAATACAGGGCCAATACGGCCCGCTATAGGCTCAGCATCAGTCTATTAAAGTACGTTATCATGGTAGAATGGTCTTTGTACTAAGACTCTCTTATGATAATTGAAAATTTGTCGAAAATGTAATAAAATCATGTGACCGTTGATAAACACATATGCAGGCGCTGAACCAAGCTAAAACGATCATGCATCATTCTAATTGACGAGGCCTGGTCACAGTGTCTATTAGCTTAACCCTGTAGCCTTGGGATTTGTTCAAGAAAATTTCAAGTCATCGAGCCAGTCATGCCAGTTGTAAGATTTCAAAAGTAGTCTTCTCTAGCTCTGCAAATGGACATTTCTCAAGACCACTGCAGAAGTAATTGTTGGCTGATATGAGTTAAAGTTGAACAGGACAACCCATATGCTAACTTGCACGCCACGTATGAGAATTGACACAAATACTGATATATGGGAATAGAACGCCATGATTTTTATAAGTCGTTAGCACAAGATTGGCATTGGAGTATTCTGTAAGATTATACTTTTAAAGGTCATAGTGTCTTAGAGTTCTGTGAATTCCTTAATTGGATTATCATACCGACCAAAAGGAGACATATTTATGACTAATACACAGAGTCAAGTTAGCATCATTTGAGTCCCTGGTAATGCGTTCGTGAGGAAGAACACGAGGGCGGGAAAATTGAGTAACGCTTTAACATACTAACCTGCCAAAACAGCCTTTGCAGTCGTCATAAAGAATGTCCATTGGCAGACCAAGATACAACCAAAACCTTTTTAAACGTAACACAGGAATGACTGGCTCAATAACCGATCCAGCCATTCCACTGAAAAATCGTATTTTTCCCTTGGTCCGCAAAGCGACATCTTCTATGAGAAAACTGATGTTGTCTTCAGCAAATTTGAGAATTAAGGGGCTCAGGAAGTGTATTATTCATAATTATACTAGCACCGTTTTCCAATTAAATACCAAATTGTCCTTAATAAATGTCAATAAACTTCTAATTTTAATATTCAATGCCACTTTTTCTAGCATCGGCTTTAATTAACATTGTTTCCAGAAGACTTGTCTCTCTTGACCTCAATTGTGTGGAGTAAAAGACTGATATTTGGTTTAAATGAGGACAATTTTTGCTGTCGGAAAAATCTACAGCAAAGCCGCATTTATCTTGCATAGATGATCTTCAATGAGGTCCCATTTCATATCTCTATTATTATTTATCAAGCGAGTCAGGCACGAGATGGAGGATGGAGATGATGTTGATATTATTGATGGGGAGAATGGATGAAGCCAGTTTTAGCTATGCACCGCCTACCCTAGATAAATCACCCGCTTTACCCGTGTTGGGACGATCGAACGCTGCTTTAACCACTCTTGTGCTAACTTAGGCCTAACATTGTAATCGTTAAGCATTTCAAAACGTGTCCATTTGTAGAACACGATAAAAGTATTTTTAATGTACCATTCCAGTGGTAAATTTTCAAAGGTTATCTTCTCTTGAATGTCCTATAAATGAACACTGGCTAAGCAAAACCTCGATATTTCTTGACCATTACCAATGTGATGGTCAAACCAGTCAAAAAGGTTCTCTGCAGAGGTGGTGAATGTCCACTTGCAGGAAAAGAGAGTAACTTTTGCTAATTTCACAGGTACCCTTACAAAACTAGTCTTTTCTTGGCTTGCAGAAATTATAATTTTCTTTAATTGATATAGCATAAGTAGCATTTTACGTGCGTCGAGGAGATCATTGGCACAATGGGATGGGGTTAGGGTGATGGTTGTTAAAACTAAATGAAAGTCAAGATTCGATTACGCGAACATTTCCGTGCGTCTCAATAATGAGAGCTGGGCAGCTCCAGAGGCCATACTTGAGTACACTTGATAGTTGTCATAGTAAACACTTGCGAGAAATCACGAATGACATCGCGCTACACAGCGTAATCTCTAAGACAGCATTTTACAAAGTGTGCAGCACAGCTATAAATTACACTATCTGTGAGGGTAGCGCAACAGCAATGGTCAATGTTTGGACATATTCTCCGAATGCCAGCAAACAGGCCCGCAAAGAAAGCACTTTTGCATTCAGTACTGGGTGTCAAGTATTTTGTGATTAAAACTGATTGCAACTGAATGAAGTGTACAATCCTGTCAGCCACAAAACACGGTCAAAACGGACAAAACACAGTAACGACCCAGATTTGATAACAATTTGAGAGAGAGAGAGAGAGAGAGAGAGAGAGAGAGAGAGAATTCGAAATTAGTCAAATAAAATAACACTGATTTAAACATGGTTAACTGATTTTACTAGGAATGCCGACTCAAAATATCGAATGGACCAATTATTTGACCACCATCTCCTAGTCAGTACCTATTGATAGCGCAATTCAGAAGCTATTAGGCAAATGCCAAGGTTCTGGAAGAGCAGATGAAAGGGGAACTGACGTATTTTAATCACGCCGTGTAAGCTACTGATAAGTACCGCTTTTAAAGCCAATCTTCAAGATGACTGTCATATAGCCGCTGGCCATATTGGATTTCGAATTCGCAATATTGCTAAAGCTAGGCTAATATATCTAATGGAACTGAATTTTTAGAACGGCCTTAGACATAGTGGCATACTAGATGGTGGACACTTGTAACTATGCTCCACCCATTTCTAAATAGGCTCGGCCCAGGCTGTGTCCATGTTGATCGATCGAACCATGAACTCAATGAACCTCAATTTTTTGAAAACTATACAGGCAAGCTGTTGAATATTTTGAAACTAATTTGACTTGGTGCCGTTGATGCCATAGATAAAATATTCAACAGAATGTTTATTAAAATAGTAAGTACATACAATTCGTACAATTTGATGGACTATTACGCCTTTATGCCGGACATAGATACGCCATTCATAACTCAAATGAGTATGACGTCAACCTACTTGTGAAGTAATACATTATGACACACTATATTTGCCTGGCAGATTGGTTCCTTTATTTCTAGTTATGCCCCCTGATAATGCAGATTGATGGGCCGGGACTGGGCTCATAGCTGGCCAGATTGGCCTGGCAATTGTCCAGTCGTGACCCCGTAACCTGCGTTATCAGACTAAAGATAATGACATTGCTGATGCATTCTATCAAATTAGACCTTATCGTATTAACCTTTTTGTGTCTGTGCAGCAGTACACATAATGAATAATTGTGTCTGCAATGAATCATAAATATGTTAGTGCAATGTAGTACCTCTGTTAGACTCAGACAAACATCCATACCACAATAATGAAACATGTCATGGCACTAAATTCTTCAATTATCTCCTCTGGCAAATTGGTGTCAATATTATTGGGACACGCTTTACTTGTATCCCATCTGTGAGAGAATCAATCGAATGTAGGACTGGGAATAAAGTAAATTACCCTGCTAATTCATGTTACTGGGCCGGTACTATACCAATATCCGGAGCATTACAGCCTGGTATTGATCCGGTAGCGGCCTAGTAATCTGCGTTATTGGGGTATTATTTCATTATCATTGGTATGCGAATAGGGTAGTCACCATCGGTGCACAATGTATAATACGCTCATGTTATATTAGGACAATAAATGTTACCCGTACACTGACACGAATCTTTGCCGTATGGTATGGTATTTAGCGAATGTATAGATGGAAAAATATTCATAGAAGAAGACAACAGGTTCGAGTTAAATTACAAAATATTCATCAATATCTGTTACGTATGGTTGTCTTATATTATCATAAAACCATTTCTGAGTGCCAGATCGACAGGTATTTGTGCCCTGGCACCCTAAATATTTACTGAAACAGTGGGATATTGAGCATGGATAACCTTTTAAAAGGGGAAACCCCATCTTATTGAGCAAGCACGAGAAGCCGTTGGTGCCAACGGTTACCACGTACGCAAAGGACGTCACAACATCAAGTTGCTAAGTGTTTTTCGATCAGAACTCAAAGAACGTAATCTAGGACCACTAAAAACGAGAATGAACCTAAATGTGCGCAGGAGGCTCGCAGTGGACAAGACCCAGTGGAGAAAGTTGAAGAAAACCCATTTACAATTCAATACAGATTATGTTGAATATTCCGAAGCTCATAGTCAAATTAGTTTGAAAATATTCAACTCTTACCTGTCCATTAAACTTGAAATTGAGATTCTGTGATATTCAGATAGCACAGTGCTAAAATTAACAAACAATTACCTGCCAAATCGCATAACAAGAGTAGAGACGAATTGACCAGGACGACTGCATTTAAGATATATTGTCATATTTCATTAATCATTTCCAAATATAGTGGCAATTGATGTGTGTATTGAGACCAGAAGCGTGTTCCAAAACACAAAATCTCCAAAACGCTTTGTGTATGTACACCTGCGCGTGGAGTGTTGTCGTTTGCAGACATCAGTGAATTCGAAAACAACCGAATATCACAGTTTGTAGGTTTAGCAAAGCGGTTTCTGAAGAGATTGTAGTTCTGGTGAAAGCTGTTGCATTCTTTGTCACCTGATAACACAATAACATAATGTTACGTCTCTCAGCTCCGAATATGCGACCCTGCATCATCACCAATGCCAGATTCATTCTATGGTGAATTTCGCACAACTATAAACATTCCAGCAAGATGGCTACTCTTCCTATGCAGAGACTTCAACTCTAAACATGGAAAACTAAGCAAAACAGACAAACAAACATGGTTTGACCCGTGAATTGGTTCCTAAGGAATGGGCAAACGCAATATTAATGGAGCTGCATTAACCGCCTTCACACACGTATGGTTTATATGCATCACACACTGCCCTTCAGCATCTCTGTCGTCATCGAACAACATGAACAGGATACATGAACAAGAAGAAAACTAAAACCAGACAAAAGAAGCTTAATTAAATTGACTAAATACTGTGTAATGTGAAGGCAAATACCTTACTCCAAGACAAAGAGATCCTACCGTGGTACAGACGGTAATTCCATCCAGAAACCAGTGATTACTTGATTATTGATTGGTTAAAGTGTCTCATCTACAAGCGACTCTCAAAACAAAATTCAAGGCCAACTATGACCTCTCAAATCTAATTAAGGACAAGCTAGGGACCTGGTCGTATAGGAAAACAGTAATTGAGCAGATGGCCATGGTTGACATCAACGGTCAAAGCAAAGTCTTAAGCTTTCGAACCCGAAAGGCCACAACACCAAAATCCTTGACGATTTAAAAAATATTCTGTTGAGTATTTTGAAACTAATTTGACTGGCAGCTATTGCTGCCTATGGCAGTAACAGGTTCCTGTCAAATTAGTTTCAAATTACTAACGTGTATGCTAGTTTTAAAATTACGATTCTGGGAATTCAGTTTTCAAAGGGTTACCATGTGTGGACTGCTGCTATGCACAGAAGCGTAACCAGGAATACCAACCACAGGAAATCCTATGATTGTGTTCCAGCTGTTATCAAGTTTGTCTGAGCAACAAAAAGCACTGTAACAACGTAGATCTCAATGTAGTCGAAATGAATGCCAAGCTGAACTCTAAGACAGAATCGCAATAAGATTATGCGCCAAAGCAGTAAACGATTCTAAAAGATTGTAATCAGAAACAGATGACCTGGTATACGAGATTGCCTCCACCAATGACTGCCGAAAAATGTTCAGAGCAAGCAAAGCATTAAAATCAGCAATCCCGTGTTGTACTTAACTTTGCTAGCCACTTCATCGTCTCTCCCCAGGCTGGAACAATCAGGCAATGATTCAAGATAAGATCGCTGCCAGAGAACCATACTCAGGTTTGAAGGCCAGTTTCGGCCCTGCAAACCCGAACAACAAAGGAAGAATTTAAAAACCTTTAACGTCTCTAATGAATGACGGTGCATGCGGGTCTAACAGCATTAATAACGAAGTTCCTATATATGCGGATAATGCCTTTCCGACACAAATCGAACACATCATCAACTATGCCTTTGAACAACACCTCCCTCTCGATGCTATGCCAGAATGCACACTCATCGCACTCCCAAAGCCTAAGATACCACCCGGACATCTTTCCAACCTGAGACCAATAGTGATTTTAAACAGCATACAAGGAATTGTATCAAATGTGCCATTAGCTTGTGTCAGTGATAGGCTTGACAAATGTATTGGAAACTGGCAGAGTGATTTTAAGAGAGGACATAGCTGTGCTGACATAGTCTGGGCAAAACGCATGCTGACATCTGTAGTAGTATCAATTAGACCCATATTGGCAAACACAAAAATAAATGTTTGCGTCAAATCAATGTTTTCTTCACAGTTCGTAACATCAATAGGATGACAACACGGTGATGGTTTATTGCCAGTGCTCTTCACTTGATACCTCGCGGTAGCTCTATCATCTTGTCGAGAACACTCTACAAGTTCAAACCCTCCAATCTCAATGATAGTTACGTTACTAGAGATGGAGTATGCAGATGTTGATTTTATCGGCGATGATAAAGGTCGTCTTGTTACAGCACTTCCAATAGCTGCAGAACAGCTCAAGGCTGCACACCTCTTCCTGAATAAAGCCAAACAGAGTTCATCCTCGTATACCTATCTGACAATACAGAAATCAACGATAACGGTCCACCCACCCCGCCTCCGCTTAAGTCTGGGCACTAAGAGGTTGACGAGGAGCAGAATCTTAGGTTTCCTCCTCTGCAGCGCTACAGACATTGGATCTCGCTACCTAACAGGAAATATCCTGTTCATTTGGAAGTTGTAGTGTAGGGGCTCTAAATTTCCCATGAAAGTCAAAATGCTACATGTGTTTCCATATTGCTATGGAATTGCAAAAGCTGGACAATTCCAAAAAACCCTTGAACAAACTTGAGGCATGTTCCGGAAAACTTCTGCGAGCAATTATAAATCATCGCCAGTCACACAGTCTAATATAAAATGCAGCACTCGACACACTGTGTAACGACGAGCCACGCACTGTGACAGCAGCTCAACAAGAATGGTCTATGTTCTGCCATGTTCGTCGAAAGCCAGAAAATACGCCTTCGCAGAAAGCCTTCGAATTTGCAGTGGTAGGTGCTAACATGTAGCAGGAACGCAATGTACGCCACAACATCAACTTCCTAATGTACTAGGACCACTAAATACAAGAAAGAACCTAAAGGAGTTCAGGATACAAGCGGTAGACAAGACACACAATGTTGAAGAAAACCTGATTATAGATGAACGAAATTTGGACTTCTTCAGCTGCAGAACAAAGTCACTCCTCCTCCTCCTCCACGTCGTCGTCGTCGTCGTCGTCGTCGTCGGCAGCAGCAGCCACAGCACCAGCAACAGCAGCAACAGCAGTAGCAGCAGCAGCGGCAGCAGCAGCGGCAGCAGCAGCGGCAGCAGCAGCGGCAGCAGCAGCAGCAGCAGCAGCACAACCACCACCACTATGGTGTTAGGTCAAGAACAATTGTCAATAAATATCCCGGTGTCGCTATGGAAAACTAGCAATGGGCTGAGTCACATTTCAGGTCATATTTTCACCATAGACAGTAACAGTTTCCAGTCGAATTGGTTTCAAAATGGGTACGGTTTAAAGGGTTAATTTTCAGGTGAGGGTCAGACTTTATTTGTTGCTTGTTTTCCCTCAGCTCTGGCTCAGTGTCTGCATGATCATTACAGCTGTTGACTGGGCAATTACGACACAAATAATTCACCATTTTCTTCACATTTCCTGCCTTTTAACCGTTTAACCCTCATACCCGATTCTACAGTGGTCTTGAGAAATGTCTATTTTTGAAAATTTACCACTGAAATGACCGGCTCGATCACTGAGCAAGTCATTATAGTGGTAAAATCTAAAGAAATGCCTTCTCTTGGTCTCGCAATTGACATTTTCTATGAGAAAATTGAAATTCGAGTGTTAAAGGGTTTATCCGCGTTTATACCATTCACTGGGCCCCCTTTACTCCTATGGCTGTAAATTGAAGCGACATCATTGTTGATGATTTTAGCAAATCATAATGGCTTTGTAGCCCATAGACTACTAGGCCTATAGACATCTGTCTGGTCAAATTGTACATACGTATGTCAGTTATTTTCCACACCACTGAAGGCCGGTGTGAGTAGTGCGGTTGGTACCGTCTGTCTGTACGTGGGTGCGTGCGTGTGTGCGCGTGTGAGCGAGCGGGCGGGTGGTGGGTGGGAGGATGGGTGGGTCGGTCGGTGCGTGCGTGCGTGCGTGCGTGCGTGCGTGCGTGCGTGCGTGCGTGCGTGCGTGCGTGCGTGCGTGCGTGCGTGCGTGCGTGCGTGCGTGCGTGGGTGCGTGCGTACGTACGTGCGTGCGTGCGTGCGTTCGTTCATTCGTGCATACGTTCGTGCATGTATGTGTGAGTTCGGACGTACGTGCGCGTGAAAGTGTCCATGCGTGTTTGTACGTGTCTTTTTGAGAAATATTGTGATAAGGTATTCTTGAAAACGTGGATTTTCTTCAGGCCTCGTTATAATATTCACTCTCCTTAATTACTGGTGACATGGACATCACGCGCTCTTTATTATTATCCTTATCATGATTATAGTTTGTGATTTAATGGTGTGTCGTAAATTTGCAAGGATTAGACTTTTGTTATAATATCATCGAAAACGAATATTGCTTTAATATTTATAGTTGTACAGCTGATATATTGCATCCGGGTTCCTAAGCTAGTATCTGTTTAGCCCGTTAACCCACATTCAAGAAAATTTCAATTTTTCTATAGAAAATGTCCATTTGCAGACAAAGAGAAGACTATTTTTGTAAATTTACCACTGGAATGACTGGCTCAGTTATCGAGCTAGTTATTCCAGTGGTCAATTTTCAAATATAGTCTTCTCTTGGTTTGCAAGTGTACATTTCTCAAAACCACTGCAGAAGCCGTTTTTGGCTGATATTAGTGTTATAGGGCTACCACGTCTGGTGTCAGAAGCGCCTCAATGCGCTTACAATTTCCAGCTAAGCTACTAACGCTTTTTACGCGTGTTTAAATCGATTTGAACCTTTGAAAACTGAAATCCCAGAAATTTAATTTCACGATAACTAACGTACAGACAAGATGTTGATTATTTTGAAACAAATATTACTAGTGCTGTTACAAGCTAAATGATCAATGAATGGCGTCTCTATCTCCGTCGTTAAGATTTAAATGTCCGTCAAGTATACGAATTGTATGTGTTTACTATTTAATAAGCAACCTGTTGAATACTTTTAAACAAATTCATAGACTTAGGGACAGGGGACGGGGCGAGGTGCCGGTGCTCCCATGTTTATCCTCTCCCATAGTGTATCGCCATAGAGCCCACTTGGTTTTCAACACACCCATAGTTTAGACCCCCAGGTGAAACACATTCCTACACCCCTTTAACTTGACTGGGGTGATATTGATGCCATCGGCAGCAACAGCGCCCAGCCAAATATGATTAACATTATTCAACATGTCACCTGCATAATTGGGATTCTGTGAATTCAAAGTTCAAACGGTCCCAAACACAGACAAACGTGGGTGAGGCTTAGCCGCAAATTGGCGATGCCTCAGTAGAAATAGAAACTTATCTTCTTTAGCATTTCTCAAGACTACACAGTCAATCAACCTGCCCATCAATACATTTTACAAACCTCGGATTTTTTTTAAAAGAAAGAGGAAATAATCTCATATCGAATGTTGTTTAGCGCAGATAGATGATAACGCAGCCATCACATAACATTTGCCTTCAGACGATTAACAATTATCAGCCAGACGAAGGTTGTTTGAAATTAACATCCTTTTTATGTTTACCTGGACAAAATCATAATGAAATAATAATTATTCATGAATAATATATGTAGGTAATACAATTACTATCGGGACTCGGGTATTCTCACTGCCCAGGGCACTCTTATAGTGATGTTTTTATTCTACCGTACAATAGCGTGTAGCAACTGAATACAATATATAAATCGTTCCAACAGCATACCTTGGAAATACCTGGCTGATTAGTTTCAGTCTGCAAATCACGATTTCTACATTAACCCTTTCATTGCGAAGACGGCCAAAACTGGCCTCTCTGGTGGTCTTGCAGGAATGTTCGTTTGCTGTCCAAGAGAAGACCATTTTTGAAAATTAACAACTGGAATGACTGGCTCGATAATCGAGCCAGTCATTCCAGTGGTAAAAATTTAAAAATAGCCTTTTCTTCGCCTGCAAATGGATATTCAATGAACACAGAATTTAATTTCCTTAAACAAATTTGCCATGAACGGGTTAAAATAAGTATCACATGGACCGGCCATGTACTGGTTATTACATGGTATATTTAAGGGCGATATTGTCAAGACCATATTGGGGAAACTCAGCTTGATATTTTCAACTCTGATGTCTCCAAAAGCAATTTCAAGATGAGCAATAATTCGAAACTACATTGACTGCTTTAGATTTAAGAAGCGTCCAGTCAAATCAGCGTTAATGTTAATCCATTGTCAAATTTTTCAGTGTCATACCAGGTCTGTCTCTGCAGCATTTTCGGGATTTCAAAATAACTCATGAAAAATTGATGGATTTATTTCTCGCAAGGCCACGCCCATTTCTTGCTAGCCAACGCACATTTCTAACTATACCACGCCCATTTATTGCTAGACTACGTCCATTTCTAACTAGACCACGCCAATTTCTAGCTAGATCACGCCAATTTCTAACTAGACCACGCCAATTTCTAGCTAATCTCCGCCCAATGTGTACGAGTGTTGGATCGATGTATACTTCGGACCTTGAATTAACGGTAATTATACAGCAATACAGGTAAGGTTTTGGATGTTTTGAAACTAATTTGACTGGGAGCTGCTGCCATGGCAGCAACAGCTCCTAGTCAAACTGGTTTCAAAATCTTCAAGAAAATGTTTATTAAATTGTAACTTCATCAAAGATATACAATTCTGACACTTTGTTGACGGACTTTTTGATTTTCGTGACGGAACATCGTGATTTTAATTGTGACGTCAGTTAACAAGTGATGTATTTTAATCACGACATCACGACAGATCGGATCCTGATTCATCCATCAATTGCAAAATATCTAACAATATGGTGCTGATTTTCAATGTGGCATTTTGTGGCCGGACAGAAGCCACACCATCCTTTGATATTCGATATTGGGGGGTACGATATATCGATATATTCCGATTCTGTATTCACTATTTATCACGACATTACCTCGGACGATTTAGTACACTACTATATTCTAGATATAAGTGTTTTTGGTGGTTATCTCACAGCAGAATATGATAAACATGTCTCATCGTCAGTGTCCTTGAACGCACGCACGCACGAACGCACGCACACACCCAAACACCCACGCACGCACGCTCACACGCACGTACACACGTGCACACACACGCACGCACACACGAACGAACGAACGTACGCGCCCACCCACGTACACACGCGCGCACGCACGCACCCATCCGCCCTACTGCACACGAACGTTCGCACGTAAGTCTTGTAATAGCTGTTTGAATAGGTTAATCTCTAGGCTAATCATTTCACCAACGCTGTCAATCAGTCTCCTCATAGTACGGGAAAAAACCAGTCAATGTTTTAATCTGGTCTCGCGAGTGTGTGTGCTCTAATCTGGTCTTGGGGTAATGTTCATTTGCTGTCCAATAGAAGCCTTTTTCGAAATTTTACCACTGAAATGCCTGACTTGGTTATCATTCCAGTGTAAACTTTCAAAAATAGGCCTGAATCTCTTGGCCTGAAAATGGATATTGGATATTTGGCTATCGGTAAGAGTAGTGTCCAGTGAAATCAGCGTTAATATTACATTATTGTCAACATTTTTATGACATCAGGCCTGTCTATGCAGGACTTTCGTGATTTCGATATCGCTCATAAAAAAATCAATATATTTATTTCTGGTTAGACCAGGCCCATTTCTAGATAGACCACGTCCATTTCTAGATAGACCACGCCCATTTTAGTCAAAACACGCCCATTTATAGCTAGAACATGCCACTTTCTACCTAATCTCAAACTAATTTGTACGAGTGTTGGGATCGATTTATATATTTTGGACCTTGACATCCCACTTGACTACATTGGAAGGTACGATATATCGATATATTCCGATTTTGTATTCACTTATCACGATGTTATCCTGGACGATTTAGCACACTAATATTCTAGATATAAAAGTGTAGTTATCTCACAATAGAATATAATAAACATGTCTAATCGTGAGTCTCCTGGACCGCACTCACACACGTACGCACGCGTGCCTGTGTACGTATGTCTTTGTAGCCGCCGGGGCACGCGTGGCTCCGCCGCTACTGCTGCCGGGCGGTGCTGCCGCTACAATTGCTGCCGCTGCTGCTGGTCAGTCAGCCTCGGGGTTGGGGAGCGGTCGCCGCGCATCTCCGGTGTCCACAAACACCGACCTCCAGGGCCGGTGGAATGTTCACGTTCCAGTGGGCTCATACAGCCATTGCTGCGAAAATTGAATACTACTGTATCGTCATGGATGTTCGTGTTCCAGGTGTGTCTAGCCGTCATTTCCGAAGTGGAAAGAACGGTGCTAGCACAATTTATTTTACTCAATAAAAGTAGCAAACGGTTTTGTTTGCTTGCTACCTAGGACGGTGCATGTAAAAACAAAAAGTGGTGTGTTAGTTTTATATCTCGCCAGCGGTACTTAACCGATCTAGTCATATATAGAGGGTTTCGAGAAAGGTACCTCTGTGGGGGAAAGTCCGGGCATGGCACCGTCAGTTGGTTTAATATAAACTATATCTGCCTCAGGCTGGCCAAAATTATTGGTTTGCGAGAGGAAAGTGCCTCGCGCGGGCCTCCATCACAGGAAAATGCCTACAACGCCGTAGCCGAGGAAGAGAGGAAATGCCAGAGCGAGTGAGCGAGCGAGAGAGAGAGAGAGAGAGAGAGAGAGAGAGATAGAGAGAGAAAGAGAGAGAGAGAGAGAGAGGTCCGACCATTAACATGCAGGGGGAAAATGGATACCCCTACCACTGGATTGGGAGGAAATATATGACGTTACCAACACCGTGGTATCTTGTGAGAAGGCAGCCGGTGGGAAGCCAACAATACACATGCAAGGAAAGAATGGAGGTACCCTCACCAGTCGTAGACAGATGGCCAGATAGACGTCCCACAATAACTATGAGGTGAAAAATGTTTTCCCCTAACACATAATGTTTAGGAATATAAAATTTTGTGGGAGGAAAGTGTCTCGCGCGGGCCTCCGTCAAAAGAAAAATGCCTTCAACGCCGAAGTGGAGGAGAGCGGTAAAAATGGCGGCCCCCTGTCTTACAAAGTTGAAAAAGATTATTATGTGTTTCTATCCTAATGTAGTTATTTAATGTTGGTATGTACGGTATACACATGATTGTAGTGTGGCCCTTTATTGAGGATCCGCATGAGCGGTTCTCGCCATCCCTTTAGTACGTCCTGCAGTACAGAGAGAAAAGTAATACGAAAAATACCATACTAATAATGGTTATAGTGTGTCAGGCAGCTCCAGCTTTCTGCAGGAACGGCATGGCCAAATTACATTTACTTGCGGTGTGCCATATCAGTACAACGCACGTGGCGTGTTTGATGGCTTATGCACCGTGAAGTAATATATTTGAGGCATAGCTATACGGTATATAGTTATACAGGATGACCGTAGTCATCCTAGGGACAGGGTTTCAATTTTATAAAAATAATAATAAGAATAAAAATACTTTTATAAAACGGTAGTAACATAATAAGTCTTCACCGTCGTCATGATTCTTAACGGTACAATTCCCACTTAATACATTTCAGCTGTACGCATGTGTGTTTACAGCAAAAGTCCAAAATTATCCCAGCAAGTATGGGACGCACGGTCGAACGGAACAGCCTGTTTTTAGTGAACACAAGATAGCAAAATGGCGTGGCTTGGTGGAACATCCCTATCAGTTGCTGGTGCTGGGCGAGCTGGTGATGCCGGTGCAGGTGGTGTGGGGATTGCCGAAACGGTGAAGGTCGGTGCAGCGGTGCTGCTGGTTCCTGCTGTATGGTTTGGATTGGATGCGGTGACGGTGTATTTTTCCTTCGTTTTGCTGCCGTTACCAATTGTCCAGCTGGTACCTGCGGTATTTTGAATATTTCTACAGTATGTTCTGTGCTTCACTTTTTCCCTGCATACGGACTACCCGGCTTAGTAGATTTGTGCAACATTGGATTATCAGCCGCAACGGTGGAGGTAATGCTGGTGCACTGTGCCGTGGTTTTTACTAATCTCTCAAGTTGTACTGTAGCCGAGACGATGCCACGAGTCTCCTTAGGGACGATAGTAGAAGCTGCTGTTGAACGGTGCAAAGCCAACTGACTTTGTGTTTCTGACACCTTTTTAGACGGCGCAGACGATTTCAATGTTCTGACAATTTTATGCATGGTATGTTTCGCTCGCGCCATGTATCATTTTCCCGTGGAAAGCATTCGTAACGGTGTTCTTATCCGTAATCTTGGAGCAAGAACGGTCCACTCTTCGTGTTCTTCACCGGGCTCCAATACAACAATGGATACGTGATTCTTGGATGATGAAACGTGTGTTATACCATAACGTGCTGCAGTGTAAAGGTAGTTACCCTGGTGGCATAAGGCTCTCTGACGTAGATGGTCCAGTTTAAAATGAAGCGGCAGGTCGGCGTTTCTAGAAAATTCTTTCTGACAAGGAACGGTACCGCTCGGTGCCCAAGTGCACTGAAGCCGTTTGGTTGCTGACTGCGGAGGAGGAGTTGGATCCTCGTCGGAGTTTTCCGATAACCGTAGATCATCTTCAAGGGACATCAGGCCATTTTATAGCCACACCGCACATCTTTATCCCAACTGGATTTTGCACCGACTTTTACTTTTCAAACATTTTTAACTTAATAATAACAAGCTGACAATATAAAAAGCGGAATTTGGTTTTCAACACTAAAGAGGCATATTGCCGTGATCTTTCCCTGCGTTGATTTGATGGGGAAGATTAAGTTACGGTGCGCGATTTCCTCCTTTTATAGCTTTTGGTGACGTCACAGTAGGGCGGATGACCACACCTGATCTTTTTCAATGGGTGATTCGACCATTCCACCTGTGAAATTCTGTATTCTCTCCCAGCATTATTGAACAGTTATTTTTGTTTAGGCAGGGAGAGACTGTGCATATTAGAAGCCAAGGGGAACACTTACTCCATCCTGTTATTAAGGGATCACCGGCTTTCAGGTAATAATTACGGTGAGCTATATTATTCTCGCGTATGCCTACCCTTTAATTAGAGTGAGGAGGTTTTCTGTTTGGATGCTTATAAACTTGCCTAATTCTGTCTTAGGCTGGGCGGCTTGTGGGGGTGGGTGAGAGCGTGGTTACGTCAGCAGCCCTTGGGCTCTGCCTTATCACCTTTCAACCCCTCTTCTGCTGGCGTGGTAGGGCAGCATGTGGTTTGACCGTCTCTTTGTTTATAGCGCTTAAAGCACATAGCAGTAAAACAGTAAGTGTTTGTAACGTGGTAGTTTGGTAGTTCTACAATGTTAGTTAGACCGAAACTTTGAATTTCTCTATAGTGTGGACCGTTTATAGTACATTGTCCGATAAGAAAATGACGACGTGCCAGGTCGTTATTTATGGCGGTGGTGTTGGTTTTCATCCCAGCATTTTATTCAGGTGTTAGTACCTTTTAGTGCTATGTACAAAACATATTATTAAACCCTTGCTTTTGCCGGGTATGCGTGTATAAGAATATTTTGAAATTCTCTCGGTGCTTTGACTGTTTAAGTTTTGATGCTGCTTTATTCAGCCCGCTATTCGCATGCATAATACTTTTTTAGTTCTTAATCAAAGGTATAACAGTCTAGCTGATTGTGCCGTCTTGTCCTATTTTCCTGTCTTCAGTAAGTCCATGTCTTACAAGTGTCAAGTCACTGACCGGGTTAAGCGTGTTTGTTTTTAAACGGTATGAGGACGGCCAAGCATCCCTCTCCCATAGGATAGATAGATAGTTTATTGCAAAAATCCAACATGAGGATACGGCAATACAAGTACAATCGTATAAATAAACAAGATATATGAAACAACTATAGGCCCTATATAAATAAATAAATAAACACTACTTAATTAAATATATACATATTATACAAAGCAATAGGCAAATCGCGTCCACAACGGATTAGCTACTGCAAAAGATTGATCCATATCAAGTTATGCGCCGGACATTTGCAGCCAAACCCACGTTCTGAGCGTGTTTGGATCGATTTATGTACTTTGAACCCTGAGGTCACAGGATCCCATTTTTTTTCAAGGTGACTGTACAGATAGGTTGCTGAATATTTTGAAACTAACCAGACCGGGCGCCATTGCAGTCTACGAGTGCACCAACACACAGCCGAGCTAGCCTCAAAATGCAAACAGAATGTTCATCAGATACTAATTAACCATTCAAAGGATCTGCAAACTTGACGGACTTTTAAATGATTATGGTTGAGTTAAATCCGTCATTCGTTAGGTAGTTTGATTGTGACGTCAGCCTACATATGGCGTAATTGATTGTGACGTCATATACTTGAGTGACTGATCGGATCTCACCATTAAAGATATTTATGAGCAACTGTTATATTAGTATACGGTTTTTATAAATCTTACGATGAAGTGGGGAACGTTACCTCAAGGCATTTCGTTTCTCCATAATGACGTTGACAAATTTTAGAATCATTTTAGATATGTCTGTAGAGCCACGATTGCATGACATTAAAAAGACAAATATATCTTGCTCATTTAAAGAATCAAAGTTAGAACAGCTAGACAACTCAGAAAATAAAGAATCCCTAGCTTCCTGGAATGTAGGACATTCTAAGACAAAGTGTCTCTCATCTTCTACTTTATTTAGATTGCAAAGATTACAGAGTCGGGACTCTACAGGTATCTTGGGCCGACAGTATCTATCTATTTCGATATGCAGACAGTGAGCGCTGAGCCTTAGCTTTGAAAATTCTCCGCGCTTTAAAACTATGGGCTGTGAGAAAAAATAATTTTCAGGATTAAAATTATCTTTAAAAAGCTTATAACAGCGCAATTTAGTGGTTTTCTCGGAGTCGGTTATATGCCCTATCCATACAAAAATGTATTCATTCTTGATGGTGTCCTGAAATAATTTAATAATTTTATGTCTGTATAATGATCCCTGGTTTTCCCAAACCCTAATTAGATTGAATTTCGACAGCAGGAGCTGAATACACGGGAACCAATTAGTATCATCTTTTAGTGAATATGATTCTATGTATGCCTTCCGTACAATGGAGGACGAATCGGCGTTGCATAATCTAAGCCAGTATTTCATGGCTTGTGGGAGAAGGGTTATTAACGCGGGAAATTGGCCCAGGTCACCACGCACAGCAGCATTTACTGTTCGCTTGCCAACGCCTAGCAAATACTTAGCAAATTTGATAAGTACCTTCTCCACAGGTATAGAATCGCAGAGTTGAGGAAGGTTAGACTGGGTCCGTCTGCTAGTGTAGAAATGACTCCATATTTCACTGCAGTAGCGTACAATAGGCATTACCAGGCTGTTAAAGAGGCTATGAGCAGATACTATGTTATTTCTAACATTAATAGTTTTGAGCTTGAAGAGTGCTTTTGATGCTTGCTCCTGAAGTCTTGTGCACGCACGTTTAAAGTTTCCTGACGCGGTAAACACTATGTCTAGGTAACAGTAAGAGTGTACTATTTCAATTGGCGATCCATTAAACAGAAAGCCGTGTTGGTTGATAAGTCTACCAGACTTATTGAAAACAATTACCTTAGTTTTGGCGAGATTGACTGTCAAGCGCCACTTAGCTTGAAGAGTGCTTTTGATGCTTGCTCCTGAAGTCTTGTGCAAGCACGTTTAAAGTTTCCTGACGCGGATAGTTTGTTCATAGCATTTTGAAGGCCTGAGTATGATTTCGAAACCAGAACAAGATCATCGGCAAACATAAGACAGTTAATATTCGTATCATGCAATGTTATCGGCTCGCAATCGTTGAAAATATCAGGCAGGTCTGCCAAAAAGAGATTAATAACAGAGGGCGTGATACACAACCTTGTTTCACACCTAATCGAGATGAGATGGTCTCACTAAGCGAGCCATTAACCTTGACTGAATAAAGTACATTAGAGTACATAATTTGTATAGCGGCCAAGAAATTACCCCCTATGCCCAGACTAATAAGTCAACAAAGGAACAGTATAGTCGCTGCTTAGTGTGTTTGTTTATAAACTTATCTACTATAGTTGTTAAGGCGAGTACATGGTCAGATGTGCGATATCCAGCCATATAGCCGATTTGACATCTGGTTATCAGTGAATGGGCATCTGAAAAAGTCGATAGCCTATTTCGTAGCACAATGCAAAAAGGCGTACACAGATTGCCCCCTATGGCAATGCCTCTATAGTTGCTCGGCTCACACGGATCACCCTTTTTATGCAGTGGAATTAAAATGTTACAACACCACGAGTCAGGGAAGCAACCGGAAGTCAAAATAGTGTTAAATGTTTTGCGTAGCACGGGTAGTATTTCTGTATGACCAGACTTCAACATTTCATTTAGAATCAGATCGAAACCAGGTAATTTACCTGATTTAAGATTCCTTATTGCTTTAGATATTTCATCGCAAAAATTGATTTCATTAAAGAAATCGCGTTTATGCTTTTTCAATGAAGTCGTCCATAATCTCATCCGGGTCGCTGTTGCCAGCACTCGGTACGTCGTTAAGTAATTTCGTAAAATGTGCCACCCACTCGGTCGTGCTGATAGCATGGCCAGCTGAATTTTTCTTGCCAATGTCCCTCAACTTATCAAATAGTGACCAGTAAGCTTTGGGACTGTTGCTATGAAGGGCATCCATTTGGGAACGAATGCGTTGTTTGAACTCAAATTCTTTCTTGTTCAACATGCTCTTATATCGTTTACGTGGTGAGCGAAATTCAAGAAGCAGCTACTTATTAAAAGGATCAGAACGAACTTTGCTACCAGCCTCTTTTAGATCTTTAAGCAACTGCTTGCAATCAATATCAAACCAGTTTTTCCCTTTTGATTTATGCGCATGGGCTGAATTTCGATTTGTGCGTTTTGGTTTAATTGCAGCAGCTTTTGCAGCAGTGATAATGATGTCAGTAACAGGTTGAACGGTGCAATTAACGTCACATGACTGCTGCATACACTCTGCAATCATGTGTCTTACTGTGGGTGAGCACAACGCGTGCATGAATTTAATGTCGTCACCGGGTGACCATTTGAATTTGAGCAAGTCATGTCTAGGAGGGGTATCTTGGACGGATGAACTATTTGACCCAGTTGTGATTATGGCTGACAGCATACAATGGATTGAATAGGGGCCTGGGTTGTGGACATAAAACATTTCAACAAGTGATAACATATTTACATTAGCCAACATATAGTCAATGACACTTGGCATGCCATTGTGACTGTAGCATGTGTGATTACCCAGAGTATCACCGAGAGTACGACCGTTAAGTATGCGCATGGCAGATGACTTGCATAATGAAAGCAACTTCTGGCCGTGAGAATCTAAAGCATGACTATCGAGATTTCTTCTATTTAATGTGGTATCTGCTATGTATGTGTCATCGTATATGTCTATTTTGTCTGAAGCGTCTTCTAAGCAAAAGTCTGAGCCCAATTAAAATTAAAATCCCCGCACACAAAACATTGGCATATTTGAGAGTAACTGGCTATGTCATTTTCTATTAGTTCAAAGACATCGTCACATTTCTGGGAATATGCAGATGTAGCAGGGCTTACATAGGCAAATGCCAAGAAGAGGTCTGTGTCTAGATGAAAGAAAGATTTTGATAGTTTCAACCAGGTTACTTCACTCGAGGTAGCTGGAATTACTTTTATACCTGGTCTGTTTTCGTTCCTAATGCACACTGCAATACAACCATAGTTACGTGTCGCACGTCTGCTCGAGGGTTTTGAAAGATCGCATACCCCGATAACAGTCACAGTACCACAATATATGTTTACTGTTATTTGGAGATTATGTGCTGGCGATGTCTACGCTTTAGCTAGAGCTCCTAATAGTCCGTTTTAACTTTACCGTTTCTTTGCCAGATCTGAACCAATTTTATTTATGTTCAGCGTTTTGAATTCTCCATTGAATTCTGGTAATGATACATACCAAAATCATGAAGAACGGTCCCATATTACGGTATTGCCATAAAATCATCAACTATATACATAAGCTGCCAGTCTCCTTAGGCTAGCGCGCCAGTGTTTGTTTACCTCTCATGGTCGCACATGCGCATAGGGCCATCTCACGGACTGTCATTCTGCTCTCCTTCTGAATGACATATATGCGCGGGCCTTATGTGGCTAGTGGGGGGGGGGGGTTGGTTGGGCGTGGAGTATCCCCTACCGGGTCGTGTCGTACCCAGCCGAATGGGCCGGTACGTACCCGACAGGCCTGTCTGCGCTACATCTTAGAGATGCTATTTGAATAGGTTAATCTCTAGTCTAATCCCTTCACCAGCGCTGTGAATCTCGTAGTACTAATAAAATATGGTCAATGCTCTAATCTGGTCTCTGGGTGTGTGTGCGTGCCACTCAAATTATCAAAGGACGCAATTAACGAAAAGTTCTCCCAGTATGTAACTGACTGAAATATCATAAATAACTTAAATGTATTCTTAATCTTGACACGAAATTGTGGTTGATTGCCGTCCAATTAAGTAGGCAGCTAGTATCCGGAATCGAACGATCTCCAGAGTGGCGTGTATAAATATTTCGAAACTAATTTGACTGAACACTGATGCTCCCTATGGCAGCACATGATCCCAGTCAAATTATCCCAGTTAAACTCGGACTTCTGTCATATTTTGACATAAGTAACACCAGGTTCCTACTTGCATTTTATTTTCTACCCATTTCCTTGATTGATTTCTGTTTGAAATTCGCGGACATTCAATCAGGTCGGTATTTCAAGGTTCCTTGCGGAAATTGAGATTCAGGGAATTCAGGGATCGACCGATCCGAGCACCGTTGACGTGTGGGTGGAGCTTGGCTAGAGATGGGCCGGGAATAGCTAAAACTGGATCCCACCATTATCTGACATAATAATCAAATAATTCAATTCTTAGCTGGCGTCACATTCAACACATTCGCATCACATCACATTCACAATCAACATTGTGTAGCAATGTGTAGCTCCGTATCTAAACCAGAAAAATCCGTCATCAGCACACACCGAATACACCCCACCCCACCCCGGATAAAAGTACAGGGAATGAAGTCTTTTAATTATTCTATGAGGCCGGGCTGGTGGACAGGCTGGCAGGGAGATGGATGGAGCGATGAGTGAATATATAATGCATGTATGTGTGTATATGTATTTTTATTTTATTGACGCACTGGCAACGTGCGGCTTCAATTTCCATGTGCTAACTTAGCCGACAGTGATGCACCCGTTAGTTTAACTTGTTGATCACCATCTCCCGGTCGGGGGATCGAACCGCCATCCTGCAACTCCGCATAGCATCAGCAACCAGGCATCTTTCCACTGGACCACCGCACCAAGACTAAAAGTCAAGGATTGGCCGACCAACTTTCACATGTCTGATATACTGACACACTGACGATTCATATGGGACTATCTGTGGATGCATCTGTCACAATCAATCCTAGGCTTTTACGCCTATTGTACTCTGACTCCAGCACGGCTCTGGCAGTATATGTATTTTTATTTTATTGACGCACTGGCAACGTGCGGCTTCAATTTCCATGTGCTAACTTAGCCGACAGTGATGCACCCGTTAGTTTAATTTGTTGATCACCATCTCCCGGTCGGGGGATCGAACCGCCATCCTGCAACTCCGAATAGCATCAGCAACCAGGCATCTTTCCACTGGACCACCGCACCAAGACTAAAAGTCAAGGATTGGCCGACCAGCTTTCACATGTCTGATATACTGACACACTGACGATTCATATGGGACTATCTGTGGATGCATCTGTCACAATCAATCCTAGGCTTTTACGCCTATTGTACTCTGACTCCAGCACGGCTCTGGCAGTATATGTATTTTTATTTTATTGACGCACTGGCAACGTGCGGCTTCAATTTCCATGTGCTAACTTAGCCGACAGTGATGCACCCGTTAGTTTAATTTGTTGATCACCATCTCCCGGTCGGGGGATCGAACCGCCATCCTGCAACTCCGAATAGCATCAGCAACCAGGCATCTTTCCACTGGACCACCGCACCAAGACTAAAAGTCAAGGATTGGCCGACCAGCTTTCACATGTCTGATATACTGACACACTGACGATTCATATGGGACTATCTGTGGATGCATCTGTCACAATCAATCCTAGGCTTTTACGCCTATTGTACTCTGACTCCAGCACGGCTCTGGCAGTATATGTATTTTTATTTTATTGACGCACTGGCAACGTGCGGCTTCAATTTCCATGTGCTAACTTAGCCGACAGTGATGCACCCGTTAGTTTAATTTGTTGATCACCATCTCCCGGTCGGGGGATCGAACCGCCATCCTGCAACTCCGCATAGCATCAGCAACCAGGCATCTTTCCACTGGACCACCGCACCAAGACTAAAAGTCAAGGATTGGCCGACCAGCTTTCACATGTCTGATATACTGACACACTGACGATTCATATGGGACTATCTGTGGATGCATCTGTCACAATCAATCCTAGGCTTTTACGCCTATTGTACTCTGACTCCAGCACGGCTCTGGCAGTATATGTATTTTTATTTTATTGACGCACTGGCAACGTGCGGCTTCAATTTCCATGTGCTAACTTAGTCGACAGTGATGCACCCGTTAGTTTAATTTGTTGATCACCATCTCCCGGTCGGGGGATCGAACCGCCATCCTGCAACTCCGCATAGCATCAGCAACCAGGCATCTTTCCACTGGACCACCGCACCAAGACTAAAAGTCAAGGATTGGCCGACCAGCTTTCACATGTCTGATATACTGACACACTGACGATCCATATGGGACTATCTGTGGATGCATCTGTCACAAACAATCCTAGGCTTTTACGCCTATTGTACTCTGACTCCAGCACGGCTCTGGCAGTATATGTATTTTTATTTTATTGACGCACTGGCAACGTGCGGCTTCAATTTCCATGTGCTAACTTAGCCGACAGTGATGCACCCGTTAGTTTAATTTGTTGATCACCATCTCCCGGTCGGGGGATCGAACCGCCATCCTGCAACTCCGAATAGCATCAGCAACCAGGCATCTTTCCACTGGACCACCGCACCAAGACTAAAAGTCAAGGATTGGCCGACCAGCTTTCACATGTCTGATATACTGACACACTGACGATTCATATGGGACTATCTGTGGATGCATCTGTCACAATCAATCCTAGGCTTTTACGCCTATTGTACTCTGACTCCAGCACGGCTCTGGCAGTATATGTATTTTTATTTTATTGACGCACTGGCAACGTGCGGCTTCAATTTCCATGTGCTAACTTAGCCGACAGTGATGCACCCGTTAGTTTAATTTGTTGATCACCATCTCCCGGTCGGGGGATCGAACCGCCATCCTGCAACTCCGCATAGCATCAGCAACCAGGCATCTTTCCACTGGACCACCGCACCAAGACTAAAAGTCAAGGATTGGCCGACCAGCTTTCACATGTCTGATATACTGACACACTGACGATTCATATGGGACTATCTGTGGATGCATCTGTCACAATCAATCCTAGGCTTTTACGCCTATTGTACTCTGACTCCAGCACGGCTCTGGCAGTATATGTATTTTTATTTTATTGACGCACTGGCAACGTGCGGCTTCAATTTCCATGTGCTAACTTAGTCGACAGTGATGCACCCGTTAGTTTAATTTGTTGATCACCATCTCCCGGTCGGGGGATCGAACCGCCATCCTGCAACTCCGCATAGCATCAGCAACCAGGCATCTTTCCACTGGACCACCGCACCAAGACTAAAAGTCAAGGATTGGCCGACCAGCTTTCACATGTCTGATATACTGACACACTGACGATCCATATGGGACTATCTGTGGATGCATCTGTCACAAACAATCCTAGGCTTTTACGCCTATTGTACTCTGACTCCAGCACGGCTCTGGCAGTATATGTATTTTTATTTTATTGACGCACTGGCAACGGGCGGCTTCAATTTCCATGTGCTAACTTAGCCGACAGTCATGCACCCATTAGTTTAATTTGTTGATCACCATCTACCGGTCTGGGGATCGAACCGCCATTATGCAACTCCGCATAGCATCAGCAACCAGGCATCTTTCCACTGGACCACCGCACCAAGACTAATAAGTCAAGGATTGGCCGACCAGCTTTCACATGTCTGATATACTGACACACTAACGATTCATATGGGACTATCTGTAGATGCACCTACCACAATTCAATCCTAGGCTTTTACGCCTATTGTACTCTGACTCCAGCACGGCTCTGGCAGTATATGTATTTTTATTTTATTGACGCACTGGCAACGTGCGGCTTCAATTTCCATGTGCTAACTTAGCCGACAGTCATGCACCCATTAGTTTAATTTGTTGATCACCATCTCCCGGTCGGTGGATCGAACCGCCATTCTGCAACTCCGCATAGCATCAGCAACCAGGCATCTTTCCACTGGACCACCGCACCAAGACTGAAAGTCAAGGATTGGCCGACCTGTTTTCACATGTCTGATATACTGACACACTGACGATTCATATGGGACTATCTGTGGATGCACCCGCTACAATTCACTCCTAGGCTTTTACGCCTATTGTACTCTGACTCCAGTACGGCTCTGGCAGTATATGTATTTTTATTTTATTGCCACACTGGCAACGTGCGGCTTGAATTTCCATGTGCTAACTGCGTGCGAGCGTGCGTGCGTGCGTGCTTGCGTGCGTACGTGCGTGTGTGTGTGTGTTTATATATATCGGTGTATATACAGTACGGCTCAAGAATGACTGAGAATCTTAACAAAACAAATAAAATGTACAGTTGAGTGTTTGGCCACAGTTAGATTGGTGGATATGGCTGCCCAAGGCAGTGGTGCCCGCCGGTCCATCCGTGTTCAATTCATTCAACAGAACATTTCTTACGGACAGTTCTCTACTTTTGCTTTGTGGACGTGTTGACTTATCTATGAGCTGTAGTTTTATGCTCGTGCTAATTTAAATAATATGATCACGCTCTTCCCGAGCGACTACCTTGAAAACTGATATAAATAATACTGTCGGAACCCTTTCTCTTCAACCGCCGGTCTTACCGAACCAACACCACCTTGGCTTACAGTACACCAATTCAGAATTATGAATGCCACCTACAATCTGTTATTATTTCTTACAATGTCACATAAGGAATCACTAATGTATTCATTCATGAGCTGCTACCATGTTAATGTTAGGGCTTAGAATCGCACTGATTCCAACTCATCTTGTCCTGAATTATATTCATGTATGTTAGCAATTTGCTTCTTTAGACACCGCCAAAAATGCTTCAAGCACTTAACCCCTGACCCAAAAGACCAAATGATATATACCTTATGCAATGTAAGTAATACTACGTTGGATAACTGATTTGACTGGAACCTGATGCTTCTTATGGCAGCCCCGGGCCCCTGTCAAATTCGTTCAACACCTTACCTGTATGGTTTCCTTGAAATTATATTATTCTGGGCCTAGGTTAGGCCACCACCCAAAATCCACCTTAGTTCACAGTATGCTACCTCAGAATTCTGGATGTTAGCTACAAACTGTTCTTATTTAATACCCAAAACGCCAAGCTATCTCACACGAACATTTTAATGTCTTGGTTATCTTTATCTCTTCTGGCTCTCACTCTTACGACTTTCTTACTGTTACTTTAGGAGTGCTATCTGTTTGTTGTTCACGTATGTATCTACGATACCACCGCACGTGCACATGGCTGTCTGTGATTTATCTAATTGACAATGGATAATGATATAACTAGTTACCGTGCGGATAGTGGGCTGTTTCATTGCCACTCTACTAAATTCACAGGTTACAGAGGCACATCCCCTTCCTTCCGTGAAATATTTAGGACTCTACGCAGCCCAGCTACCGCACTTTCATATCACCTGTCAAAATAATGTATCGGCTGTGTTAATAATCTACATGCTCCTTTCTCAGGTCGGTGATGTAGAAACTAATCCAGGCCCCACCACCAGTGGTGATGTTTCTATCGCTCACCTTAATGTATGTGGCCTTAAAGATAAAATCCATCTTATTGAAGCTAATCTGTCCCAGTTTGATATTATTGCTGTTACTGAATGTCACCTCAAGTCAAATATTAACACTAATACCATTAAACTGCCAGGCTTCCAGGAGCCGTATCGGAGGGACCGTCAGCAGGCGTGGGGAGGAGTATGTGTCTACATAGCTGAAAACCTTGCTACCTCCCGTCGTTTTGAATACGAATGTCCTAGCATTGAGAGGATATGGATAGAGATTCACGAGCGGCCTGAATTGCTAATGTGTGCCATTTATCGTCCACCCAACACGAGTGTCGATAAATGGCAAACTCTTTCTGATAATATAGATAATGTTCGTGAGTTAAATCCAAATAAAATTCTTGTCCTACTTGAGGATCTTAATGATGATCTGCTCAATACATCCAAGCACAATTTACAAGATATTATTTTTACACTAGGCTTCCACCAGTTAAAAACTGAACCACCTCGGCCTGTTGCAAACACATACTCGATCCAATTATTATCAACAGTGCTAGAGTAGTAAAACACAGTGGAATACTTGCACCCTTTTGTAGTGATCACACTCCTGTTTACCTGGTTGTAACATCTTCCATACCTAAGCGTAAATCCTACAAACGCCGTATATGGGACTATGCAAACGCTGATTGGGACTTATTCAGGGATCAACTACCCAACGCACCCTGGAATAACATTTCCGATGCTAATGGTATTGACATCTGGTGCCAGACAATCACCACAAATATTATTGATGCTGCTAATGCTAGTATTCCCAATACAACTATTACTATAAATCCCAATGATAAAGCATGGATGTCCAATAAAATAAAACATGAGATGCGAATTAGAGAAAAGCTATTTAGGAAATCAAGGAAAACTAAACAAGAGCAAGATGTGGCCAACTTTAAGAAACCTGGTCAACACACTAGTTCGTCAGCTAAACACAACTTTAAAGATAAGTTAGCTGAAAAGATTAAAAACGGACGCACAGGATCCAGACAGTGGTGGAAAATAAGTAAGTCCTTCTTAGCTGACACTAACTCTAATTTTAATGAACTGCCCCCTTTAAAACGTGAAGATGGCTCATTTACTTACGATTCTTCTGAAAAGGCAGATCTACTTAACCTTTACTTTTCTAATATCGCCACAATTGACGACACTACTGTCCACCTACCTCCTCTATCTCTGTATACGGAGAATACTTTAAACTCAATCACAATAACAAATTTTGATGTCTCAGATGTACTGTCTAATCTGGACACTTCTAAATACTGTTCTTGTTCTTTGATATTTCTAAAGCATTCGATTGAGTGTGGCATCGTGGATTTCTACAAAAATTGAGAAATTTCGGTATCTGTGGAAATTTACTGGCATGGTTTGAAAGCTATCTCGAAAACCGTTATCAGCTAGTAGTTATAAACGGCAATGAATCTACCTTACTTCGCTTGCACGCTGGAGTGCCACAAGGTTCAGTCCTTGGTCCCTTGCTATTTTTAGTCTTTATTAATGACATGCCCAGCGATATTTAAAACAATATTAGACTGTTAGCTGATGATACCTGCCTATATGTAATGTCTGATAACTTAGAAGCACACGTTGCAACAATAGACCATGATATTCGGATCATGACGCAATGGGGCTAACACATGACTTGTCGAATGTAATGCCTCCAAAACTACTAGTCTGTTTCTTTCTCTGCGTAATAAGCCCACTGTCTTTCCAGTTAAATTAAAAAATTATGAAATACTACCGTCAAACAACCATAAACATCTTGGCATCACCTTCAATAACAAAGGCACTTGGCG
>CM067362.1:55009413-55074413 GCA_034401795.1 Chaetoderma sp. LZ-2023a
TGTGGCATTAAACTTGACTAGCCATTGTTTCTACCAGTCAGAAATTTGGTTTAAATCTTTGTTTAGATCACACCTCGAACCAAATTTAATAATGCATAATGCATCACGCTATTCAACACTGATATTGCACATCGACATCCCCTCCTAGGGAATATAATCATAAATGTAGCCATCCATCTCCATTTTGCTCTGCTTCTCACAGACGCCTTTCTCATAATTCAACAACCCATAGCATAGGAACCGTCTATTACAGCAATCCTTTGAAACATTAACTCAATTGTTATGACGTAGAGCTACATATGGCTGGCTGGTTGTCTGATTGGTGGCAGCTCTTACTAAATTCAATGATAGAGACATGATTGAGTTTCAGTTGTGCACGTGATACAAATGTCGCGCGGATGAGTAGGGTTTATTTTGATGTCAGTGTTAACGAAAGCCATGGTTTCCGCAGAAAGTCGTAGACAGCTTGTATTTAAAGTGATATCAAAATTAGCACCAATCATGGCTCTACTACGAAGTGATTACCTGAATTCACCATGTTAGCTGCAAACATGAATCGTTCGTACACATTTCTCTACAACTACTGTTTGAATTTGCAATTTATCTAACCTTAATTAAATAGTCACATCAGCGGCGCAATGTGTGGGTTAATTTATCAATCAACTTCCGGACAATATCTTTGAAGATAGAATCATTGTGCTATTGGCATTATGCTCACATTCATTTCTGTCATCCACATTCTTCAAATAGAAAATTAAATTCTTGCTTTGAGAAAGGCGACTGAATAAGCATGGTTATAAAGATAATTTAATTAGCTATTGATTAAATGAGCTTGGCCAATGCAAGGAAATTCTCATTTACTGTTATTTCGACCTGTGGATCTCGATTGTGACTTAATCTCACTAGAGAAATGACAGATGGGTAAAGGTAATCTACTCTGTATAGACTGAACATAAATGAATACTGACAGTATAATGAAACATAGCATGTAATACATGTCTTTTTCTTTGAATTAGGGCATGATTCAAAGTTAGTACAGTTATCATTTTATTAATCTTGCCAAAATTAATATTGTTACGCTTCCAACGGATGAATCCGATCTGTCACTCACGTATCTGATGTCATAATCAAATATGTCACATGTTAATTGATGTCACAATCAAAATGGCGAAATTGAAGCTACGAAAATCGAATGTCCGCCATAGGAAAATGTAGGAATTGGATGTCTTTGATGAATTTATAATTTAATAAACAGCAACATCAACCAGTCAAATTAGTTTCAAAATATTCAACAACATACCTGTATAGTTACATCGGAATTAAAATTTTGGAATTCAGGTTGATTTCAACGCGAGGAAAACACTAATTTGAGCTTATCTAAAATGTATTCCTCTATTAAGTATGTATGTACGTATCTGATAAAATAAGATGCGAGACACACATTGATTTGGGATGTCACACTTTTACGGAAGTAAAGAATATCATGTTTATAGATTTATCTAACTGTTCTAGCTTTATTCTTCTGAGTAACCATGACAAATGTATCTTTATACTGACTTATATTGGAGTTTGATCAGATGTATTCAGTACTGTTCTTCAATTTGCTGCAAAATAACCGGGATTTAGTAAAGAAGAATGGTGGCTGATGAGATGGGGAATTGTCCCAGGATGGTTTGTATGAAGTGTTGCATAGAATTTGTTGTAGATGGTACATTAGACTATGGTGTGGATATACTCTACGGAGCATTTAGATACATGATTGCTGGGAATGGAGAGAGTGAAAGGGCGAGGGAGTCTGTGTGGATGAGGTATATGAGAGGGGTCCGATAGGAAGAGAGGTAGGGACATTGGGGGTATGGAGACGGGTGTGGTGATGGAGTGAGTGACACGAGAGGAAGACGAAAATAGAGAGTGAGAGAGGAAGTGAGAGAGAGAGGGAGAGAGAGAGAGAGAGAGAGAGAGAGAGAGAGAGAGAGAGAGAGAGAGGAGGGAGAGTGAGATGGAAAGCGAAAGGGCTGGAGACGGAGAGAGTGTGAGTTGGGAGAGGGAGGGAGAGAGAGAGAGAGCGGAAGGAGAGAGGAGAGAGAGAGACAGGAGAGAGAGATTGGGTAATATTGAGACGGGTGTGGTGATGGAGTGAGTGACACGAGATGAAGAGGAAGATAGAGAGTGAGAGATGAAGAGAAAGAGAGAGAGAGAGAGAGAGAGAGAGAGAGAGAGAGAGAGAGAGAGAGAGAGAGAGCGTGAGATGGACAGCGAATGAGCGGGAGATAGAGAGAGTGTTAGGTTGGGAGAGAGAGAGAGAGAGAGAGAGAGAGAGAAAGCGAGAGAGAAAGAGAGAGAGAGAAGGGTGGGAAAGCGAGCGAGGTATGTGTGTGTGTGTGTGTGTGCGCGCGCGCGCGTGCGTGCGCGCGTGCGTGCGTGCGTGCGTGCGTGCGCGTGCGTGCGTGCGTGAACGCGTGCATGCGTGCGTGTGCGTAATGAGAAATAATATCAGTGGATTCATTCTAAATTATATCAATGTTGTCATCATTAACATGTTTATATTTTCGATGATAATCTTGATGGTAATGAAGGATAGTGTTATTAATGAGCGAAAAATAGCTTAGTCCCAAACTTCCTCTCTCAGATGTAGCCTAAAACACCGACTAATGTTGTGACATTGAATTCAGGAATTCTTAGATCAAAACACAACCATGAAATGACAGTAACAAATTGCGGCCATGCCATTATATATCCTAGCTGTGTGAAAATTAATTGATTAGGTGTCTGACCATAATGCCATTAAACGATTGTTTTTATATCATATTGCCAATTTATATGTGGCACAGCTATGACTGAGCGTATTGACCAAGGCAGATACGCGAGTTTTTCCTTCTGATTGGTTGAAAAGTAAGACATGACAGCCACCATAGGCTTTGGAAATGTACCAACGTTTAAACTACTCAAGCCTGAATAGCTTTCTTTAGCGGCATGATAATAAGCTTAATATTATATTATAGTTTACGAATGACGTGTTAGATCAGCTGAACAACTATTATATGAAGTTAGCTCTCCTTTAATACTGCCTGAAACACTGCAAGGGCAAGTGGCCCAAAATAGAATAATAAATTGATTATTGTTGTTATCATCATTATGTAAGCGATCCCATTGTCGTAGCCCTCGTCGGCAGCGCGGCGGAGATGGTGTAATAATAATAATAATAATAATAATAATAATAATATTGTATTTCTACCGCCATTGTTAATGTACAAATAATCATCATATGCCTTTGTCACGGCCTGAGTGTAACAAAGAAAATACGAAGAAAATACGATTAGTCAATTAACCTTTCCGGGTTTGCCTGTACCCCGTCCGACTTTATCTAAGCTCCACCCACACCTTGCTCCTGTTGGTATCGATCGAACTCTGAACCCCATGACTATCAATTTCCATTTTGCAGTGCCCAATCAAATTAGTTTCAAAATATTCGACAGAATGTTTATTAAATAGTAAAGACATACAATTCATACGACGTGTCGGACTATTAAGCCCTTAAGACGGATTAAAACGAATCCGTCATGACATTATGAGTATGCATCATCTTACACGTCACGTCGTTGATTATGACATCATTTGACGTCATATGATGGATGAATAAAATGGAAAGGGCCATTATGATTGATGCGCGGTACTGATGAATAACCAGCTCAGAAAAATCTTCACTGGTACGCGGTGCTGAATAATTGTATCGTAATTTGCTACAGCCTGTTTCTCTTACCGTAATAGATATGACTGGCTGGCTGGTGTGTATCAGCGCTTAACCAATCTAATGATAGTGGCTAGGTTAAGTTTCAGGCATGCACGTGATACACACGTTGTTGCGAAGAGGACTGCGTGGTGTTTAGTCTGATATCAATGCTGATGGAAGTTGATGCTGTCCCATCGTCCTGCCGCACGGTCTCGCCCTCCCGATACGCTCTCGTATCGAGTCCTCGAACGGCGAAGCGATGTGAGTGGGCGTATGTTAGGACGAAGAAGCTGTCCTAACGAGGGATATCAAAATAAGCAACAGTTACAATAGACCTTTCAACTTTGTCAAACAATCCTCTGACGTCATAATCAATTTCGCTACATGCAGAACACATCATAATGAATGACGTCATGTATGACGTCGTTAAGTACGTCAGGAGCGCATAATTATTTGAAGACGGACTATGCGTTGTTGTACGAATTGTATGTCTTTACTGTTTAATAAATATTCTGTTGAATATTTTGAAACTAAGCGCTGTTGCGGCAACAGCACCCAGTCAAATTAGTTAAAAAATATTCAACGGCTTACCTGTATAGTTTTCAGAAAATGTATGGTTAGGGAATTCGGGGATCGACCAATCCCAACACGGCGAAGCGGGGTGGAGCTTAAATAGAGATGGGCGGGGCATAGATCAAACTGGAAAGTTCCATTCTACTATGAAGCGAATACATGAATTCAACACCTTCACTGTAACCGGTAAACTGAAACGCTGATCCAGTTTTCGCGATATGGGTCGAGTTGAATGTGCTATTTCTGATACCTTAATGGAATAGGCAGTTGCCGATGTAATGTGTGGTTTTATTTATGAATCAACTTCGAGACAAGAGCATTGAATGTAGGATCACTGTGCCATTGCGCGCTAACACTTTCCTTTCTGTCACCTATATTCTTTTGAACAGAAAATGGAATTCTTTTTTTGAGAAATGCGACTGAATTCATCCTTGCTAAACCGAACCTAGCCATATCATAGATAACGCAGCTTACTGGGCCGATGCTGGAGCTATATCGTTTCGATACTTTCAGTATCGGCCCGATATCGGTCCAACATCGACCCAGTAAGCAGCGTTATCAGGGATATATCTGTCTAAATATAGACATGAAATGATAATAATACATTTATTTATCAAGACAGATGTCAAAACCGTATTGCAACATATGACTATAGTATATTCAAAATATGAGATTGATCACCATTGAACAGCTCGTATATCAGGGATACCCTCTTTCTCTAAATAGGTGCCTGGACTTTGTCATAGTAGGTATTTGATGTTCTATTTAAACAATCAATGTTAGAAGGGGTTCCAATAGGACAAGGATACCGTGGACCATGGGCATACCCGCCTAAAATAGGCTGCAGCGCAGAGAACAAGGTCATACATCCTGGATTAATTTACATTTAACATGCGCTTCTGTAAGCTGGCACCTTTGTCATTGATTGTAGAAGCATCTGTGCTAATCGGCAGGCGATCGAGATGGAGAATGGACCTTTCCAGTTTTAGCTATGCACTCCGGCCTCTGGCTAAGTTCCACACACACTTCACCATGCTGGGATTGATCGATCCCCGAATGCCCTAACTATCTATTTCTTGAAAACTATACAGGTAAGCTGTTGAATATTTGTAACTAACTTCACTGGGTGCTGTTGCTGCCTTTGCAGCAACAGCGGCCAGTCAAATTAGTTTCAAAATAGTAGACATACAATTCGTACAACAATGCATTGTCCGTCTTCAAATATACGTTCGGGACGTAATTCTCTACGTCATTCATGACGTCATGATGACGTCATTCACTATGATGTCATTCTACACGTCATGTGGTTGATTATGACGATGGATGGATAAAGTCGAAAGGTCCACTGGGAATTTATCTCTAAGTATTTACCCTAATAAGTATGTCTCTAAACTATTGCGTGAAATTGTTGGTTATTGTAATGAGTTTTCGCATTCGTCCTTTCGCGTTCAAAAGGTTCATGGAGACATCCGATCTGTCACTCAAGTATATGACGTCATTATCAATTAGGTCACATGTAGGCTCATGTCACAATCAAGACATGTTATGAATAGTAAATCCGTTAAGTGTGCGAATTGCATGTCTTTAATGGATTTACTACTTAAGAAATGTCCTGTTGAATATTTTGAGACTAATTTGACTTGGTATTGTTGCTGTCATAGGCCCCAACACTACCCAGTTAAGTTAGTTTCCAGATACGCAACAGCTTACAAGTATGGTTACATCGAAAATGGGATTTTGGAATAAAGTATATACATCTATTCAAACGCGCGTAAAGGTGGGCGGGGCTTAGATAGAAATGGGCGGGGCATAGCTAGGAATCGATCACTCTCTTTTGTCATCAACTTATTTCATACTGGGACACACGAGACGTGTCTGAATATGCATCTATGTGGAATAATGTTTGCTTTGTCACCTCCACTTATCAATCCCCAAAAAAATTACAAAGCATTCTTAATTACAGAACGACCACCTACCCGAAGCTCAGGAAAATCCCGAGTTATGATACAATGATAAACTATAGATTAATCGAATGTTATATAAGATGTTTTTCTATTTATTGTTAAATGGATTGTATTCCAGGCGAGGTGCAATCAGTTTCATGCATTAGCACAACCCAAACTATGGAAGCATGTTCATTGCCATTGTTTGCCAACTATGAGCACAGATTGGTCCGGAGTTTCCAGTCTCAGTAGAGTGCTGTAGGTCCAGGGCAATCTCCTATGTATAATTCCTCATATGACACATCATATATTCTAGGAAAAATCAGTGACCGTGGTCATACATCAAAAGTATTTACTAGAAATGCAATCTGTAGCTAATTATCACTATGCTTATTCAGCACCTTGTAACGGTGATGCTTACTGTGGGTTATCCATTAATTCGAGACACCAATGCAAATAGACTACTAGTTTACAGACCATATGCTCAGACCTACAATCAATTAATTTTCACATTGCTACGAAACATATGAAGCGTATCCCCAAATATTTTGTTCCAATGTTTTGAGCAAGGAATTGCTGGATTCAATGTCACAACATGAGTCAGTGTTATCGACGCGTGTCTGAGCGAGGCGGCATAGCAATAAACTATTTTTCGTTTCGTCTCTCCCTCCCGTCTCTGTCTGTCTCTGTTTGCCTGCCTGCCTGCCTGCCTGCCTGCCTGCCTGTCTGTCTGCCTGCCTGCATGCCTGCCTGCCTGCCTGGCTGGCTGGCTGGCTGCCTGCCTGCCTGCCTCCCTGCATGCTTGACTGCCTGCCAGCCTGCCTCTCTCTCTCTCTCTCTCTCTCTCTCTCTCTCTATCTCTCTTTCTCTCTCTCTTTCTCTCTCCCTCTCGCCCTCTCCTCCACCCTGTCATTCACTGCCTTACTCGCTCACGCCTCTCTCCATTTCCTGTTATCCTTCACTTAGTCTATTCCAATCCTCTGCTCCTCCACCTCCCTCTTGCTCTGTCCACACTCGGTAATCACGTATGTGAAAGTTACTAATAGTAGGACATTCCAAAAGAAAGAATGCCTCGCTTTCTACCTGATCAAATGTCCATACATAACCCTCGTAGAGGGATCCATTGTAGCTAAGCTCGACTCACTTTCTCTCATGTTACGCCATTTCCATTGTGACGGCAGATGTAACATATTTGATTATGACATCAGATACGTGAGTGACTGATCGGATCCGTCCACTCGAAAACTAATCTGATTGGTTTTGATAATATTGATAAAATTATAAATATACTAAGTTTGAATCATGTTAGAATTCAAAGAGAGAAGCCATACATTACATGCTATTATTCATTATCAATCAATCTATGAGATTACAGAGTGGATTACCATCACACATCTGTCGATTTTCTGGTTAAATTATGTCCCAGCAGACAGTCTTAAGGCCAAATGCTATGGGAAGAACACGCCCTTGCTATTCCCAAGCTCGGTTTATCAATAGTTAATCAAATTACCTTCACAATCATGTTTATCAGTGATGAATTCGGTTACCTTTCTCAAAATAAGAATTCCATTTTCTGTTCAAAGAATGCATGTGCCAGGAAAGGAAATGAGAATCTGAGCGCACTGGCAATGGCACCGTCATTCTACATTCAATGCTCCTGTGAGGAAGTCGATTAATACATATAACCACATATTGCGTCGCTGATTTGATGATTTTATTAAGGTAACAGAAATTGCAAATTCACACAACAAATGTGGATGAAACTAGATCAGAAGGTGTTCAAACTCAATTATTCAATATATAGGTGACCGTTGCTAATTGTTATATCAGCGTTAATCAAAACCGTTGCTGTCTACGACTGCTTTCGACAGCAACAGCCTCCGTAGACCCTAGTATCAGCATAAACACCGGTCGTCCTCGCAACATTTGATCTCGTGCATTCCTGAAACTGAGCACAGACTCCATCCATTGATTGAGTCAGCGCTGATGCTAGATAGCTAACCAGCCATATGTATGTCTACGCCATAACAATTGCATTAATATGTCAAGGTATTGCTACAATATACAGTTCGTATGCATGCGATTGTAGCATTGTGGGAGGGTGGCCGTGAGAAATAGCGCAAGGTGAAGATGGATGGATCTATTCATAGTCGGTATCACTCAGGAGATGTCTGGTTGCAATAAACGTGTTGAATTTAGCAATGCATTATGCGATATTAAATGGGGTTCGAGATGCGATGCAGTCTGTCTTTAGATAACGTCAAAGTCTATAACTCTGCTTTTACGGTACATATTCAGTAACACGTTATTTTCCTTCTAATGTGCCCGTTAGTGTGCCCGTCTATTAATACATAAATTTACTCATCATTCCAGATGCCTCTCTGCCCTTCTACCTCCCCACCCAGAAGTCGCCAGCCAGAATTTATAGATCGGTTTGTTGATTAAACAACATCATTTTTTGGACCTTTGTAGGAATAAAATCATTTAAAACTTTTAGCCCAAAGCAACAGGTTCCTTTTGATGGTGGGTATATTCTGAGGTAGCAACAGCTCAAAGTCTAATTAGGTTCACAACAATAGTCTAAAGCTTTGTATAGTTGTTCGCAAATGAGAAACTTGAACTTGGATTAAAAGGTTGCAATCTTACGAACAGTGTGATGCTCTTGGCAGATTCCTGTATGCCTAATGTCGGTTCTATCAAATATGCTGTGATACATCCCGACCAACGAGTTGCGCACAACAAGGTTTGTGTGCGCGTGTAACAGCTGATGGCGGTATAACATGTTGGGAGAAAACGTTTTAGTGACACCAATTCACCTTTCCAGAGTACCCACCCATCGCATGACGTCATAATGAACTGCGTGATGCGTAGAATGATATCATAATGAATGACGTCATGAATGACGTCGATAAGTACGTCACGAACGCATATTTGATGACGGTCTATGCGTTGCTGTACAAATTGTTTGCTTTTACTATTTAATAAATATTCTGTTGAATATTTTGAAACTAATTTGACTGGGCGCTGTTGCTGCCATAGGCAGCAACAGCACCCAGCCAAATTAGTTACACAATATTCAACAGCTTCCCTGTATAGTTTTCAGGAAATTGATAACTTTGGCATTTGGGGATCGATCAATCCCAACACGGCGAGGTGTGGGTGGAACTTAGCTAGTGATGGGCGGGGCATAGCTAAAAATGGAAAGGTCCATTAACATTGTTGGGACTTGTTGGATTAACATGTTGCAGGAAATATTGGATGAAAGTATAACAATGTTCCATTTTTCAACGAAATGGGGGAAAGCCATTTTAGCTATACCGCATTCATATCTAGCTAAGCCCCACCCACACTTCGCCATTGTTTGGATCTATCGTTCAATCGAAACTCCCTGACTAGCAATTTCCAAAAAACTATACAGGTAAGCTTTTGAATATTGTGAAACAGCAACGGCACCAGTCAATTTAGTTTTAAAATATTCACGAACATGTCTATTAAATGGTAAAGACATTCGTACACAACACATAGTACATACACCAATTACGCGTTCAGGAGGAACTTAGTTGCGCCATTAATGACGTACTTTATGATCACCTCATCCTACATGTCACGTAGTTGATTATGACGTCATAAGCTTAATGGATAAACCGGAATCCTCCATTGTTGTTGCTAAGCGATATGCTAAGGGCATTCCAAACGAGTCAACGTGATGAATGCAACATGTTGGATACGCCATATTGGGTAGTATCATATGAATATTGAAGCTCTTGAGGGAAGTTGGTAACACTTGGCTGTCTTGTATTGACACTGATTGCATACCATATGGTAAGGATCTTGTCTTAACTCAGTAAGGTACACACAGAGACTGTTTCCACGTAATTCATATTTTAGCATTCATGTATGTTAACCTTGATGGAGCGAACCACATATGCATGTAAGTTAGTGGTCTGTTACATATATCAAAACTGTGGGCCAATGGTCAATGGATGTATCTGTTCTCTCACGCAAGTATATGGCATCATAATCGAATATGTCACGTGTAAGTTGATGCCACAATTAATATGAAATGGCTCCACCATGAACATCGGAAATTCCGTCACAAACATGTATGAATTGTATGTCTTTGTGAATTGATTATATAACAAACATTTTATAGACTATTTTGAGACCAATTCGGTTGTTAGCTGTTATTGCCATCACTAATTAGGCAACTGTCTGTATCTAATTCCGTTACAATGCCAGGGTCCTTTGTGAGAATAATTTAATTCACCTTTCCAGAGTATCCATCCATCATCTGACATCGTATGACGTCATAATCAGCTCAGCGCCTGTATGATGACGTCACAATCATTACGTCACAAAGGGTTCCATATGGGCTGTCATCAAATCTCAAAGAGTCCGAAACGCTGTATGAATTGTATGTCTTTGTAATTCTTTGCTATTGCAAACAGCACCCAATCAAATTAGTTTCAAAATATTCAACAGCTTACCTGTGTAGTTTTTTGGAGATTTATAGTCAGGCTGCTTAGAATTCGATCGATCCCAACATGAGCGATGTGTGGGTGGAGCTTAGCTAGAGATAGGCGAGGCATAGCTAATACCGGAAAGGTCCATCGCTCTACTACGGAACTATGTACGTTTAACTGGGTGGCTGGTATCTCTTATTGCCCAATCAATATGACGAAGATACATGGTGCAAATGTCGAAACCCAGGGCTATAACTAGTAGTGAATGGATGAGTTGTGTTTTTATATGAAATTAATCTTGCCAAAACATGTTGCTGATAATTTGATTGAGTTATTCTCGCAAATAACTGTAGTGTTGTAATGTGATTTAATACAGACACTTGTTTAATTATACACGAGCTGTAGAGGGAAAGCAATGGCTAGATTTTCTACAGGACATATCTGTCTGGATGAGTGTCTAATTCAATACATTATACATGATTGACCACTCTTTTCTAACCTTAACCATATTATGTCCAGCCGGGAATAATGGCCTATGCAGTCGTCTTGAAGAATGTCCATTTACAGGCCGAGAGAAGTTTATTTCTGAATATTTACCATGAAATAGTTGACCCAGTTATTTCAGTGTTAAATTTTCAAAAGTAGTCTGGTCTTTGTCAGCAAATGTCTACGAACAAATCAGGAAAAATGGATTTTCTTGACCATTAGCCATTTTGATTGCCAAGCACGCTAAAACGACCTGTGAGAAATATCCATTTGCAGGTCAACAGAAAGATATCTCTGCAAGGCCCAGTGGTAAATTAACAACACATACTCTTCTCCTGGGCTGCAAATGGGCATTCACCGAAGTAATATTTAAATATTCCTGAGAAATCCTTGGTTCGTTTATATAGTATAAAGGGTTAGTTGATATGAGTATTATTTTGAGCGCTTTGAGGTGCTGTTGAGACCATAGGGTTAACGAGGGTTATATGCAGAGATAACTAGCAGCCATGTTATGGCAAGGGCAGAGGCAGAGGCTGGAGAGATGATTTGTGATTGTTGTAGACAGAGTATGAACCAATGTATGGATGGATGATAATGTTGTTGAATGTGGCAGTTGTGCTGTTCGTTGCTGGGCTTTCATGTAAATTCGCTTGTCTTGAGTGTGACAAATCGTCGCTGTGCTGACGAAGGGGCGAATATTACATTTTGTAAATTTAGAGTTAACACGCCTGTCGTTTACTGGTGAAATTAACTGAACATTACAGTACGCTGTGGAATAGCAAACACGTTGGTTAAGCGACAAATCACTGGTGGTGCGGGCGAATATTGCTTTGACACGTCAACATGTGTTTCACGAACAGGCGAACATGAAGTATTAATATCGCTAAGTACTGTTGGAATGAGAAATTGAAGAGGCAAAAATGTAGTAAATGCAACGAATTGTACATAAGGAACAGGCGGATATTGGGCGACTATGCCAATCTCACAAGCATAAAAAAACAGCTTCACGATGAGGCGAATATGTATTTTAGTTAATTACTGCCTTATTAATTAGGTAAACACATAATGGTAATATGTAGTCCGTAGAGGGGACCAAGCGCTTTCTATTGGTATGTCACTTTGAGTAATACATGTCTTTAAGAGTGGCATTATTTGTGATGGTAAATACAGAAAAACCTGAATGCGATTTTCTCAAAACTGTGATTTTCGATATTCGCCCCTTCGTCAGCATAGCGACGAAATGAGATAGAGTTGTGTAGTGAATGAAGGCGAATTTGTGGCGTAGTGATGACGGTGTCGGATGTGGCGCTAGTACTTGTATGTAATTCAGCATACTTGTCTTGGCTGTGATTATATATCATGATAACATGGATGCAGTGCCTGCGGTGTGGATGAACGTGTTGGACGATGAACGGCGAGGGAGAAGATAATTGAAAGATGATGAGGGGAGATAATACATTTAGCTAGTTGTTCAATATCAATTATAATGGACCTTTCCATTTTTATCTATGCCCCGCCCATCTCTAGCTAAGCTCCACCAACACTTCGCTCGTGTTGGGATTGATCGATCTCTGAACCGCCTGAAGATCAATTTCCAGAAAACTATAAGGTAATCTATTGATCATTTTGTAACTAATTTGAATGGACGCAACAGCGTCTAGTCAAATTAGTTTCAAAATATTCAACAGCATGTTTATTAAATAGAATTTGTACTACGTGTTGGACTATTAAGAGTTTACACTCGCCCTTTCGCTGTCACACCGAAACATGTTTTCCGTTTCCTGGATTTCTTCAGATTTTCCGGATTCTTTTTGTTTCCGGATTTGTAGAGCACACCCACGGTGCTAGTGTCTGGTCACACACGTTTTTATGTTAAGGATTGAACCAAAATCGGAAAAGTAGGTTCCAATTTATCCGTAAATGCAGAATTTGATCTGAACCAGATCTGGGTCCTTTTATCGGGATCAAGGACAAAGTCTGTATGTATATCTGCTTAAATATAGACCTGAAATTACAATAATGCATTCATTGCTGGAGACTGGTGTCAAACCCCTATTGCGACAAATGCACGGGTGCGTAATTCTAGAGATGCGATGCACGCGGCTGATCCGGTCGTATATCACCATTGAGTTTGTCTCTAAATAGGTACTTAGACTCTACCATACTAGATTGCTCAAAGATAATCAGAATTTACTTAAATCATCTTGTGTCAACTTATGGTTTATAATGGCAAAACCGACCAATACTTCTTCGGCACTTCTGTTGAGGCATGTCTATTTGCAGGCCAAGAGAAGACTCTTTTTGAAAATGTGCCACTTTAATGATTGGCTCGGTTACCGAGCCAGTCATTCCAATGAAAACCTTTCAAAATAGTCTCTTCTTGGCCTGCAAATGGGTTTTCTTGACCATTAACCCTTTAATCGTCAAACCGGTAAAACGCACCTTAAAAAAACGATTTCTCTAAATTCCAGGTATAAACTTACAAAAATCCCAGTCTTCTCATTGGACAGCAAATTAAAGAAATTAAAGGCTTACTTGATAAGTCGCCTTTTGAGCGCTTTGAGGCGCGCTTGACACACGAGGCGTTAATTAATTTACACAAATGTGCTATCCGATGTTCTATATAATCGATCACTCCGAAAGAGATTCGAACAGGACAAGAATACCATGGGCATATCCACCAAAAACAGGCTGCAGCGCATCGACTAAGGTTCTACTGCCTGGATCACTTTGCATTTACCATGCACTTCTGTACTCCGCTGCTCTGGCGGCGAATTGCAATTTTATTTATAAGTTTTTATTCTGATCAGCATGTCTCTAAGCTATTGAGTGGATTTGCAGTTCATCCTGATAAGTTTTGAATTCGGCCATTCGTATTTAAATGGTTAATGGCTCTTTCTGGTTTTAGCTATGGCTCGCCAATCCCTATTTAAGCTACACCCACGGTTCGCCCGTGTTGGGATATATCGATCCCGGAACTCCCAGACTATCAATTTCCAGAAAACTATACAGGTAAGCTGTTGAATATTTGGAAAATATTATTAAATAGTAAAGACATACAATTCGTACAACGCGCTTAGTCCGTTGCCAATTATGCGTTCGAGATGTACTTATTTACGGAATTCATGCTGTCATTGATTTTGATGTCATCCTACACGTCATATTATGGATAGATAAACTGGAAAGGTTCATTGGGTCATGAGATTACTTCATACTGGGGCACATGAGATGTCTCTAAAGAAGCGATCTCGGGCATATAGATTGTTTTGTCGCCTCCAGGTTTTAATTCCAAGAAAAGGCATACAATGGATTCTTGATTAGAGAATGATCTTTGTTTTAGTTGGTTTTATTGGCCGCTTACCCCGAGATGTATTTGAGCCATGACTCACTCTGAGAGGTGCTTCCCAGAAATGTTGCGTTGCTCCCCCGAAGGATTGCTATAAACATAAAACTGAAAAAATTAAAAAGATTATGAAGCTGCTAGTGGTGTATGCGGTGCCTGTTGCTGCCTAATGAACTTTTGTTGATGGCTGTAAGTGTTGGATGCAGTGTAAGAGTGGGTGGGAGGGGGTCACTTTATTTCACGAGGGGGTAGGATGTGGACTCAGGGTCTTCCACAGTGGGGGTCAGAGATTAAGTTTGCGTCCTCATCAAATCATGGGGAACATCAATTCCGCTGCCACCACCATGCCCCCCAAGGCTTCCCACACAAAAACACTAAAAGCCACGGCCCCTGCAAACGCGGGTGCTGGAACCAAGCATCCAGCTACCCCACCCATTTATTAGAAACATTGTCTGTAATGGCCGGGAATTTTCCCGGGGGAGGATCTCAGGACGGCCTAATTATCCAGAGTATTAACCTAGGGACCAACCTATCCATCCACCACCCCCCCCCCCACCCACCACCCCCATTGCAGCCTAAATGCTCTCTCCAGGATTGAAGTTTTTCAAAATCTTCTGATCTCACCCCCAACTCTTCCAAAGGGGGATTTGGATGGGAGAAGGAGTGGATGGCATGGCGAGTGTGCATCCATGCCAAATGGGGTGGGTGGGGTGGCCACCCTTGGTATGGGGTGGAGGGCAGTCTGTATAATTAAATCTATAAAATGAACTCTAGTGAGAATTATGAAATAAAAAAATATTAAGAGATGAAAATCATAGTGAAGGATATCAAATAAAATTAATTAAATTTGGATAATTTCCATGTGATTAAATAAACAAGAAACATGAAAACTAGAGAACAGAAAATGTAGTGTTTGTAAAAGAAATATCTGGGCAAAAACCCAGAATAAGAACCTGTTGCTATTTGAAATAATAGGTTGATTGCGAATGTTGTTATATAATGGTCATTTTTTGCAATTCAAGCCACTGTTGTATGCACACTCTCATATGTTCATTTACAGTTCGTGAGAAATTTATTTTTGAAAATTTTCGATGGAATGACTGGTTCGGTTACCGCGCCAGTCAGTTCAGTGGTAAATTTTCAAAAATAGTCTTGTTTCGTTAACTGCTAAACTTAAGAGAAAATACATTTAGGTTGTCGGAAATATAAAACAAAGCGAAACGCCACCTCCGGGATAGATGCAAACAAACAGGCAGCAACTTGAGTGATGAATGCTGGGATTTACATTCATCAGAATCATGAAAACCCTGAAAACATGTTAATTCACAAATTTCTATGTGAAATAATAGCGAACAACCAACCACTTATAACCCTTTCCCAAATAGTACTTGTGTTCTTTTTACAATTTTCTAATCAGTCCCCAGAACTCCCTAGGGGGGATTTGGAGGGGGTAGAGTGTGTGCATCCATGCCATAAATAGTCTTCTCTTGGTCTGCAAACGGACGAAATTAGAAAGGCCTGTGTCATTATTAAATCGTAATAATTGTGATCAATCTGGTAGCTGTGAACTTGACATTTGAAATTTTGACCCAAAATTTTTCACATTTCTAGATGACCTCCCCCCCCCCCCCTTACGGGTGATCACCCATGCAGTTTGGTCAAGATATCTCCAGTTATAAGAAAGAATTGCAACACCACAAATTTACGAAAACTGGTAATTACATATTTTTCTTCATTATTTCACTTAGGAGAAGCCCCTGTTTGACAGTGAATGCTGCAAGACTACCACATAACATTACTTATTTCAGCTGCTTTATATCACTGAAACTGTCTTTAAGATAGAATATTACGTACCTGTGTGCCCGCATGTACTCATTCTAAACATGCAGGCGATCGCTCTCGGAATCAGCACTCAAAGCTCAGGAAAACCCTGATTGCGATGAAAAATAATTAATTATCGAATAAACAATTATTATATAAGACGGAAAATATTTTTTTCTATTGCATTGCTAAATGAAGTGAGTTATAGAATCATATTCCTTTGTAATCAATCACATGCATCAGTACAAAGCCAAACGACGAAAGCATGCTTATCGTAAGTGTGTGCCTAATAAGACAACTGACAGGTCCGGAGTTTCCCATACAAGTACAGATATGTGCATGAGGAGATTCTCATATGTATAGTTCGTCATATAACACACCATATATAGCAATGATAATCAGTGGCCGGTGATCATTCAATGTCCATGAATTAATGTTTAAAACAACTGCTACAACACTCAGTTCTTATATAGACAATGAGTGAAATCTGTTTAGCTATGCCCCGCCCATCTCTAGCTAAGCTCGACCCACTGAGCGACCTCTGCACTCCCTGAATCTTAGTTTACAGAAAATTATACAGGTAAGCTGTTGAATATTTTGAGAGTAATTTGACCGGGTGGTATTGCTGCTTATGGTAGCAACAGCGCTCAGTCAAACACGTTTCAAAATAATCAACAAAATATGTATTAAATAGTGAAGACATAGAATTCGTACAACTTGACGGACTATTTCAGCTTTATGCCGGACTATTTCTGTCAATTATTATTGTGGATTATGCCACTGTATTGTGATGTCAACCATCTATTGTGGAAGTATGAGCAGGTGGTTGCGACATGGAGCAAGGTGGAGATGGATGCCTCTATTCTTAAGTGCATCTCTAATAATAATAATAATAATAATAATAATAATAATAATAATCGTTATTTATTGAGGGTAGCACTTCAAGTACACGGCCTGATCTAGCAGAGGCCCTCATTAACATATATACACATTTTTTATATATATAATATGTACACATTTATACATCTATGTACAGACAAGGAACTTAGGGAATCTATTTCTTATAATCATATAATATTCTGAATGTATTAAGAGTAAATTGAACAAAATCTACTGATGCTTTCAACAGCAGCAAACTTTCAATCAAATTAGCATTGATATATTCAGCATTGTAAAGTAAATTCCTTTTTTTTCTGCTGAAATGCTTTGGAAACAATGCAAGAAATAGAAATAACGATATTTTTATGTGCTAAAATATAGAAACTAATTCTCAATTTCGTGGACAAATACAGCTAAGCACATTATAACATCCGATTATACATACATACAGAAACAATAGATTTAGTAAAATTATTATCATTACCCACGTCGTCGAATGTCTTAACCCTTTAGTGACTAAATTTGTCAGGAAAACCTCGATTAGGTCTATCTATTGTGAAATGTCCGTTTCCAGAACAAGACAATGCCATTCTTGGAAATTTACCACCGGAAAGACTGGCTCGATTATCGCGCCTGTCATTCCTGTCATAAATTTTCAAAAATAGTCCTCTGGACTGCAAATGGTCATTTTTCTAGCCGATTTTATGGACTTGTTTCTAGGCTTGTGCATTTATGGGTCAAAGAGCGGAAGAATCACCAAATTTGACATAGCATTTCATAATGTAGGATAAAATCAGAAGGTACAATCGAAGGTTTGTATCTTAAAGGTTAATTAGGCATATATAGTTTACTGAAATTAAGAACTCACCAAAGCACATGCACTCCCAATCACACACACTCACTTCCACACGTACATGAACTCATGTACATACACTCCCGTGGGTTTACATCCAATATAGTAGGTCTACGCCAACATCTAACCATTTCAACTCTAGTATTAGAACTCAAGTCATGCTATTAAACTGTTGCATATCTTAAGCATACTTTGAATGAAAGGTCTTGATACATTCGGCAGCAACACTATCCAGTAAAATTAGTATCAAAATTATACAGCAAGGGAACCTATTTTGTGTCTACATTTCGTGCTCTAATGATAAAGGATCGGGAAAGTTGAAAAATATACGATAGATATATTCATCACAACGTAAGCATATGGCCCGTACGTGTGCACAATCACATAATAATGTGACGGACAATAGTAAAATACAATTTCACAATGCATACACACAACTATGTACATTAGGAGAAGTATTTTCCATGCATGTACTATATGATTATCCTGAAACTCTAACCTTTGGATTGGCGATATGTGAAATGGTCATTTGCTGGTCCGGAGGAGTGTTTACGACAATTGGACACAGGAATGATTGACTCGGTTACCGAGCCAGTCATTCCAGTGCTCCATTGTCGGAAACACTCCTCTCTTAGGCCGCCAATGTCCTTTCATTGTATGTTTAAGGTTCTCTTTTTTTTCCTTTTTTTTTAAAACATATTTTTATTGTAATAAATGTATTTAGAGAAAAGGATCTTGTGGCATGCTCGTTTAACATACAAATATCCTTTTCAAATAGAAATATTATATAATGGTAGTTAAATTAGCGAGCGTGCGAGTGAGCGAGCGAGCGAGCGAGCGAAAGAGCGAGCAAAAGAGGGGGAGAGAGAGAGAGAGAGAGAGAGAGAGAGAGGAGAGAGAGAGGGAGAGAGAGAGAGAGAGTGCAAACGAGAGACCCTTTATAAATGATAACACAAAGAACTATTAGCATTACATTGCTCGGAAATGATCATATGCAGACCAAAAGAACACTCCTCCTGAAAATGTATGACCCGAATGACAGGCTCAGTCAGTGAACCAGTCATTCCAGTGGTAAATCCACAAAGAGCAGTTGACCTTTCGGTCCGCAGATGGACACTTTCCAACAGACAATGCTCTGGATAGTGCTCTAACTGTCTTTAAAGCAGACATTAATTTAATTCAAATGATTATAAATAAACAATTTTTAAATATAATTTAATAGAAAATGTGTATGTGTAGACCAGGAGAAGACTCTTCTCGAAGATTCATCACTGCAACGACAGGTTCAGTTGCTGAGCCAATGATTCCAGTGAGGAGCCCTCGAAAAAAGTTGACTCCTGGCCAGCAGATGGGCATTTTGTTCAACATATTGCTAACCTAACAGGATATACACATTATAATTGTTCTCAGTGATTTTAATTTGCAGTTATAACTAGGTTGCTATTACTAATTATCAGGACTATTGTTCCGATTCCCATTTGCGGGTCTGGGAGAAGTGTTTCCGAGAATTGGACACCGGAATGACTGGCTCGGTTTCTGAGTCATTCATTCCGCTGCTCATTTTTCGTGAACACGCCTCTCTTGATCAACAAATGGTCATTTTTGTGTTTTATCTCTATTGTGCTAAATGATCAGGGTTATTGTTCTTCCTAGTACTTATATTTGATAATATTGGATTGTCCGGCACTGTAATTATCAGTTACTTTTGTTATTGTTTTGTGCACAATTCGTTTTCAATGTCCTCTGTAAATTAAGCAAAGCTATTGGTGGAGGTGATTTAGCTGGTCACACTTGGCCACTCCTGGCGTGTCCTTGATTGTTGTAAATCGCAGGAGATTCCGCGGCGAAGACGGGTAACCTTATCTCCGGGGCAATGGGGGCAAAACAGAAGAAAGTAAAAACATTATTATTATCATCATTATACGGGTAAACAATCACACATATTTGCGATGAATGATCCGAGTGTCGGAGAATGTTTAATATTAATAGTTAAAGAATTCCACATTTTTGTTGCTGTGTACGTAAAACTGAGAGGTCATGTGTGGGGGTCGGGGTGAGGGGTGTGTGTTGGGGTGAGGTGGGGTGAGGGTTGGGGCGTTGTGGTGGGACGGTTGGGTGGGGTGAGGGTGGGGGGGGAATCTGTTTGCTAAGTGTTGAATGAGACAATAGAGTAGATATTATTAATTTTGTTTTGAAATATCATGCAATCTCTCCTTCGTGAACAGCAACCTGCACTAGCCTTATGTTTAATCACACTCTGATGACTGATGTTCAGTTTCTCTGTAGCATTGTCTTCAGTTGTTTACGATATGAATTTTCTCAAGACCTTTGTTGTCAACATATTCAAGACATGTGGCATTCAAATGTCATTGATCTATCCGCAGCTTGGGATTAATCTATGGAGAGGATATGGATGCCAATTGGTTAATGCCTATGCCATATTTCTATAATGTGTACCGAGGTGACCTTTTCGAAACTGGCGGAAATATTAGAAAACATCTGTTCTTTTTAGCTGCTCTGGTTATATCGATGCCAGAAACCAGGTTAAGTTGTTTATTCCAACATTATTGTTGAGATATATGTTGTACTAGCCAAGATAAACGTCCTTCTATTCACACCTACATACTCCGTATGTATGATTACTGTATTCTGCGGCTGTAGCAGTAGAAACATTCCACAGCTGCAAACAGTCCTTCTTCGCTTTGACCCTTGACTCTTGTCCCCTACCAAAATATTTAGGCTCCTTAAGTCCGTTCTTGACCTGAGCGTACCGAGTCATGTTTTCTTGAGGCCACCTCGTAGCACGCTTAACGGATTTATACACCGACATCCTCTCCTGGCTTTACATTTTCTGCCTCCCAGTAAGGCAACTTCCACGGCTCACTGCGCAGGCGTGTATTCTGACATTCTTAGCGCATGGCCAAACATGGACTATCTTTGCTGGGCGACTTTTACAGACAGCGGTGATGTATTACGCGTATTGTATAGCGCATCGTTCGTAATTATGTGGTACACTAGCCAATGCGTGCGGTTCAAAGAGCGCATAGGTTTCCAAAGATATTATCAATTTTGAACCATGAATTCCCAGAATCCAAATCAAGGTACTTCTTCGGATAAGATGTTGAATATTTTGAAACGAACATGACAGTAACTTACTTGTAACTGAGTTTTCGAATTAGATTTGTTGGACTAAGGGGTATTCACGCATCTATAATAAATCTATCAGTCATAATTAACACGGCACAGGTAAGCTGACGTCACACTTAAAATACGTCATGAATGGCATATCTAGCCCTGTTAGGAACGCTTAATAGTCCGCCATGTGCACGAAATGTATGTCTTAGCTACTTAATAACAATTTTGTTGAATAATTTGAAACTAATTCGACTGGTAATAATAATAATAATAATAATAATAATAATAATAATAATAATAATAATCATCTTTATTTCAAGAGGGTACATCGTCAGTGGCCTGATGTTCCCGAGGCCCTCAAAACATATATACACTATGTACAATAATATATAATTATATACACGCCAGGTATGTACAAATAGACATATGTACAATACTTGCACTTACACGCGCGCATGCACGCACTCACTGAGACACGCAGGCGGGCGGGCAGGCAGGCAGACAAGAAGGCAGGCAGGCAGGCATGTAGGGAGGCAGACAGGCAGACTTATACTAGTTGTGAGTCTCTTCAAGGTAAAGGTAAGCTGTTAAAATATTTTGGGAAACTAATTTGACCGGACGCTGTAGCTACCTAAGGCAGCATCTGCGTCCAGCCATATTAGCCTCAAAATATTAAACAGAATATTTATTAAATCATACATGTTCAAGTTCACTTTATATAAATGTACATAACGACTGTGGTGGTAGAGTATTTGCAGTACAGTAATAATTACATGTGTGTAATATTCATAATTATATGATTCGGTAGTGGTAGTAGTAGTATTAGTAGTAGTAGTAGTAGTAGTAGTAGTAGTAGTAGTAGTAGTAGTAGTAGTAGCAGTAGCAGTAGTAGTAATAGTAGTAGCAGTAGGAGCAGCAGTAGTAGTAGTAGCAGTAGCAGCAGCAGCAACAGCAACAGTGGCGGCGGCGTTTGGCGGCAGTGGCGGCGGCGGCGGCGGTGGTGGTAGTAGCAGTAGTAGCAGCAGTAGCAGTAGTAGCCGGTAGTAGTAGTAGTAGTAGTAGTAGTAGTAGTAGTAGTAGCAGTAGTAGTAGTAGAAGTAGTAGTAGTAGTAGTAGTAGTAGTAGTAGTAGTAGTAGTAGTAGTAGTAGTAGTAGTAGTAGTAGTAGTAGTAGTAGTAGTAGTAGTAGTAGCGATTGTAATAGGAAGTCATTTTTCATCCTAGCCCTTAATTATCGTATTATAATTGTCCCAAAGGAAAGCCTGGCACGTGTCTAAGACCATTGTGAATCCCAAAGCGTTTTCGTCTCTTGAGAGGACCAAAACTTTGTCTCCAAGGCAGATGTGGCAATGAAACGAAGAAGACCAGATTATTATTATTATTATTATTATTATTATTTGATTTTCATCTATCGTGTATGTTTGATATGAATGACCGAAGTGTTGACGAATGCTTAGTATTAATTGGTACAGAATTCCACATTTGCGTTGCCATGTATGTGAAACTGTACCTCCCGTAATCTGTTCTTATTTTTGAGGCTTTAATAGACTGTTCGTCTTCGACCGTAAATGTCGAGAATGCGTGTACTCTACCAACGTAAACATGTCTTTCATGTAGATAGGTGCAAGGCCGTTTAATGATTTATATGTCATGATATTGGTCTTAATTGACATTCTCCGAGTTAATGTTGTCCAGTTCAATGTTTCGTACATTTCTTGTGATGGGGTCCTATAGGGTACGTCTATTATTATTCTAGCTGCACTTTTTTGTAATTTTTCAAGCTTATTTAGCAATGTAGGAGTACCGGCATAATACACAAGACAACAGAAATCTATATAGGAAAGGATATATGCCTTATAAAACAGGTTTCGTTCTCCAACATTCATATATTTCTTATTTTGCTTCAGCAAATAAATAAGTGAAGCGATCTTGTTACAAATTTGGCTAATGTGCTGTTGCCATGAAAGGTTGTCATTAATATATAAGCCTAAAAGTTTTGCTTCATTTACTATTTCTAACTCGCCATTATACATCGGTATTTTCATTTCTTCATGGTTAATCGGCTTTCGTTTGTTTGCACTGCTTATGATTAATAGTTTAGTTTTCTCCGTATTTACAACCATTTTATTGGGTGTTGCACCCAATCAAATTAGTTTCGAAATATACAACAGTTTATCTATATAGCTTTCTGGAAATTAAGATTCAGCGAGTTCAGTGATCGATTGATCCCCAAACGGCAAAGTGTTGACAGAGTTAGCTAAAATGGGCTGGGCGTAGCTAAACTTGGATTCTTCCATTACAAAAGGGTGTTCCCCGGATGTTCTATTTAAACAATCAGTCTGACAGTTGGTAGAACTACTTATAGCCAATTGCATTATTGGTGTGTCAACCATAAACACCAGTTGCAGCTCATCACCCAGGGGCCACAACCTGGATCATCTTGCACGTACCATGCGATCCTGTTGGTCTATATATATATATATATATATATATATATATATATATATATATATATATATATATATATATATATATATATATATATATATATATATATATATATATATATATATATATATATAGAGAGAGAGAGAGAGAGAGAGAGAGAGAGAGAGAGAGAGAGAGAGAGAGAGAGACAGAGAGAGGGAGGGAGGGAATTGGGAATTCATTTGTACGTATTTACTCTGAGTACCATATCTCTAAGGCATTGCTTGGATTTACTGTTCATTGTAACTAGGTTTCGCATCCGGCCTTTCTTCATGTTTCAGGGCTAATGGCACCATCGGATTATTTTCTACTCAAATGCATAACATGCCTCTGAATACACAAATATCAAGATCATAATTTGCTTTGTCGGCTCCAGTTTTCAATTATAAAAACACACAATATAAAGGTTATTTTCTTTAGAAAGGATCGCGTTCTCAAATCTCAGGAAACCCTTGATTGGGATGATAACATGATTAGTTATCGATTAATCGAATATTATGTAAGATGAGAGAACTGTGTTCTCATTGTGTTGTTAAATGGATTAAGGTGAAAACCCCCGATGCCAAATGTTTTTGTAATCAATAACATGCATCAGTACAGCTCGAATCATTCATTGGGATAGCACGAAAAGGTTAGAAGTATGCACTATACAAGATGTGTAATACATCACCGCTGTTTGTAAAAGTCGCCCAGCAAAGATGGTATATGTTTGACCATGTGCTAAGGATGCCAGAAGACACACCAGCACAGAGAACCTTGGAGGCCGCCCTGTGTATGTCTTTACTATTTAATAAGCATTCTATTGAATATTTTCAAACTAAATTGTCGAGGTGCTGTTGCTGCCATAGTCACACAACAGCACACAATCTAATTAGTTTCAAAATATTCAACAGCTTATCTTAGTTTTCTGGGAATTGAGATTCATGGAGTTCAGGGTTCGATCGACCCCAACACAAGCAATGCGTGGGCGGAGCTTAGCTAGAGATGGATGTGACATAACTAAAGCGGGATTCATCCATTCAAAGTAAAGACCACACATTACATGCTATTATTCATTAACAACCTGTCTATAAGTGTGCGGACTAGATTACCTGTAACCATATGCTGTTTCTCTAGTGAAACTAGAAACTTCCAGAGGACGAAATAACATGAGAAGAACAGTTTCTCACATCTTGATACAATCCAGCCAGCCAACCAGCCAGCCATATGTATGTCTGCGGCATAACAATGGAGTTAATATTTTAAAGGACTGATACAATAGAGTCGTCCCTATGCAGGCGATTGTAGAATTATGGGAATATGTCGGTGAGAAGTAGAGCAAAACGGGGATAGATGTATCTATTCATACACGTATGTCTCATGAGAGGATGTATGTTTGTATTTGCTCGGCCTCCAGCCAACTTCCCACAATTCATTGCGCTTACTACTAGGTACAGTGTTCCGGTTAACGTTAAACAGTAACAAGTGCAATGAATTGTGGGAAGTTGGGGGAGCCCGAATACCGAGACAAAATAGAAATGCATTATGCATTATTAAATTTGGTATGAAATGTGACGCATTCCAATAGCAACATCGTTGTCTAAAACCAGGCTTCATAAGGTAGTGAGTAAGTCATATGTTCTTATATCTCGTATGGGTTCGTCAATAATTCAGTTAATATATTCCCTACTAACTGCCCGATCTTATAACAAACAGGCCACCTGAGACCCACCAGCCTTCATTCATAAATCAATTTATTAATTAAAGCGACAATGACTTAGGATTTTGTCGTGGTGGGGTCGTGGTGTACTTAATGTGAAATTGGATGTTTTCATTATGCTCATGCTAAGAGGTGCAACAATGAAAGTTAATAATTTGTCACAGCTAGTCACTGCAGAATGGTGATTGACTAGAGATAGGAAAATGGACATGAATCATTTAAGACCTATAGACCAAAAAAATATTTCGAAATTACTCTGCGCCATTGATGCGCTTCCCGCCAATCAAATTAGGTGCATAATATTCATCATCCTACTATATAGGTGTTTCGTAATTCACCTTTCCAGAGTATCCATCCATCACCTGACATTGTATGACGTCATAATCAGCTCAGCGCGTCTATGATGACATCACAATCATTATGTCACAAAGGGTTCCATTTAGACCGTCATCAAATATCAAATTGTCCGACACGTTGTATGAATCGTATGTCTTTGTAATTCTTTGCCATTTAATAAGCATGCTGTTGAATATTTGGAAACTAATTTGACTGGGCGTTGTTGCTGCCATGGGCAGCAACAGACCTCAGTCAAATTAGTTTCAAAATATTCAACAGCTTACCTGTGTAGCTTTTTGGAAATTGATAGTCAAGGTGTTCAGATATCGATCGATCCAAACAGGAGAAAGGTGTGGGTGGAGCTAAGCTAGAGATGGGCGGGGCATAGCTAAACCCGGAAAGGTCTATTGAAACACTGTACATTACCAAAACAATCAGCAGTATGTCTATTAAATTGTAATTTCATCAAAGCCATACAATCCACACGCTTTCATAATGGCCTTTCGATCTTTGTGACAGAATTACGTAATTTTGATTGCGATGTCAACTAACGTGTTACATGCTTCATTATGACGTCGGGTACCTAATTGAGAGATCGGATCGATCCGTAGGAATGCTAATCGCATTAGTTTTGACAATATCAATAATGATAAATATACTACCTTTGAAACGTGTTATAATTCACAGAAAATTGCCAGACATTACATGTTATTATTCATTATCAATAAGTCTGTGAGATCAGAGAGTAAATTACCATCAAACACCTGCCGTTTTTCTAGTGAAATTATGTCACAGCTGACATTCTCAAGGCGAAATACGAGGAGAAGAACGTTTCCCAGCACTTCCCAAGCTCGATTAATCAATAGCTAATGAAATTACCTGACACAGTCATACTTATCAGTGATCAATTCGCCTCTATCCAAATAAGAATTCAATTTTCCGTTTGAAGGCTGTAGGTGACACAAAAGAAAATGTGAGCTGAATGACAATGGCCCAGTGATTTTAGATTCCAAGCGCTTGCCAGAAATTCGATTAATAAATACAATCATATATTACGTCGCTAATCTCACTATTCACTTACGGTAAAGGAAATTGCAAATTCACATAGACGGTTGTGTGGAAAAGTGTATTAACACCCCCCCCCCCCCCGCCCTTGTGTCAACAGCGCCTCATAGCGCTCAATATACCACTTATATAGGCTTATTAATTAAATATTTAGCGGTCAAGATTTGTAAATAAAAAAGAAGAAAGCGTTGCTCATTGAATACAATCCATTTGCAGGCCAAGAGAAGATACTCTTTAAAAGTTTTCCAATGGAATCCACACAAAAGTCTCAGTTGTCCTGTAAATGAAGGATGTTTGAACATTACATGGTCATGGAAAATTAAGATCTGTGCATAATCAGTGTCCATTTGCAGGCCAAGGAGAGACTATTTTCTGAAAGTTTATCACTGGAATGCCTGGCTCGGTAACCATGCCAGTAAATCGAGTGGTAAACTATTTTTTTTTATTTATAAAAGTAGTCTTGTCTTGGCATGCAAATGGACAATCCGCAACACTACTGCAGAGACTGCTCTGACAATGGGCTTTCCATTTTTATCTATGCCACATCCATCTCTAGCTAAGCTCCACCCACACTTCGGATCGATCGATCTCTGAACTCCCTGACTATCGATCTCAAGAAAACTATACAGGTAAGCTGTTGAATATTTTGAAACTAATTTGACTGGGTGCTGTTGCTGCCTAAGGCAGCAACATCACCCAGTCAAATTCGTTTCAAAATATTCAACAGCATGTTTCTTAAATAGCAAAGAATTACAAAGACATACAATTCATACAACCTGTCGGAGTATTTGAGATTTGGTGAGATTTGGTGACGGTCTATATGGAACCCTTTGTGACGTAATGATTATGACGTCATCATTCACGCGATGAGATGATTATGACGTCATACGAGGTCAGATGATGGGTGGATACTCTGGAAAGGTGAATTGTTACCTTTAGATGGTTAAGTTGGCACAAGATGGGTTACAGGTTCATCTTTACGGCTAGGATGATGAATTCAGATATTCGCTTCATGGTAGAACAGTGACCTATGCCAATTTTTGTTTCAGGGTTAATGGAAGCTGTTGCTGTTTATGACTGTCTAAGATAGCAACAGCTTCCATGCACACTGATATAAACACCATATGTCCTCACAACAACATTTGGATCACGTGCATGCGTGAAACTTAACCCGGTCCGTATCATTAGATCGAGCAAGCACTAATATCAACCAACCAGCCAACCATATGTAGATCTGAGGCATAACAATTGAATTAACATTTCAAAGGACTGCAACAATATCCTGCCATTATGCAAACAAGTGTACGATTATGAGTAGACAGAAGCCCAACATCATGCATTTTTAAACCAATATACTAATTGAAACCTTCATTCGGTGTGGTGGGGTGGTGGTTGGAAGCGGTTGGGTGTGGAGGTGGTGGGGTGTGTGGGTAATTTGTCACTGACCATGGTTGTCATTGCGCAATGGTGAGTGACTAGAGAGCGAAAATGGGCATGAATCATGTGAAACCCATTGGCCAAAACTGACAGATTTATATTGGTGTTTGAGATATGCTTTTGAATATTTCGAAATTACATTGACTGTGAGCAGTTAATGCACCCCCTCCAATCAAATTAGGTGCATAATATGCGACAGCTTACTATATAAGTGTTTGGTAATTGAATCACAGGAAATTCACAAAATATATAACAGAATGTTTATTAAATTGGATGTTCATTAAAGACATATAATTCCTACCATTTCATGACAGACTTTCGATGTGCGCGACGGAGCTACTTAATTTTAATTGTGACGCCAGCTAACATGTTACATGGTTGATTATGACGTCAATACTTGCGTGACATATCGGATTCATCATTTGGATGTCTACCCTCATTAGATTTAACAAGATTAATAGTATGATAAATGTACTAGCTTTGAATCATGTTATAATTGAAAGAGAACAAAACACAGTAATGGACATTTCCCGTTTATTTCTTCAACATATGACGTCATAAACACCTATGCGACGCGTAGGGTGACGTCATAATGAATTACATCATGAATGACTCGATTTAGTCCGTCGTAAATGCTTAATAGTCTGTGACGCTGCACGAATTGTATGTCTTTACTATTTAATAAATATTCTGTTGACTATTTTGAAACTAATATGAGTGGGCGCTGGTGCTGCTATGTGCAGCAACATCATCCGGTCAAATCAGTTTCAATATATTCAACAGCCTACCTGTATAGATCTCTGGAAATTGATAGTCAGGGTGTTCAGGGATCGATCGATCCGAGCACAAGCGAAGTGTCGGTAGAGCTTAGCTGGAGATGGGCGTGGCATAGCAAAAACTGGAAAGGTCCATTACGTGCTATTCTTCACTATCAATAAGTCTGCGAGATTACCCACTCGATTACCACCACCAATATGCCATTTCCATAGTGAAATAATGCCCCAGCGGACTCTCCAGGGCGAAATAACATGAAAAGAAGACTTCCTTGAATTTTTCACGCTCGATTAATCAATAGCAAATCACATTACCCATCAAAATCATGATTATCTGCGATGAATTGAGTCGCCTTTCTCAAAACAAGAGTTACATTTTCTCATAAACGAATGGAGGTGACACAACGAGTGACAGCAAGGACAATGACACCAACACATTCAAGCTCTTTGCAGAAAGCTGATTTGTAACTAAAACCACACAGTGCTTCGCTAATCTGACTATTCCAATAAGGTAACAAGAATTCCAATTCCAGACAACAGTTGTGGAGAAAAGTATATCAGAGGTTGATCTTTACAGCTAAGTTGTTTAATTCAGTTATTCGCATAATAAAAGCTGTTGCTGTCTATGACTCTTTATGACAGTAAATGCTTCAAACCAACTCTGACATCAGAATAAACTCCAGTCACCCAAAACATTTAGATCACATGCATCTCTAAGCCGTAACCCGGTCTGTATCTCTAGATTGAGTAAGAATTGGTATCAACCAACTTGCCAGCCATATGTATGTCTATGGCATAACAATTGAGTTAATGTTTCAAAGTACGTTCATAATGGACAGTTCCTATGCAAATGATTGTAGAATTATGGGAATGTGGCAGTGAGATGGAGAGCAATATGGAGATGGTTGGATTTATTCACACATGTATCTCTCATGAGAGGGTGTCTGTTTACAATATACGTGAAAATAGATGGTGCATTATTTAACTTGGTATTAGATGGGCCGCTTTCTTATAGCAACACCATTATCTAAAATGATGCTTTATAAGGTATTGAGTAAGCAACATGTTATTATATTTTATGTGCGTCCAGCAGTTAATATATTCTCTCATAACTCCATCCATCTGTCTGATCATATGACTAGCAGCCTGCCCAGAAGCCCACCAGCCTGCATTCTTAAAGCAATTTACTAATTAAACCCTTCATATCTTGGACTGTGTCAGTTTGCGTAGTGTGGGTGTGGGAATGTGGCAGTGAGATGGAGATCTAGATGGAGATGGTTGGATGTATTCCTATATGTATCTCTCACGGGAGGATGTCTGTTCGCAACATACGTGTTGAATACAGAAATAGACGATGCACTATTTAAATTGGTATTGGATTTGACGCATTCTTATAGAAACAGCATTATCTAAAATGATGCTTTACAAGGTAGTGAATAAGCAATACATTGTTATTTATGATTTTCTTGATATTTTAATATATTCTCTCATAACTCCATCTTATCTGTCTGCTCATATGACTAGCAATGGACCTTTCCATTCTTAGCTATGCCCCGCCCATCACTAGCTAAGCTCCACCCACACCTCGCCGTGTTGGGATTGATCGATCCCCGAATGCCCTAACCATCAATTTCCTGAAAATTATACAGGCAAGTTGTTGAATATTTTGTAACTAATTTGACTGGGTGTTGTTGCTGCCTATGGCAGCAACAGCGCCCAGTCAAATTAGTTTTAAAAAAATTCAACAGAATATTTATTAAATAGTAAATACATACAATTTGTACAACGACGCAGAGACCGTCTTCAAATATGTGTTCGTGACGTACTTATCGACGTCATTCATGACGTCATTCATTATGATGTCATTCTACACATCACGTAGTTGATTATGACGTCATATGATGAGCCCACCAGCTTGTATTCTTAAAGCAATTTACTAATTAAAACCTTCATATGTTGGACATTGTCCGCTTTGGTGGGGTGGGGGGGGGGTGGTGGTGGTGGTGTGGCTTTAGCGTGGTGATCCATGTGAAATTGTATGATGTCACTGATATGACCATGCAAAGAGGTATAACAACGAAAGTTAATAATTTGCTACTGGTCATGTCAGTCGCAGTGCAATGGTGAGTGACCAGAGAGCGAAAATCGACAGGACTCATTCACAACCTATAGAACACAAACGATAGATTTATAGTTATAGAGATATTCTGTTAAATTTTTCAAAATTACATCGCCTGGGAGCTGTTGCTGAGGTACATAATACGCAACAGTTTACTATATAAGTGTTTCGTAATTGAATCACAGGAAATTCACAAAATATTCAACAGTGTGTTTATTAAATTATAAATTCATGAAAGACATACCGTTCCTACACTTACATGACAGACTTTCGATTTCCGTGACGGAGCTACACATAATTTTAATTATGACGTCAGCTAACAAGTTATATGTTTGATTATGAGGTCAGATACTTGCGTGACAGATCGGATTCATCATCTAGGAGTCAGCCCTCATTAGTTTTCACAAGATTAATAACATGATAAATATTTTATCTTTGAATCATGTTATCCTCATAAATTACGTACTAGTCTTCATTATCAATCAATCTGTGAAAATACACACTCGATTGCCATCAACATCTGCCATTTCACTAGTGAGATAATGTCTCAGTGGAAATCCCCTGGCGAAATAACAGGATAAGGAGATTTCCCTGAATTTCTGAAGATCGACTAATCAATAGCAAATCAAATTACCCATCACAATCATGATTATCTGTGATGAATTCAGTCGCCTTTCCCAGAACAAGAGTTACATTTTCTCGTTGAAGCATGCATGTGACACAAAGGAGAAAATGCGAGCGCAAGGATAATGACACCATCATTATACATTTAAAGCTCTTGCCAGCAAGCTGATTCGAAATTAAAACATCCACACAATGCATCCCTAATCTGACTATTCCAATAAGGTAACAGGAATTGCAATTTCAGATAACAGTTGTGGAGAAAAGGGGATCAAAGGTTGGTCTTTATAGCTAAGTTGTTGACTTCAGTTATTCACACAATAAACGCTGTTGCTGTCTATGACTCTTTATGCCAGCAAAAGCTTCCATCGACACTGATATCAGAATAAACACCAGCTATCCAACAAAAATATTTAGCTCTCGTGTACGGCTGAAACTTAACCCTGCCCCTATCGCTAAATTGGTTTGATATCAACCACCTAGCCAACCATATACATGTCTACAGCATAACAATTGAGTTACTGTTTCAAAGTGCTCTTTGCACACTATTGTAGAATTGTGGGAATGTGGCAGTAAAATGTAGATCAGGATGGAGATGGATGGATTTATTCACACATGTATCTCACATGGGATGATGTATGTTTGCAACATAAGTACTGAATATGAAAATAGATGGTACATTATTTAACTTGATATTAGATGTGAAGCATTCTTATAGCAACAACATTCTCTAAAATGATGCTTTACAAGGCAATGAGTAGGCTAAGGATAATTTTAATTATGACGTCGGCTAACATGTTACATATTTGATTATGACGTCAAATACTTGCGTGACAGATCAGATTTGTCATTTCGAAGTCTACCTCTATTAGATTTCACAAGATTAATAACAAGATAAATGTTTTACCTTTGAATCATGTTATTATTGAAAGAAACCCCACAAAAATTACATGCTATTCTTCATTATTAGTCAATCTGTGAGATTACACACTCGATTGCCATCAACCAGTTGTTATTTCAATACTGAGATAATGTCCCAGCAAACATTCCCAGGGCGAAATAACAGGAAAAGAAAATTTTCTTCAATTTTCCAAGCTCTATTAATCAATAGCTAATCAAATTACCCATCACAATCATGATTGTGTGTGATGAATTCAATCGCCTTTTTCAAAACATTTTCTCGTTTAAATATGCCGGTGACGCAAAGGAAAGTGTGAGCGCAAGGACAATGGCACCATCATTATATATTCAAATGTCTTGGCAGGAAGCTGATTTGTAATTAAAACCACACAATGCTTCGCTAATCTGACTATTCCAATAAGGTAAGAGAAATTGCAATTTCAGACAACAGTTGTGGAGAACGGTGGCTCAGATGTTGATTGTTACACCTAAGTTGTTGAATTCAGTTATTCACGTAATAAAAGCTGTTGCTGTCTATGACTCTTTATGACAACAAGAGCTTCCACCACCACTGCTATCAGAATAAACACCAGTCATCCAACACCAATATTTAGGCCTGCCACGCCATATGTATGTATGTATGTATGTATTTTTATTTTATTGACGCACTGGCAACGTGCGGCTTCAATTTCCATGTGCTAACTTAGCCGACAGTGATGCACCCGTTAGTTTAATTTGTTGATCACCATCTTCCGGTCGGGGGATCGAACCGCCATTCTGCAACTCCGCATAGCATCAGCAACCAGGCATCTTTCCACTGGACCACCGCACCAAGACTAAAAGTCAAGGATTGGCCGACCAGCTTTCACATGTCTGATATACTGACACACTGACGATTCATATGGGACTATCTGTGGATGCATCTGTCACAATCAATCCTAGGCTTTTACGCCTATTGTACTCTGACTCCAGCACGGCACTGGCAGTATATGTATTTTTATTTTATTGACGCACTGGCAACGTGCGGCTTCAATTTCCATGTGCTAACTTAGCCGACAGTGATGCACCCGTTAGTTTAATTTGTTGATCACCATCTTCCGGTCGGGGGATCGAACCGCCATTCTGCAACTCCGCATAGCATCAGCAACCAGGCATCTTTCCACTGGACCACCGCACCAAGACTAAAAGTCAAGGATTGGCGACCAGCTTTCACATGTCTGATATACTGACACACTGACGATTCATATGGGACTATCTGTGGATGCATCTGTCACAATCAATCCTAGGCTTTTACGCCTATTGTACTCTGACTCCAGCACGGCTCTGGCAGTATATGTATTTTTATTTTATTGACGCACTGGCAACGTGCGCTTCAATTTCCATGTGCTAACTTAGCCGACAGTGATGCACCCGTTAGTTTAATTTGTTGATCACCATCTTCCGGTCGGGGGATCGAACCGCCATTCTGCAACTCCGCATAGCATCAGCAACCAGGCATCTTTCCACTGGACCACCGCACCAAGACTAAAAGTCAAGGATTGGCCGACTGTATGTATGTATGCGGCATAACAATTGAGTTAATGTTTGAAAGTGCTGCCACAATGGACAGTCTCTATGCACACTATTGTAGAATAGTGGGAATGTGGCAGTGAAATGTGGATCAAGATGGAGGTGGATGGATTTATTCACACATGTATCTACCATGGGAAGATGTCTGTTTGCAACATAAGCGCTGAATATGAAAATAGATGGTGCATTATTTAACTTGGTATTATATGTGATGTATTCTTATAGCAACAGCATTCTCTAAAAGGATGCTTCACAAGGCAGTGAGTAAGCAATGTGTTATTATTTTGATGTGCGTCCGTCAGTACATCAGTTAATATATTCTCTCATGGCTCCTTCAATCCGTCTGATCTAGCAGCCCACCCAAAAGCCCACCAGCCTGCATTCATAAACCAATTTACTAATTAAAGCCTTCACTTCTTGGACATTTGTCGGTGGCGGTGGTGGATGTGGTAGTCGCGGCTTCAGGGGAAATTGAACGATTTCATTAATATGATCATGCTAAGACGCGTAGCGAAAATATTTAATAATTTGTCACAGGCCATGTCGGTCAATGGACAATGGCGAGTGGCCAGATAGGGAGAGTGGACATGAATTATTTAAAACCTATATTTAAAACCTATAGATAAAAAAACCAACTGAATCTGTTTGGTGAAAGAAACATTCTGTTGAATATTTCGAAATTAAATTGACTGGCAGCTTTATAGCCATCTACAGGTCTTCAGAAATGTAACTTGTACCCTATGGCCTCAACAAACCCAGACATTCAAATTAGGTTAAAGACTCGACGAGCCACATGTTTGCCCAATGCGTCATGGTCAGTAGATCGTAATCGAGTGTGGCAGTGTGTTATTTTAGATCATCTGACATTACATATAGGCACGTGTCATCAGCAAAACATAATGCTATACAGGCTCCGAAACGGTTGTAGTTCTTCAAACCGACATCTATTTGACAACTTTCTGTCGGAATCTGCCAGTTGTTCCTGTGGGCACAATGATGAATCTACAAACCACTACCTCTTACATTGTGCCCTTTCTAACGAGCAAAGAGTCGTTTTCTAAAACAGCTTGCCTTGAACTATATTTCTCTTGCTAATCTTACGGCAACCAGCTTCAGCGTCTTCCGTTCCAATACGGAACTTACACTGCTAACTTGGAAATGAACAAACTGATCTGTAATACGGTATGTCAATAGATAATTAACACCAACCGCTTTCAGTAGCTTCCCGTTCGCGAACTTATAGTTTAAGGGGTAAAAGGACAGCAGCCCAACACGTACAGGTCGGGGCGAAGGCAGCACCTCTGCTATTCTTCCATTTGATCTTATTCCTCGCTCTCTCTATCTCTCACCCTCTCTCCCCTCCTTCCCCCCTCTCTCTCTTTCTCGGTCTTTCTTCCTACTCTCCCCCACCTCACACTCAACATTCACACACTTATGCACACTAATAGACTACAATTAATTAAACTATTATGATTTGCAGCCATTTTGTTGTAAAAAGGTTTTGTATAATCTGTATGTGTATGGGAGACACGGGCATACGACTCTAAGTCGTATCGTGCTTCCATCTGAACAAAATAAATCACGTTTAAACCAAATGTAAATCGTACATTCTGAAAGCAACTATAAACTGCACGAAAGGACGAGTTTACGCCGTTACACTCGTACCTACTCAAAGCTAAAGTCCTATTGTATGTGGATTGCGCAGTATCTTACCGGGTACTAATATTAGCGTCTTCCCGTTACTCAGGTAATGACCTAAACTCGGCCGACAAAGGGAGGCTATAAGAGGAAGCTGATACATCATGTAATTTTTATTTTTTTTCTCGGCGACATTTTATCTAAAATTTGGATGAAATAAATAATGTTTATTAAACTATACGCAATATTTAAGCGGTCCCAAACAATAATTTCACTCCCGCGATGATGGATATAATGTATACATTAAACATTGACGTAGGATGGTAAGAATTCGTCGCGTGAAAATGAGTTCTAATTTCCTGATATTTTTGTATCATTTATGTCAATGTTTTCTAGAAACAAGTCACGTTACCCCGGTTTATACTTTTGGGAATTTGGACACAGGATTTAATTGAAAATCGCGATTTTTAAAATAAAATCGATCGCTATGTTTCAAAGCAAAAATCGCGCAAGCCTAGGTTAATAATATTCAACTGCTTACTAAGTGATGCGTAATTGAAAACACTGCAAATTCACAAAATATTCAACAGAATGTTTATTAACCATTTAATGACGAAATTTCTTACAAAAATTTTAATATTTACTTATTGAATGTCTATTTGCAGGCCAAGAGAAGACTGTTTTTGGAAATTTACCACCGAAATGACTGGCTCGGTTATCAAAAATAGTCTTCTCTTGGCCCGCAAATGGACATTCCTCAAGCCCACTACAGTGACCGGGTTTGGCCGGTTTCGTCGTGAAAGAGTTAAATTGCAAACGCATTAAACACGTACAATTCATAATCGTTCATGACGTGCTTACGATCGTCGTAGCGGAGCGGTGTAAACTTGATCGTAACGCCGGCTAACATGCTAAATACTTGATTATGACGGAGTGACAGTTCGGATCCATCCTTTGGAAGGCTAACATCAGGTGATTTGATAAAGTTAATCAAATGATAATTGTACTACATTTGAAGCAGGTTATAATTCAAAGAGAAAAGCATACATTATACGCTATTATTCATTATTAATCAGTCGATGAGGTTACCGTCACCAATCTGAAATTTTTATCGTGAAATTATGTCTCAGTGGAGATCCCCAGGGCGAAATAACAGGAAAAGAAGATTTACTTCCATTTCCCAAGCTCGCTTAATCAATAGCTAATCAAATTACCTTCACGATCATGCTTATCAGTGATCAATTCCGTCGCCTTTCTCAAAATAAAATTACTCTTTTTTCATTGAAGAATTCAGGAAACACAAAATAAAATGTGTGCGCAATGACAATGACATCATTCTAGATTCAGAACCTCTGTTAGGTAGTTGATTAATACAGCCGCCCCCCCCCCCCCCCGAAACACTTCACCCCCCACCCCCATTGTGTCGCTGATTTGACTATTCAACTAAACTAAAAGTAATTGAAAATTCACACAATAGTTGTGTTGGAAAGTGTACCAAAGGTTTATCCTTACAGATAAGATGTTAAATTCAGTTATTCACTTCATAGTAGAACGATGATCGGTGCTAATGTTAGTTTCAGTGTTAATGGAAGCTGTTGCTGTCCATGACTGTCTGTGACAGCAACGGCTTCCATCACCACTGGTATCAGAACACACACCAGCCAGCCTCACACCAATATTTGTATCGCGTACATTCCTGAAACTTAACCAGGTCCGTATTATTAGATTAAGTAAGCGTTGATATCAACCATCCAGCCCGCCATATGTAGCTCTGAGGCATAACAATTGAATTACCACTTTAACACTCATATCAGCCAAAAATGGCTTCCGCAGTAGGATTGAGAAATGTCAATTTGCAGACCAGGCGAAGACTATTTTTGAAAATTTACCACTGGAATAACTAGATAACCGAGCCAGTCATTTTCAGTGGTAAAATTTAAAAAGTATCCTTCATTTGGTCTTCAAATTGGCATTTTTTGTGAGAAATTTCAAATTCTCTAGACCAAATTCGAGGGTTAAACGGTTAATATTTCAAAGTGCTGCCACAATAGACAGTCTCTATGCAGACTATTGCAGAACTATGGGAATGCGGCAGTGAGATGTAGAGCAAGATGGCGATGGACGTATTTATTCATAAATAAATCTCTCATGAGAGGATGTCTGTTTTCAATATAAGTGTTGAATATGGAAATACATCATGCATTGTTCAATCTGCTTAGGGATGCTGAGTCGCCCATTCTTAACCCGTACCCTACTGGTGTCAACATTTTTAAGTTTCTAATTAAATTAAAAGATGAACTGGTGTTAATTTTTCAACAAATTTAGCAGACGATGTTTTAGTATTAGACATTCTTAACCATTTAACCCTCGAATTTATTCAAGAAAATTTCAATTTTCTCATAGAAATTGTCCATTTGCAGACCAAATGAAGACTATTTTTGAAAATTTACCACCGGAATGACTGGCTCTGTTATCGAGTAAGACATTACACTGGTACATTTTCAAAAATAATCTTATCTTGGTCTGCAAATGGACATTTCTCGTGATCACTGCAGAAGCCGTATTTGGCTGATATGCGTGTTAAAGGGTTAAATATACTCCAGTTCCTCTGCTAGTGACACAGTGAAAAAAAGAATATTGACATTAGTGTGGTACGGGTTAAACAACTTCTATTCTACAAGACGGCTTTTTTACGATACTGAGTCAGCAATACGTTATCGGGTTTACCTTTCCTATAGGCCGTTCAGCGCGTTTATTTACCAGTAAATCAGCTCTTTTAATCACTCATTGCTCTGTCCATCCAATACATGTATGTCTGCCAACCAGTACGTCAAGAAGCCCACGAGCCTGTATACATGAATCTAATATATGCTTATTGAAAGAACTTATTTGTTGGAATTTTGCAGATAGGTGGGGTTGGGCGGCTTGGGTGGGTTTGGGTGGGCGGACGTTGTGCACTGAATCAGGTAGATTTGATGAATCCAATTTGTCAGCTAATTGTTTGACGGCATAATGTATTACAGCATACGTTTGGGAGGCGAGTAGCTTACTACTACTACTCCAGCATCCAGCGGACAAAATCCTCTTTCACTGGAGTAGCTTTCAAATACCCGGCTCACAACCACACGAATTGATTGGAATTGATGGTTTTACGTTTTTCTGAGATCCATTTTTCTATATTCACTAGGCACTCGCAAGTATGTAGTTTTTATTATTGCAGCCGTAGCAGTAACGTAGTAGTAGTAGTAGTAGTAGTAGTAGTAGTAGTAGTAGTAGTAGTAGTAGTAGTAGTAGTAGTAGTAGTAGTAGTAGTAGTAGTAGTAGTAGTAGTAGTAGTAGCTGTAGTAGTAGAATACGTTTTCTTAGTCATTGGTAAAAATTTAAAGAGTTTGTTAAGTATGACCTTGCGTATTGACAATAGTCCAATGTTTTCTTCTTCATTATGTTGATTTGAATATTATAGCGGTATGCATCACTTTCGCGCAGTGTATACATTTGACATTTAAACAGAACATATCTTTCATCTTGCGTTACGTTATTACTAATCCGGTGATGGATGCAGGTACCATGGTAACGCTGGATACTTGTCCGGTCCTGGACCAATAGCTAGCCAATACGACCCCGTATTCCCAAACTAATATTGCTTCTTGCGTGAAATTCTCCACACAATATATTAAAAATACGATATTGCCAAAACAGAGTCACGTGGCATAGACAGTTTCAAATGCCTTGAGTTCTGTCTTTCTTTATTAATTTTGTAAATAAAATTTGCTAGCTCATTTATCTGTCTCGATTATCAAGGACACTCAATAATACCAAGACCGTGCAGGAATAATATCGACCTGTAGGCATTTCATGAGTTTCGACAGAAATCATTGCGTAAGCCTGGAGCCTCACAGACCAGACAGGACACCTTGTTTTTATATAAGGAATAGTATGTTGCATATTCCAGTCAAATTAGTTTCAAAGTATTCAACAGATTACCTGCTTAAAGGTACATATGGATTCACATGCACGTACGGAATACTCTGTTGAATATTTTGAAAATAATTTAACCGGGAGCTGTTGCTGCTTATGGCACATTCATACCAAAATGCTTGAAGAATTTTGTTAAAGCTATTAGTATTTGAGGAGTCAAATGTGTGCCTAGATGTAATGAAACGAAATAAATCTTAACATAATTATAATGATTTCATTACATATAAATTAACATAATTTTTTAAGTTGAAATTGAATTAGGCCTAGAGACACGAGGTGGCCTACATAATTTAACTTCACAACTAAACAAATTATAATAATTTATATGTAATGCAATCACCATATGTTAAGCTTTATCTCGTTTCCCTACATTGACATACGCAATTTACGCTTCTAAAAGTACACAGTTTTAACAATTTTAATTTCACTCATTCCGGTGTGAACAAGCACCTTTAATTGTCTTTTATTGACTCTCAAATTCCGGCTAAAAGGAGAACACATTATTCAAGTACGGTCTAGAAGCATGTGTTGTGTAGCCGCCGGGGCGCGCTGGGCTCCGCCTCTTTCCGTTGCTGCTGCCGCTAGTCAGCCAGCCTCAGTGTTGGGGAGCGGTCGCCGCGCATCTCCGGTGTCCACAAAAACCGACCTCCAGGGCCGGGGAAACGATCACGTTCCAGCGGGATCGTGCAGCCATTGCTGCGAAAATTGAACACTACCGTATTGTCCCGGCTGTTCGTGTCCCCGGTGTGTCTAGCCGTCATTTCCACGGTAGAAAGAACGGTGCCAGCACACAAATTTGCGTACTTGATTTTAGTAACAAACAATTTTTGTATGCGCGTCACTTATGAACGGTGTATGTAAAAACGAGAGTGGTGAATTTGGGTTTAATATATCGCCGGATGTACCTAACCGATCTAGTCATATATAGACGGTATCGTGAAAGGTACCCCTGTGGGGGAAAGCTCCAGTCAGGGCACATCAGTTGGTTTAATATAAACGAAATCTGCCTCAGACTGGCCAAACATCATTGGTTTTTCGAGAGGAAAGTGCCTACAACGCCATAGCAGAGGAAGAGAGAAGATAGGAGAGAGAGAAGCCGTTCTGCATAAGATGCAAGGGGAAAATGGGGAATCCATACCAAACGGTGACAAAGATGATTGCATCGTTACCGTTTGCTTGAGAGGAAATAGATGATGGTGCGGTACTGTGCTCCGCAAGGAGGACGCCGAGGGAGGAAAACGACCGACCCTTACAATGCGGAGGAAAATGGGGAACAAATACCTCTCCATGCCAAGGATGACTATGCCCTTGCCATTTGTTTGAGAGGAAATTTACGATGGTAGCACACCGTGGCGCCTTGTGAGAAGGCAACCGGTGGGAAGCTGACAATAAACATGTGAAAAGGGGGTGGATGTAATCTCACACGGTAACGAAAAATGAGGAGGAAAATTATGTTGGCCTTCACTGCACAAGGCAGGGAGAGAATACACAATTTTGCGAGAGGAAAATGCATTGCGCGGGTCTCCGTCAAAAAGAAAATGCCTTCAACGCCGAAGCGGAGGAGGAGAGTGGTAAAAAGGGACGTCCTCCTATCCTACAAAGAAAGAGAAAAATTACCATGTGTACTTATCTTAATATAGTTATTTTACTGTTGTGTGCCTACGGTGTGTACGTGAAGATACGGTGGCTGATTCCCATTGATTTCAGCACCGTTGTCTTAAGTTAAAGATACAGTTGTAGTTGGTAGCGTCTATTTTTGTGTACCTAAAAATGGCCTAGACTAACTTTTAGTTGTAAGTCCAAAACGTATATCGTTAGGCCACACATGGCATAGCACCAAATATCGTTAACGAATACGTTTTCCTGGCGAGGATGCTCGGTACCGTTGCCGATACCCCACAGAGCACCTCTCCTCAGACCGACAGCATGCAACATGTAGTCTGGTGGTAGCTTTAGAGCTGCAAAGTGATCACTCCACATACCGCATCACAACCACCAATAACTACACATGGACAAATCACATTGACAGAAGCGTGTTTTAGAAAGCGGATCTTAGCTTACTTACGGTGGGGAGAGAGAAACGTATTTCCATCTATGGTGGCTATCCCATGGGGCGTGGTGAGCTCTAAGGCTTCACCCGATCACTGTTAGGAGTTAGATAGTGATCCGTGTTTCCTATCTGTCACCTAAAGTTTCGAGTAGGGATCGTATGGGATCCGTACCCTGGCGTTACTGTTTGGCTGCTTTAGGTTTGGACAAAGTTGCCTTAAGAACACTGCTGGGATGGCAACTGTGTTGCCTTATTTATATTTTAGCAGTGTTTCCTACTTTGGCATAACAAATCTTGCTTAATAGGTAATCGAAGATACACGGGGTATGTATGTGAACGGCAAATTGATTCTGGCCGGCCAGAACCCTGTTGTAGTTTCTTGAGACGGCCCTAACCATTCTGACGGTGGGAATTGAAACAGTCATTTCAGCCAGACGACCAGAGAAGCGTAGTCAAAGGCAGTTACTCTCTACTTTAATTTAAGAGGCCTTAATATGGATGGCCAACTATGAAAATCAGTAGTACCGTTTATACAACGGTCTTTATTGACCGTGAAGAAGAGCTTTTAATAACAATTCTCTGTTTGAAGAGTAACCGTTCTTGGCTAGCTTAAAAACCTGTCCTATTGAGCTATCATAGTTCTAGGTTTAACGGTAGCATGACATGTTCTCTGGCGAGACCATGAGCAGCGAAATTGGTGCCGTTGAGAGAAAATACGGTGATGCATTTGTTGTTGATGTATAGTGTAACCTAGGTGTACTGCGGTCCAAATATTTTTGTGGTTTTTACTGTTAAGAATATAGGGTCGATTCGACCCACGGTGCCGTTTATTTGCTGACACCGTTTACAATGCATAACATTATATACAATATTGTCTTAAAGCGGTGGTCGCATCCGACCTTACTGTACCACTTAGGGCGGTACTGTATTTATTATTAATAATGGTATACATAACTAAGATACTGTTCCTATGTGCGGTGCACCTATTAGTCATCAGTGCAGTGTAAGCATCACATGTAGTCTTTGTACTGCTTTCTTGCGGTATGAGTTGAGGCACGGTGTAGCTGCCGCCTGGAGAATTACTGCAGGATGCTGGCCGTAATGTTTCATACTCGAAAACAGTGAAGAATAAAGCCAATTTCGGTGGCCAAGAGGTCCTAATGCATAGCACATACTGTGTATTTCACCGTAATATTAAACTGTTTGTGCTTTAAGAGTGATGGATGCATCCATTGTGTAGAGATGGTAAGTACATATTATGTTGAATTATTTTCTCGGCACAAGACGATCCACGCCGTTTAGCTCTTACGGCATGTAAAGCAATATCCTTGTCTGGACTATGGTCAAAACATAAATTCAACGACACTGGATACGTCCATTGTTTTCTACCACCGTTTCTGTAGTGGCACGGCAAGACTGGCGAGACATGAAAAACACCACCGTTCTTACATACTAATTTAGATGGTAACAACCAAAAGTCTTACACCGCAATGAAGGTGCCACTGATGACGGTGGTCAAAATAAAGACTTCTTTTAGTTTAGGTTGTTACTCCTGTTGATCTACCACGAGTGTACAAAAACATGGTGCGGTGCGGAGCGCGTCTGTCTGGAGAGGGAATCTGACTGTAATAAGCTGCGTTGGTGTAGATTGCAGAACGCGAGCTCTACGCAGTAGGCATATAGTGAGAATGCTCCCACTTGGACAGAGTCCGCCTCCCTTCTATCCTTTATGGTTTCTGTTGAATTTTTGTGAATTCTTGTGACGTCGGTTTGTGCATTAGCTTGTGTCTCTGTGTGTGTGTGTGTGTGTGTGTGTGTGTGTGTGTGTGTGTGTGTGTGTGTGTGTGTGTGTGTGTGTGTGTGTGTGTGTGTGTGTGTGTGTGTGTGTGTGTGTGTGTGTGTATGTGTGTTGATCGTTGTCTCTCGATTTTGTCTCATGTTGCTGTTCTTGTCCATGACTTTTCTGTTGCTCCTCATGCTTGGGTGTGGGTGATGGGGATGGCCTAACCTGGACCTAATGCGGGTGGGGAAGGGATGGGGTAGGTGCTGAGTCGGGGGGGGGGGGGGGTGGTAGGTGCGTACGGTCTTATGACCTGATGTACCCAAGGGGGGGGGGGGCTTTAGGTCAGAGACCTCCCGGCCCCTTTGGGGGGAGTGGGGAGGTTGGGGTGTGGGGTCTTTCGGGTCCTGGGACCCATTTGCTCTTCTGGCCATCATCCGAGCAGGCACCAGCGCGCACTTGTTTGATTTTGATTGATTAGGTAGCCCGTATGGTGACTGTGTCCGTCAGAGGACGAACTCGATCGGTCATCCGGGTTGCATCCCTCCATAGTCCCATCGAAAATTCCGAATCTAATTCTAGCAATTTTGTTTTGATTTTGTAATCCGTATGTTGCGTGGTTCCATCCGAGGACGAATCCATTCAGCATCCGGTTTACTTTGATTATGCCGAAATTTCTTGCCTACCTAACCCTAGCTCACGTTCACACAGTGATGGGCACTGTATGACGGGACCTCAATTTAAAGTCCCATCCGAGAAGACTGAGATATCCGAGTTTGGCTTTGAGAATGCCTTTTATACTCTATGAGAGGCTGTGCCAGCCGGCTCAGCCAATCAGAGCGCGTGTTGTGCGCGAGGCACGGTAGCTAGAGAAATCATGCCTAGCTCTCTCTCTCTCTCTCTCTCTCTCTCTCTCTCTCTCTCTCTCTCTCTCCCTCTCCCTCTCTCTCTCCTCTCTCTCTCTCTCTTCTCTGTCTGTCTCTGTCTGTCTCTGTCTGTCTCTGTCTGTCTCTGTCTGTCTCTGTCTGTCTCTGTCTGTCTCTGTCTGTCTCTGTCTCTGTCCGTCCGTCCGTCCATTCGTCCCTCCATCCCTCCCTCCCTACGGTCCCATATTACGGAATTACCATAATATGAGCAAGTATATAATATGTTCCCAGTCTCCACCAGCTAACGCGTCAATGTTTGTTTGCCTCTCATGGCCGCACATGCGCTTAGGGCGATTTCACGGGCCGCATACAGCCAGCGGAGGGGTGAGCATGGATTATCCCGGACCGGACCGTCTTGTACGCACCCGACGGTCATCCGTGCAACAGTTGTATTGTATGATCTTTGCTATTGACCCAATCACGGCTAACAATAGCAATTATCATATATACCGAGACACAGTCCGAGAATAAACAGTTCACAGTGGTTGTGGGAGGGTGTGTGTGGGTGGTGGGAGGGTGTGTGCTATTGTCTGAATCAATGATGTGGATTCCGCTAGACATGTAACTTAATGCAAACACTAAAAGAACGGGAAATCCAGATTTCCTATATCTTCCCACGACCGAGTATTCAATACCCACGCATACATGAGCAATCAGAAATTGAAGACGTCATCCCATTTCTTTCGGACGGTTCTGATTTTCCGGAATCTTTGGGATTTTCCTGATTTTTCGTATCACGTCCAAAGGGATCTGAACATCTTTTTGCATTGTACGGGTAAGTTCCTCTGTTCTGTTAAAAGGTAAGCGGGCATGTAGCTTTGCACGCACGTAGGCACGCACGCACGCGCGCACACACAGACGCACATACAGGCGCGCCCATTGACGCACGCGTACGGACGGACGGCAAAAACGGACGGACGGACAGACATACATATTCAAGCGCAGAACCTCTTCCCCTTATTGAGCGAGTGTAATTACCCATTATGAACAACTTTATCCAACAAAATAACACGAATAACATATTCTATATTCTGTATCGTATTAAAGTGATCGAATGTCGGATGAGCAATGCTTGTCGGTGATAATGGTCAATCTACCATCAAAACATTAGCCAGACAACTGATTTACAAATAAGCGAACAATGTTTGCTTTAACCCTTTCACCTACAAATCCCTGAAAAATTAAATTCATTACAATATAAAACTTATTCTTTTGAATAATTAAAATTAATTTGACTGGAAGTCGTTGCTGTCTTAGGCAGCAACGCTTTCCAGTCAAATTAATTTCAAAATATTCAACAGTTATCCTGTATGTTTGCTTTGGAAATGATAGGCCTATATGGGGATTTCATCGGTGAAAGCGTTATTCTGAATACTTCATTAGCGGTCAGATTACGTTATTTAGCTCGTCTAAAATGGCAAATATATCAATGCTCGCGTTCCTGGTTGAACATGGTTGAATCACAGTTGAGTATTTTAAAATGAATTTGACTGGGTACTACTACTGTTTTAGGCAGGGAAGCAACACATTTCAGTGACAGTAATTTCAGAATGTTCGAAATGTCGCCCTGAATTTGTCACAATTTCCCACGTTTTCTGTCTAGCAATGTACAAATTGTCATTAGAAATATAATCGAGATATGTGCTAGTATCGAATTATCGAAAGATCGCAGACCACTACTATGAGGAGTAAAATACGACACGCACTAGTACAGTATAGAAATAAGGTACATGTTTAAGAAACGAAATAAAACGTAGCGTACGTTGAATATTTTTTAACTTAATTGGACTGAAGCAATGAAGAATCCACTTATTATAAAAATATTCAAGAGAATATTTCCTATTAACTAACATGTTTCTGTTTTTGTTTCGGAAATGGGCAATTACGTGAGAAATCATAGACACAGAAATCGAAAATTATTCATGGCATTTGAAAGAATGAACTCTCTAGTTTCGGAAAATATGTTCAGTTTAATGATATCTTTAATACCTATGGGGTTACATTAATTTCTTTAAGGGTACGCTCATAGCGTTTTTAAATTTCCTTTTGAAGCAATAATGTCTGAAAATAAAATTTGCATGTGACGGGCGTACTAATTTTTCTGTACCTCACTCCCTAAATCAGACATTCAGTTTCTATCCATTACATTTTACAGTCTACAAGTTGAAGATTTTAGTTTAACTACGCTACCAGCTTAATTTCCAATCACAGTGGAGTGTCATCCAGCGCCATGCCTCCAACACGATTATTAGCAAAGATAAATTATACAGTCCATACATTATTATTTTACAAAATGCCTGTTTTGTGTAAATAATAGTGTTTAACCATCTTCTTTCTACTAAATTCATGAATCTATCATCAAATGTGTTTAGGAGGAATTACAGCAGAATGTCAATAGACAACTCTATATACAATGCATACAATTAAAATCATGGTACAGCTTTTTACAGCTATACAACTAAATCTAGAATTTGCCTTTGTTGCAATTAACTTAGGACTGTAGACAGCGATTTAGGATTGTTCAGTGTAGTCAAAGGCAATTACTTAACCACAATGTAATTTAAAGGATGATCATGAAATTATGGCTTTCGGTACTCAACTATACATAGTTATAACCTACTAACTCAACATATCTGCAATGTATTCAGATAATGTAGCATAGCAGATCAATAAGATACAGGAAGCCCACTAAAGAGATGGGCAAGCCATTATTTCACAACATAAATTTGGATTAAAGACTGTACAACGAATAGTTTTGCTGTCTGGTCTGACATTTTAAAAGCGAAGATTCCATCCATTAGAGTACTCACCATCTTGAGTGAATGTTCAACCTCACAATGGACCTTTCCGGTTTTTACTTACGCCCGCCCATTTCTAGCTAAGCTCCACTCGCACCGCGCTCGTGTTTGGATCTATGGATCTCTGAACACCCTGACTATCAATTTCTAAAAAAAACCCTTCAAATGAAATATTTTCAACAGCATGTTTATTAAATAGCAAAGAATTACAAAGACATACAATCCATACAACGTGTCGGACTCTCTGAGATTTGACGACTGTCTATATGGATCCATTTGTGACGTAATGATTGTGACGTCATCATACACTCGCTGTGCTGATTATAAAGTCATACGAGGTCAGACACGATGGATGAATACTCTGGAAAGTTAAATTCTAGCAGAGCTTGTTCTCAAACTTGTACTAGTCGCTGTTGTGGGGGGCAAGAGGACAATGTAAAAATTCAAGTTTTCAAGGAATTACCCAAAAGCACGTGGTAAAGGGGTGGTGGTGGTGGTGTTAGATGGGCGGCATACGTGTGAGGAGAGGGCAGGCACACATGTATGACAATAGTAAAAGACGCCACCTGAGTTATTCAAGAAGGTCATCCATATTTATAGGTACAATTGTCATTTCTTTCATGGTTAAATTCATACCAAGAATCACATTCAGTTATTCATATTTTCGTTGTCTGTGTCATGTCTTGTGAAATTACAAATTCATTCCTAAATCTATGCACAGATGAATTCAAGCGCTTACGCATTGTGTATAGTTCCAAAGGGCAAAGACCAGACTTGTGATGATCGGAGAAATATTTGATTCGATATGTTGGAGGAAGACTCAATGACCACAGCACTGGAATTCCCTCTTGACCAGTGGTATGTTACCACATACATGTACATGTATGCTGACCGGCTATATATCCACGTGAGATTACAGAGAGTGTGCCCATGATGAAGTTAATAAGATATACAGAAACCGCTACCAGAAGTGGCAGGCTACAGTGGACAGCATTTGTACAAGACACTGTCCTCGTGAGGAAATCCAATCTTCTAACAGGCGTGGGTTCATGTGGCCAGTTCTGTATTCTTTGTTTGATTATAGAGTTATAATAACATTCTGCTGTCTCCATTTACATAAGGAGGAACTGTAAATACGAAAGGTATATTGACCATAATTAGAATTTTCACAATATTGCAGGTTCATATCTTTCTTAACATAGTTTGGTAAAATAGTTCGTAGATCTACATTGTGCTTGGATTTCAGGCGCAAGCAGTCCTTAATTAAATGTGCCAATATATCTCAATACTGTTATTAAATTAATTCACATATAATTTGATTATTTGATATCTATACCCCCAATAATTTGGACTTGTATGTACGTGTTTTGTACGTCCATCACACTGCAAATGTTATTACTTCAAGAAATCAGATTAAACTTTCATCTTGTATGGTTACTTGTGTTTCCCTCATGTCTCTGATGAAGGGATTGGAATGAATTATACCACTTAAAATAATTCCAAATCACAGAAAATGACTGCTGAACTGAAGACCTGGAGTAATACCAATTTCTCAGCGTACGTCCATCACAGTGCTTCAGTATCCCATACAATCTTAGAGCAAACATATTATCCATATATATATATATATATATATATATATATATATATATATATATATATATATATATATATATATATATATATATATATATATATATATTTATATATATGAATTATTATACCCAGGACAAGCCCCCCCCCCCCCACCCCAAACAAATTTAGTATCTGACATCTTTCCATAGTCTTGCTATATTTTCCAAATATTAAATGAAATTGTCCAACGTGTACGGTCGTCACCACTGAACTGCTCAAATATTTTTAATTATTTTTTAGCTGCACTGTAAGCGTTCGCGTTAGCCTTTTACAATGATACACTTGCCATGCTAGTTACTGGCCACTGACTCACACCAGACATGGCCATTACTAAACACTGACTGATACTCTAGATGACCGCCACACCACACTGACTGATACTCACGATGATCGCCGCCACACACTGACTGACACTGAAGATGACCGTCACTACACACTGACTGACACTGCAGATGACCGTAACCACACACTGACTGACACTAGAAGACCGTCACCACACACTGACTGACACTCTAGATGACCATCACACACACTGACTGACACTCCAGATGACCGTAACCACACACTGACTGACAGCGGAGTTGACCGACACCAGGTACTGACTGACATAAAAAAATTTAGCAAGTTTCTTCATTGCATCATAACACGAAACCGACTCATTAATAGAAGGATACATTTCTGGCATTGCCCCGCCCATTTCTGACTAGATCCGCCCACAATGTTACTGGTATTGATTAGTAACTAAAAAACCTGAATTCCCAGAATCTAAATTTCAAGGCTGCTTTACAGGTGATCTATTGAATATTTTGAAACTAATTTGACTGGGGCTGTTGTTGTTAATGTCTGTCCCAGTCAAATTAGTTTCAAAACATTCAAGAGAATGGCTAAAGTTTAAAATCCTCAACGACATGCAATTCGTAAGCCTGCGTTTTTGTGACATGCTTTTAATTTTCATAACGGAGCTACGTCATATTGATTGTGAGGCTAGCTAACATGTGATGTGACGTGCCGGTATTTGACGCTAGATACTTGAGTACCTCCCTTGAGTCCCTCTTTGAACCTTTCCTGTTTATCCGTCAATCATATGACATCATACTCAATAACGTGGCATGTGGCATGACGTCATTATCAATTACGTCATGAATGATATAGATAAGTTCGTCACGAACGCTTAATTGATGGCGGACTAAGCGTTGTTGTACGAGTTGCATGTCTTTACTATTTAATAAACATGATGTTGAATATAGGCAGCAACAGCACCCAGTCAAATTAGTTTCAAAATAACAGATTACCTGTATAGTTTTCTGGAAATTGATAGTCAGGCAATTCAGAGATCGATCGATCCCAACACGTGTGGGTGGAGCTTAGCTAGAGATGGGCGGGGCATAGATAAAACTTGATTCCTCCATTAATGTACTACGTCATTCGACGACGAAGCGAAAGCAATGTGCATCTTTAAAACAAGACCATTCACTGAAGTTTATCGTGAAGTTTCCAATCACACGTTGTCACTTTGATGCTATCTGGCGTCTGCTGTTTTCAATCACACCCACTTCCATAAACTGTCCAAGCAGTGCAAGAGTTGACAGCGTAATTGCGCCACACACATAACTCCTCATTTCCTCAAAAATCAACCGCCATTTGATTCTAATTTTCAAGCAACACGCGTGTCCCTGTTTTATGTCTCGCACATTTTATTACGACATTGGCAATTTTATGACAGTAAAACTTTTCTGGTAATGCTCGTTGCTGATCCCTTACTAGACAAATACCGGGCCAAGTGATACGAAGCAACATTAGCTCAGAAACGGCCCCTTTAACCCCGGTTATCGCATGGGTGTAGGAACGTACTTTGACCTGGGGCGGGGTGGCTGAAGAATGGGTGGGGCCAAAACCTAGGGGGCACTATGGTCGAGGCAACACATGGGGGCATACCCCCCTTGCCTCACCTCACCCTTGTTCCTATGCCTATGTATTGTGGTTACTATGTTAACACTCGAAGACCCACAATTGAATAAGGCTGTTGAATATTTTCAATCTAATATGACTGTAAGCCATATCTGGCATAAATAGCAATTATTCTTAGTCAGAGTTAGTTAAAAAATATCCAACCTAACACCCTGATAGCGCGGTTTACTAGTTTGGTACTACTACTGGGCCATTATCGGGCTTGTAGTGAGTAACAGTAATATCAGTAGCCTCAGTCATCAACATATGGTCCAATCATAAGCAATATAAGGAAAAACTCGCCTATTTCTATCTAAACCTAACCACCCCCACCCCAGCTAACTTTGTATGAGCATTTGAATTAATTTAACTCTTTAATAACTAAATTTGTTGAAAAAAATACTTATTGAATGTCCTGTTTCAGGCCAAGGGAAGGCTAATTTTGAAAATTTACCATTGGGACTGGCTCGGTTATCGAGCCAGCCATTCCAATGGTAAATTTCTTTAAATAGTCTTCACTTGGCCTGCAAATGAATATGACATTCCCCAATGCACCTTTCCATTTTTAGCTATGCCCCGCCCATGATTAGCTAAGCTCCACCCACACCTCGCCGTGTTGGGATTGATCGATCCCCAAATGCCCTAGCTATCAATTTCCTGAAAACTATACGGGGAAGCTGTTGAATATTTTGTAACTAATTTGACTGGGCGCTGTTGCTGCCTATGGCAGCAACAGCGCCCAGTCAAATTAGTTACAAAATATTCAACAGAATATTTATTAAATAGTCAAAGCAAACAATTCGTACAACAACGAATAGACCGCCTTCAAATATGCGTTCGTGACGTACTTATCGACGTCATTCATGACGTCATTCATTATGATGTCATTGTACACATCGCGCAGTTCATTATGACGTCATATGATGGGTGGGTATTCTGGAAAGGTGAATTACACTGCAGATGGCGGTTTTTGTCCGGCTTCGTCTGTGAAGGGTTAAACACATTCAAACCTAAATTACCACAATCTCAATTGCAAAGTAACTATACATGCAGTTGGAATGATTGCCCTGGTAGAGGCTAATGTTCGACACCACTTCAAATGTTATATCTAATTCATGATGAACTCTGATTGTGAGGAAAAGACTCTCATAGACTTTGATTCCAGAGAGGTGTGCTTACTTACGGTTGCGCATGATGTTGCCACAGGCATTACAGAATGGTAAATCTTCGACATATTCGATATTTGGGAAATGTATTCTTCATGGTTGCCAGATATGTATGTGAATTCTGGGAGCTACATGCAAAATAGAATAAACACCGTTATTAGATGGATTCAGAGATATTGCGTACTGTAAATCAACTAACGATGCAACTAATCAAGGCACTTTCATATCCAAGCAGTAGCAATGTACAGATGGTAGTAAAGATATTGGCCATAGCATATTTATCACGATAGAGTGCACGCTTCCTTCTTATTAATGTTGTACACAAGTCAATGGACCTTTTCACTTTATCGATCCATCATATGACGTCATAATCAACCACGTGACGTGTAGGGTAACGTCATAATAATTGACGCCGTGAATGACGTGGATAAGTACGGTATGAACGCATAATTGGTAACGGACTAAGCGTTGTTGTACGAATTATATGCCTTTACTATTTAATAAAGATAATGTTGATGTGGGTGGAGCTTAACTAGGGTTGGCCGGTGCATAGCTAAAACTGGAAAGTTTCATTGAATGATGTATATAATATAACTGTGGCAATATATCAGTTCTATTTCCTGTATGCAACGGTAATTGTTTTAATCCAGCAATGTATTAACAGCGCCTCAAAGGACTCAAAATGCTATTTATTAAAATATAATAAACTCTTTAATGGTCAATATTTTTCAAGAAAACTGAAATGTCAGCTCAGCGAATGAAAAGACTATTTTAGTGAATGTACTTCGGGAATTTACAAAAACAACTTTCTGTTATCTGTTATAAAGAATCGATTCTTCCTGTGACCACTCCAGAGATAGTCTTGCTCAGTACAGGTTTAATAGTCAAGAAAATCGACGCTTCTGCTTAGGCAATGTTCATTTGCAGGCCTAGAAAAATCTATTTTTGAAAATCTACCACTGGAATGACTGACTCGAGGCATGTCATTTCAGTGGTAAATTTTCAAAAATAGTCTTCTCTTGGTCTGAACAAGCGGCTCGACTTAAAAAGGTTTAAGTTGACACGAGAGGTGTTAATTGAGGAATCCAGTTTTAGCTTTGACCCGCCCATCTCTAGCTAATAGGGATCGTTCGATCACAGAACACCCTGAATGTTCCGTAAAACTATGCAGGTAAGCGGTTGAATATTTGGAAACTAATTTGACTGCGTGCGGTTGCTGCCAGTTAAATTAGTTTCCAAATGTTCAAAAGCATGTTTATGAAATTGTAAAGACATACAATTCATACAACAACGCTTAGTCCGTCATCAATTAAGCGTTAGTGCCAAACTTATCTACGTCATTCATGACGTAAGTGACGTCATCATAGCCGTCGTGTACCTGTTATGACGTCATATGATTGACTGAGAAACTAGAATCCTCCCTTGGTGGTTAACTTAAAATATAATTTCCAATGAAAGCGATGTTGAACGATATCATTGAATGAACATGAGGGTACCGTTAATATATGATTTGTCAGTACACTATTTTCTGGTGTTATCCTGTGTGGAACAGAACATGGATTGTTTCGGAATGAATATCTCCAGAATAAACCATGCAGGAAAGAAATGATTTCGAAATGATTGCCCACTTGCGTTTATGAAACAAAAATGAAATTGTGATGTATGTTCTCATGCCATTTGCTGTCACATCATGCGTGGCTCCAATCCAGATGATTCCAAATATTTTGATACCAGTCAAATTGGTTTTAAAATAGTTAACAACCTACCTGTGTATTTACGTTGAAAGTTAAGATCGTGGAATTCATGTTTCAAAGTCTTTAATCTATTGCAACACGTGGACAACGTTGGCGGAGTTTAGTTAGATATGGGCGGGGTATAACGAGAAATGGATACCTATATTTCTAGACGTGATTATTGATCAGAGTTCCTAGAGATTTCTAATGTGGGTTTACTTGATCCATCGGTACACATTTGCGAGGATGTATGTATCGAACGATTTTATAGCTCGATGTAAGATTAGCCGCGTGGATAATGGACACAATTGTTCGATGCATTTGGTCAGCCATTCGATATAGCTAACGGGTTAGCTATCGTAGATATTTACTTTCAATCGAGTGGTTCTATAATCTGAAGGAGAATGACGATGCATAATTGTGTTTTTACGTCGATAATAGTAGGCCTATTTATATCAAGATCATTGTATTTTCTCCTATTGGAAACATTATGCAAATTTTGTCTTCGTCAATTCACGTTTCCAGTTTTATATATGCCCCGCCTACCTCTAGCTAAGCTTCACCCACACTTCTCCGTGTTGCAATTGATCGATCTCCGAATGCCCTAACTATCGTCTTCCTGGAAACTATACAGGTAGCTGTTGCATGTTTTGTAACTAATTTGACCGGATGATGTTGCTGCCTATGGCAGCAACAGCGCCCAGACAAATTAGTTTCAAAATATTCAACAGAATATTTATTAAATAGTAAAGACATATACTTATGTACGTATCTACGCCATTCATGCCGTCATAGTGACGCCATTCATTATGATGCCATTCTACACGTCAAGTAGTTAATTATGACGTCATATGATGGATGGATACATTGGAAAGGTACATTGCGCGCGGGTGTACAATTGGTTTATTTGGAAACCGTTTTTTATGTTCAAAACACTGTTTATGAAAGCTGGTGCTCTAATATACAGCAATAATTTACACGAAAACTCTTTTCTAATCGACCAACAGTTAGCAGTTGCAGGGGGCATAATTCATGACCCAAATTTGTCGGCCAATCATATGACGTCATAATCAACTACATGATGACTTCGATTAGTCTGCCTTAAACGCTTAATAGTCCGTCAGGTTCTATGGATTTTTTTGTCTTTAGGCCCTACTATTTAATAAACATGCTGTTTAAACAGCACCCAGTCAAATTAGTTTCAAAATATTCAACAGCATAACTGTATAGTTTTCTGGAAATTGACATTCAGTCAGTGCACGGAAAAAAAGTGGGTGGAGCTTAGCTAGAGATGGGCGGGGCATAGCTAAAACTGGATTCCTCCATTATAATTTATGCACCGGATCAGTTACACAAGCAGACTATATGTTTTCAACTGGCTTTAGAAATAATCAATTGACCCATTCCTAACTATGCACCGCCCATTTCTAGCCAAGCTCCGCCCACATTTTACTTGTATTGGACTTGATTTGAAACCTAAAACAAGAATTCTCAGAATCCAAGCTTCAAGGAAATTATACAGGTACACTGTTGAATATTGTGAAACTAATTCCATCGTCGTCACGAATCTATGGTAGCAACAGCTCCCAGTAAAATCCGTTTCAAAAGACCCCACGGAATGATTACTAAATTGTAAATTCATCAACGCTATACAACTCGTAAACATCATGATGGAACTATGAGCCATTATGCTTGTGACGTCAGCTGACGTAATTCATTTTGAATTGGGTGACAGATCGGATCCCTCCTCAGCGAGTCACTTCTGGCGTGGCAGTCAAAACAAGAGTAATCAGAGATTGCTTAATCGCGCCGTCCACTTTTGAAACAGTGTTGACATTTTTCGAAATTTCCGGATTTTTTTTATTTTCAAGATATTTCTGATTACGAGAAAATTGTTGAATTCTATTCAATGCGCGTGTACTCCCTTTGTTGTGTTAAAATTTGAGCCAAATCTGACCTGTAATTTTCGAAATATCTATAGATCAACAATCTGATCCGATCTGGATCCGTGTTTCTTACCAGGATCACGGCCAAAGTCAGGAAGACCTCTTTCACCTTAAGATTATTTGCTTTTTTTAATTTGAGCCAAATCACCATGCCTGACATTTATGAGATACTGTAACAACTCACGATATGCCCAAACATGCACGCACGCACACACGTGCGCACGCACGGAGCGACACGTAATGCCCCTTGGCAATAAGTCACCCAGCCCAAATGTTCGACAACTTAGACACCAATGTCCGACACATCATTGTTTAAACTCGATTTGAATGCATAATACGAATGCATATAAAGTGGGTGTGTCTGGATGAATGTTGACCTCTCGATTTATCAACAGTAATTGACAGGGAATCGAACGCACAACCAGCTGTAGCGCCAAGCGCAATAGCCCACAGCTGCTTCAGAAGCGTCGTGGGCTATGATGCTTGGCGCTGCTGCTGGTTGTGGGTTCGATTCCCCGTCAATGCTAAATACCGCAATGTCACGAATATTTGTATATCAAAAATGATTGAAACTCTTACTTCTTATTCCATCTTCAATCTTGGAGTTTCGCGGTTTATATTAACCCTTTAAATGCATGACATTTCAGAGTTTCATTTTCAAGATATTTTGAAACAAATTTGACTGAGAGATGTTGCTCCCATACACGCTCGGTGACAAATTAATTTCAAAATATTCATCAGAATATTCCTTACTTCATTAACTTTTTTTATTTTCCGGTCTTTGGAACCTTTCCAGTTTTAGCTATGCTCCGCCCATATCTAGCTAAGCTCCGCCCACAACTCGCTCGTGTTGCGATCGATCGATCCCTGAACTCACTGACTATCAATTTCCAGAAAACTATACAGGTAAGATGTTGAATATTTTGAAACTAATTTTACTGGATGCTGTTGCTGCCTATGGCGGCATGTTTAATAAACAGTAAAGACATACAATTCGTACAATGTCTCGGACTATTAAGCGATTAAGATGGACTAAATCGAATCATTCATGCTGTAATTGAATATGCCGTCATATGTATTTGATTATGACGTCACGCATAAACTGGAAAAGTCAATTAATAAGCATTGGCAGTAATGTTTGACTTGCACACGTGATTAACAAGATGGTAGGTTACTGACCCAGTAACCAGAACAGCAGGGATGCGTGGAGGCGGATAAGAAATATGTGGTGTACGCCTTTGTGGTAACTGCGTCAATATTGGCTAGGTCTCGTGCCGCGTGTCTGTATGAGTCAATCTTACTAGGAAATGAGTCGATGCCGGGAGCTAATAATTACTATTTTAGTATTCTGGTCAAGACTGATTTGGCTTCCGGTTGATTAAGCATGTGCGCACTATTGTTGCTAATACTGAGGCAGATCTGTCAGAAATGTCAAAATATTACCAACCTTAGAGACTGAGATAGAGTGAGTGTCCAAGTAGGTTTATAATCATGCAGGTATGCATAAAGTTAAAATGCTTACAGGTACATACATCCTCCAGTCTACCAGAGAGCAATGTGGTAAGATTCAATCTGACGATACATGTCTTCTGTGTCAGGCTGCCCCTGAAACAACAGAACATTGCAAAGCTGAATGTCCAGCCTTGCATGCTGCCAGACAGCCTATTTTTACAGACATTGAAAATACCCTCCTTCACCATCAACAGCTAGTGTTGTGCAATCTAGAGCCTGAAGATATTACTCAGGTCATCATAAACTGTACTAGGCTTAGTCTAAAACCATCCAAGCAGGCAATCCAGAAACTGGAATTTCATTGCAGACGCCTTGTCCATCCACTGCACGCACTCAGATATACGGTTCTGGAAAGAAAAAATCGCTAAAATCCACATAGCCTTAAAGGTACTGCCTGGATCTAGTCTCTATCCCCTTGTACACTAAGGAGTTCCATACTTAGTGAATCTATACGCTACTTCCTAAATTAGGAGGTTCCTTATAGATGTGATATTGCTGTAACGTTGTCCCGGCCATGTATGGTAAGGCGGTAGCCTTGGCCTCAGTGGGTATGGTCACATTGCGTTGTTAGCTAATGTCAATTCTATAGTTACATGGGTAATGTAATATCGTCGTGCTAATCTTGTCTGGTATACCTTGAAATGGACAGATATTTACATAGGCTGTTATTCCTATTAACCTTACTTTTCTGAAAGTAAACGTGTACGGTTAAAATATATACTAGCGTTGTGGCTGTCCACTCCTACTATCAATAATGCTTCCATTTATGAAAAGTAACCTGTACAGCTGAAGGTAGTCACTATCATAAGCTCTACCCTGTTTATGATCAACTAACCTTAATTATATTCTGAAACGTACATTGTACAGAGTTAAGTAAGATATCTTGTACTTATAGATATACGCCATATCTTATATCTCCAGTTAGATATTGCAATCAAATCGACCATGCTGGTGTCATTGGTGGTTTGGCTGTATATAGGACTTTTACGTGGATCTAGTCTCTATCCCCTTGTGTACAAGGGGATAGCGACTAGATCAAGTTAGTATCAATCCACCGTTCACCACCCTAGCTGTAAAGATTAACCTGTAACCCATCTTGTGCCAACTTAACCATTTAAGGGTAACAATTCACCTTTCCAGAGTATCTATCCACCATCTGACCTGGTATGACGTCATAATCAGCTCAGCGCGTGCACGATGACGTCACACTCATTACGTCACAAAGGGTTCAATATAGATCGTCATCAAATCTCAAACAGTCCGACACGTTGTATGAATTGTATGTCTTTGTACTTGTTTGCCTTAGGCAGCAACAGCACCCAGTCAAATTAGTTTCAAAATATTCAGCAGCTTACCTGTGTAGTTTTTTGGAAATTGATAGTCAGGGTGTTCAGAGATCTATCGATCCCAACACGAGCGAGGTGTGGGTGGAGCTTAGCTAGAGATGGGCGGGGCATAGCTATAACCGGAAAGGTCCATTATCATCTACGCACCCTCGGGCGTGGTTCTCCTGCGAAGGAGGTTAGGATTCAACAAAAAAACAGATTATCCCCATGTCTAGCTTCACGATGTGATCAGTTAGCCCATAGATCTAAACAGCGTAGATCGCTCATGATCCTCTCAACAGCAGCATTTCAGGGCTCAGTATTTTCTCGCCGCTCTCGTTTATAGGCCTAGATAACAATATGTTGCATGCTGCAAAAGGGTGGCTGAAACAAAACTAGAACAGTGTTCTATTTTCATCCAACGTTTCCTTCCAACAAGTTGCATACAACAAGTTGGCCGGTACGTATTATTTTTTTTCATCCAACTTCATGTATTCAACTTGTTGGCTCGTGTTTACTGTCGGCACCAACACGTTGCGTATATTTTGTTGTACGCCACTTGTTGTAAGGCGTTATCGAGGTTTACTCCCTATTTTATCTATCTTTTAGCTATACTGCCGGATTTCTGGCATTTCGTTAAGCGATATATTACGCCATCAAATATTTTATAGCAGTAAACTCAAAGAACCGTGAACACGTTATAATAGTTGCAACTTAGGAGCCTTTGTCATAAATGCCAAGGACTATCAGGAGCTAAAGAACAGTGGGGGTTCCAGTTTCTCAGTCAATCATATGACATCATAATCAACTAAGTGGCATGTAGGATGACGCGATAATTAATTACGTTATGAATGACGTAGCTAAGTCTGTCGCGAACGCATAATCGATGACGGACTAAGCGTTTCTGTACGAATTGTATGGCTTTACTAGGCAGCAACATCACCCAGTCAAATTAGTTTCAAAATATTCAACAGCTTATCTGTATGGTTTTCTGGAAAATGATAGTCAGGGAGATCAAGTATCGATCGATAACAACACGGGCGAATTGTGGGCGGAGCTTAGCTAAAGATGGGCGGGGCATAGCTAATACTAGATTCTTCCATTGTGATTTGGTGAAAAGTTTGTTTTCTTTCCTGCAGCGATTCATCGTATTGCGGATGATAGATTCTACGAGTTTTCGTAGAATGATAGTTATATGTATGAGACGGTAGTCTGTCTGTCTGTCTGTCTGTCTGTCTGTCTGTGTGCAAATTTTTGACATTTTGGCAACGTTGTCTATGTCACAGCCATATGCCTACCACACTCGCACTTGTTTGGTTCTCACCCAGCGGTTGGATTAAATAGCTAAAGGTGCAGGGTTCAGGGTTCTGAAATGGCATAATATTGCAACTTCTCGCGCGTTTGAACCGTTAATATATTTTCAATTTGTTTTTATTTGAGAGGAATCAATTTACCTATTTGATGGATTAATGTCAGATTTTCAATTTTCTACCAATTGGTTCTGTAGATAATTATTTCATGACGCAGAGCCTAGAAGCCGGGTTTACACAGAAATGATTTATGTCGCGTTAATTCGATCATACATTTCTTGTCTGCTCCTAGATGCCTTTGGTTCAATAGTTAGAGTAACCTTCAACTGGTTGCCAATGTAAACAAGGAACCTCAGTGCACTCCTCCGTTCATCAGAGTCAGATGTCTCAGACTACATGTTATAACTTGCACACCGGTAGATTTATAGGCCACTGAAGAAGTGAGCGAGTGTGGGTGCACGCGCTGGTATGCGTGCGTGCGTGCGTGCGTGCGTGCGTGCGTGTGTACGTGCGAGCGGGCGGGCGGGCGGGCGGGCGACTTGGCGGGCTCGCGGAGGGGCGGGCGGAATGGCGGGCCGGTGGACGAATCGGCGGATGGGCAGATGGGTGGATTTATTGATAGATGGATGGGTGGGTGGATGAGCCGGTGTGTGTGTGTGTGTGTGAATGAATAGATAGATGAAGTGAGAGAGGCGGCGGAAGAATGAAAACAAGAAATGAGAGACAAAAGTGACAACTCTATGATGGACGAAATCTACAAAAGAAGGAAGTGGGTAAGTAAACGAGCTAGTTGACTTTTGCCTGGTCTCGGCGTTGGATTTGGTAGAACTTGTTCGCCGACCCCATCGAGCATGGCGAGCGAGTCCACGACGTCAACAAAAACCTAACTGTCCATATACACAAGAATGGACTCGGATTATAAAAATACTAGTGGTGAGATATGAATTAATATAGAATGGCGCCAATGTATAGTCCATTCATATGTACTTCAACTTTCTCTTCACGTAGCATGTTCAATGAACATGTCTGTCTTAAAACCATCCTACATACTAAGAAAGCAACGTTGATATTGTTAGATTAACTCGAACTTCAAGAACACGGATCTTAAAATGGACTCCAATTTTCGCGAAATTGATACAATTATCATCCTTATTAAGGAGAGTACTTAGCATGCACTATTGTACCGCTATAATGTGATTTCATAGACTAAATGATACCCCATACCGTAAATAATGACAAGCACGCCCACACACGGGCGCACGCGCTTTTCCCCTTCGCCAGCCTTTCGCCCTAGGCATATGTCACGTAAAGTGCACTCTTTGAACAGTAAAGATAAAATCGTATATTAACTCTTTGAAACTTGAATACCAAGAATCTTAATTTCAGGGTAACTCTACAGGTAAGCTGGCGACTATTTTCAAACTAAATTCACAAGACCATGTATACAGCAAACGCTCCCAGTCGATTTTTTGGAAATATAAATGATAATTCAGGGGTCGATGTTTAAAACTGTTTAAATTCTGTCATAAAAAAAGCCAAAAATATTTGTTAATTGAATGTCTATTTACAGGCCACGAGAAGACTATTATTGAAATTTAAAATTTTTTTAAAAGTCTTCTCTTGTCCTGTACATTGACAAGATCACAGCACATCCCGGTTTTGGCCGGTTACGCCGTGAAAGGGTTAATTGAACAATTTATTGATATGATTGAGGTTCTTCAATCTTGGTATTAAAAGGACTACCATAGATATTAGCTTAGATGGATGCTTCGTTGACTATATTGGTTGGGTGGAGCTTGCTTTGTGAGCGGTACGTTCGGTAATTGCCGTCATCTCTCAACCGGCTAACTAACTTCCGGATCGCCATGTTATTAGCTCCTACTAACAGTTTCATAAGAGCAAATTACAAGGCGCCCAGCTTGTCGTGATTTTTTCCCCAGGAAAATAAGTTTGAACACGCGGGGGAGTGCGCGGTTTGCCTTTATCGGACAAAATGTAGCGCGCGATTTGTCTCTTCCAATGTTTGCATATGTGAGCATGTAGAAATGCATGCAAATCATCAATTTAACCCTTTCACGACGAAGCCGGCCAAAAACTGCCTCTGCAGTGGTCCTGGGGAATGTCCATGTGCAGGCCAAGAGAAGACAATTATTTTTGAAAATTTTCAACTCGAATGACTAGCTCGATAACCGAGCCAGTCATTGCAGTGGTACATTTTCAAAAATTGTATTCTCTTGTCTGCAAATTGACATAAAATGAGTAAATGTTTTATTTTAAAAACAAATATGGTCATTAAATGGTTAAACTATAACATGTCTATTACAAATTGAAATGGCAGCAATATAATTCAACAAATGTATTTATTAACACTTAATAGCCATTTTGCTAAAAAGAATACCGTTTTTGATAGGTGGATGAAGAAAAAAATCCGAATATTTCACAAGACAAAAAATCCAAATTTTTCTGATAAATCCGGAGAGCTGGTCGCCCTGAAGACAGACAACATGTGTTCATTGGTAGCTGGGGAATATTTCTAATCTAAACAACTAAAGATGGGCATCAAAAAGGACTAAGTATACTGATTATCGCGCAGTCTGTGTATTCTGCAAGCATGCAGATTTATAGAGCGTCAGAATAACCAACACGTCCTTATGGCGGAATGGACCGTTCCAGTATTAGCTAAGGCCCGATCATCTCAAGCTAAGTGCCACCCACACCACTCTCGTGCTGGGATCGACCGATCTCTGAACTCCCTGACTATCAATTTCCAGAAAACTATACAGGTAAGTTATTGAATATTTCGGAACTAATTTGACTGGGCGTTGCTGCTGCCTATGGCAGCAACAGTTCCCAGTCAAATTAGTTTCAAATATTCAACAGCATCTTTATTAAATAGTAGAGACATACAATTCGCGCAACGTGTCTGACTATTAAGAGTTAAAGACAGGCCAAATAGAATCCTTTATGACGAAATGATTATGACGTCATCCTACACACCGTTTAGCTGATTATGACGTCATATGATGGTTACTTTGGAAAGGTGAATCCCCCTCCCCCAAATCAACGTACAATGAACTGCTGCTGGCTGGTAAAACCAACAACACGGCTCGAGTTACGATCGCACTAAATTATACCGCGATTTAAATCTAAGCTAAACTAAAATCACAACGTTATTGAAGTCATACATCATATAAAAGCACATACAATTGCCTAAACGTCAATTATATTAACTATTAATAATTCTATTAAATATGTTGGTAAAATTTTCACTCGGTTACCCAGCCAGTCATTCCAGTGGTCAATTTTCAAAAGTACTCTTCTCTTGGCATGCAGATGGACACTGGATAAGCAGAATTTTTCTTGACCATTTCACTTTTGATGATCAATCCGTTGAAAACACGCTTCTGTATTGGGTCTTGAAAATGACCATTTGCGTGAAAACAGAAATGTTTTAAGATTTCGGTCATAAATTTACAAAAGTAGTGTTCTCTTGGCCTGGCAAATCTGTTATTTGCCTGAAAAATCTTTACCATTTTAATGGTTAATCGATATACGTAGCTCCTTGTACTCTTTGAGCCGCAGTTGACACAAAGTATTCTACATTATGTTTATTAAATAGTAAAGACATACAATTCGCACAACTGACGGGCTATTTATTCAAGGTTCAGGACGGCTATACTTACGCCATTCATTACATATATTGACTGTGACGTCAGCATATGCGCTAGGTTGTTGATTATGACGTCATATACTTCTGTGACCAAGTGGATTCATCCATTTTCCGCTTAAGCGTTGCCAGTAATGGGGGAGTTCAATTTCTAAGTCAACCATATGATGTATTAATCAACTACGCGATATGTATGTTGACGTCATCAGTAATTACGTCATGAATGACGTAGCTAAACTCGTCACGAACGCTTACTTGATGACGGGCTAAGCATTGTTGTACGAATTGTATGTTTTTACTATTTAATAAAAATGCTGTTGAATATTTTGAAACTAATTTGACTGGGCGCAGTTGCTGCCAGCAACACGCTGTTGCTGCCATAGGCAGCAGCAGTACCCAGTCAAATTATTTTCAAAATATTCAACAGCTGATCTGTATATTTTTTCTGGAAATTGATAGTCAGAGAGTTCGTGGATCGATCTGTCGATCGCAACATGGGTGAAGCGTGGATGGAGCTTAGCTAGGAATGGGCGGGGCATAGCATACACTTGATTTCTCCATTGCAAACAACTTTACCCTTCACAAAGCAAGCGCTATTAAAGCGAAATAGGAAGCGAAGCATGAAGCTAATCTAATATGGCCTCGTCGCCTTTTCAACACTAAGATCAAGGAATCACATCTTCAAGACGATCATGCGTATAAGCGATTTAATATACTGAAACTAATTTTTATGGTCAAGGAATCTACTTTGTAATACCACATATGCCTAGGGCATATAGATACTCCAGAAGCTTGTGCGTGCTATTGTATGAGCGCGTGCTAGGTGGGAGGGTGTGGGGGGGGGGGGCAAGGGAGGTGTCATCTAGTATATGGAATCACCGTACAACGGCATCATAGGGTGTGCCTACTTTCCTCTCTGATATAGATATCAATATAAGCATCTGGTCTGTCACTCAAATATGTGACGTCATAATCAAATACGTCACAAGTTAGCTGATGTCACAATTCAAGTGACATCTGTCCATCACGGAAATTGAAAAGCATGTTGTGAAAGTGTAAGAATTGTAGGTCTTTGATGAATTTAGAAATTAATAAACATGCTGTTGAATATTCTGAAACTAATTTAACGGCGAGTTGTTGCTCATCTGTGCAGCAACAGTACCAAGTCAAGTTAGGTTCAAATATCCAGCAGCTTACCTGTGGAGTTATCTTGCAATTTAGAGTTTGGGAATTAAGGGTTCAAGGTTGCAAAGCTAGACATAGGCAATGTGTAGCTTGAAATAGGCAATGCGTAGCGAGAAATAGGCAATGCGTAGCGAGAAATAGGCAATGCGTAGCAAGAAATAGGCAATGCGTAG